>JAYESA010000015.1:25022717-25622717 GCA_036927795.1 Iris macrosiphon | reverse complement strand
CCACCATCCTCACCCTCTCCACCACCATCCTCACCATCTCCACCACCATCATCGTCGCCATTACCAACACCACCATCACCAACACCACCATCATCAACACCTTGGCCACCCGACTCTCATCATCCCCGACACCCCCTACCATCACCACGACGATCCGGCCACCTCCACCACTGACTTAGCTACAACCCCGGCCACCCCCCTACCACCAGTAACCACCATGACCCCCTTCCACCGCCGCTACCGATACAGCTGCTGCCGGAGCTGCTGCCATTGCTAGAGCTGCTGCTACTGCTGTTTCACGCTGTGACACGCCGGAGCTCCGCCCTCTCTCACCGTAGACAGGCCGCAGAGGGGCCTAAGCCCCCCCGGACACGATCGTCGATTAGGTACATTCCACTTTCGTATATGTCGACGTATTTGTGTAGAGACACGTAGTGCATTGTACGTGTAGTGTATGTGGGTGTATTATGTATTAGTTCTTACTATATGTATTATGTATTAATGCTTACTATATGTATTTATGTATTAATGCTTACCATATGTATTTATGTATTAATGCTTACTATATGTATTTATGTATTAATGCTTATTATATGTATTTATGTATTAATGCTTATATATGTATTTCTGTTAATAAATTACATCTTAATAATTTATGACTATTTTAAATAAGGAGATGTTGATCAATGTAGACGCCCATATTTTTTTCAAAAAATTAAATAATTTTTCGGGAATTTTCTGTGATTTTTTAACTAATTAAAATAAATATTTTTTGGAATTAAATAAATTTTATGATTTTATTAAATATTAAAATATTATAAAATAAAATTTTTGGGTGTAAAATAAAGAATTAGTCATAGTGTAAAATTTTTAGAATTTATTGGACAAAAAAACTATTTTTAAATGGCCAAAAATAATATTTTAAAATAAACCAATATAAACCAACCTGAACCGGTTTAAACCAACTTGAACCAAATCCTGAACCGAACCAAACCCTGACTCAAACCAACCCTAACGGGTCAGATTTGAACCTGACCCATACCCGCTAACCCGTACCCGACCTAAACCTTAATGGATCGGATCGGATCCGGACCCAAAACCCGACCCGCCTACCGCTACAGTAATTCCCCAATCTTCCCCGACCGTTCCCTGCCGTTTTGTCTCCGCTAACCGCCGCCCGTTCGTTTCCCTCCGCCGGCCGACCCGCCGACTTCCGTAACCTCCGCCGCGTCGATCCGTCTCCCCTCTCCGCGGTGCCTCCAAACGCCGAGATCCCTCGCCTTCCTGATGTTTCATCCGCCACCGCTGTCCACCTGACTCTCCGCCTCCCCAACGGCCACCCCGACCTGTCGTATCCCCCACCGGCCGACGGATCCCCTCCCCGCAACCGTCGTCTCCCTATAAAACCCTCTTCTCCTCTCCGCCCCGACACCCCAACACCATCAACCTCCAACCACCACCACAATCTCAGCCTGACCCGGTCACCCCAACTCCCCAGCCACCGCCTATCCACCGTCACCCGCCGAGTTTCCCTTCCACGAGCTCCTCCGGCCGCCACCAGCTCCGCCGTGACCCACCTCCGACTAGCACACCACCGCCGTCGCAGCAACCGCAGTCGCCGCCGGCCGAGCACCGCCGCGTCGCCCGCGTACGCGACGTATAGTCGTTACCGAGTCCCTGTTCAGGTAAGAATTTCTCTCTCCTCGTCGTGCCGATGTTCGAACGGTCTGTTGCGACACGTTCGCTGTGTAAACCTCTCGAACCCCATAAAATTTGTTCGGGGTATCGCGTCCTGTGTCGGTCGCAAACTGCGACGCAAAAACAGGAAAATATTTCCTTATTTCTAAAAATTTAGAAACTGGCCCGAACTCACAAGTTCAAGACCGTTTTGTGTGCAACCTGTTAATTATTTCTAAAATTTTCTTGAACAATAATTTAGACCATATAACCAAGTTTTAAAACCCTATTTTAGTTTTATTTAGGGTATTGTAGATTGTAAATATTTCGCGGGTGAAATCGACCAAAAACTTGGTCATTAAAAACCTAATTTTTCACAGAACTGGGTGCGCCCCGCTAAACGAGGCAACTTGATCGTGTACGAACTTTACCCAAAGGTGCGCACCGTCAATACGGACGTGTGGGATTTTACGAAAGTTGATTTGGATGTGCGTGCATACCAGAATCAACGCATATCCGTCGACAACGCCCCGTATCGGCCCTGTTCTAAAACTCGTTGTAACTTCGTGTATGCTCATCGTTTCAAAACGAAACTTGCCATCGGACTCGTAGCGATACGTTGGTCCTGTGCCCCAAGTTTGGTTCAATTCTGAGAACGTTGACAAAATCTCGTATCGTGGGCCCCACGGCTCCACTTGACGGGTGATTTTGTGATCGGCTCATCGGAATCCAGTTCTGGATATTCCGTTGGGTTCGTATCATCATTCTGGACTTGTAGACACTAAGTTTGACGAATTTGGAGAACCTTGTCTCTGGCACATTTTTTGGTGCGAAGTAGGCCACATGTGAATTCCGCTTTGACCAGAAACTGTCAATTTTGCCCATGTGTCCAAATTGGACTTATGGACAGGTAATTCTAGCTATTTCATATCTTCTAAGCATGATGGTAACGTTTATTTCAGCATTCGTACGAGTACTTGAATATCCCGCTGATACCAGAGCAACTGTTGAAAACCAAACCCCAGGCAAGTGTACCTTGCCAATCTTGCAGTACTTGTTTTATATTATTTCTTGATTTATTTATATGATGTATCTGTTCAACCTAGGACCGTGTGACGTTGCTTAGCGTCCGAATAAGATTCGGGTGTCAACGTCGTACGCGGACTTGTGTAACGTTACTAGAGATTGATATCGCGACCCTATACATTTTCTTACTTGCATTATCAAGTACGTCATTCCATAGGACACCTGACACTATTTATGAGACAGAATCTTCTGAGTTATTCATGGTGATTCTGTATTGGATACATGATTCGTGACATAGATATTACATATGCTTAGCTATCATTATGACTCACTGCATCAGTTAGAGGTCATGATCTTGTGTGTCATGGACATGAGACGTGTGATTACATTGGGTGGGGAGAGTATTACCATATTAAAGGCTGATTATATTATATATATGTAGTTTTCTGGAGGTGCCTTAGACTCTAAACAGAGCTTTGGCACAAGTACTAGCCCTTCGAGATAAATGCTGCTACGGGTTCCCCCGACACCGAGCCTATAGTAGTTTCAGCCTGAGTATGATTAATGCTCTCATTTGCATATCACGTAGCTGGTTATATAGTTTGCCCTATTGCTATATTTCATATACTATATTGATTTGGCTTGAGTTATTCTTGTACCTTGCTATGTCCCCTGAGGACCTGGAATCCAGATTATGTCCCCAGGTTTAGCAGAGGAGATCTACCCCGAGGTATACGGGACATGAGCAAACATTGGAGCAGTACCAGCACTAGAGGACGAGGCTATCGCCGAGGATTTCTCCTGAGTATCTGGTTATTATAATCAGTTATTTCTATTGTTAGACTCTTAATTCCTGTCTATTGAACTGCTGTATCAAACTCTTTATCAGGTTGTTCTCCGAGATATTTATTGAGACTTGTTGATTATTATTTTATCTTGATTAATCTGATATTGATTGTATTTATCTTTTGTGGATGAGATTAGTATCATAGACCTTTATAGTTGTTTTACAGCTTAAGTACACCCTGATGGGTCCATTAAATTGGGTTTGCCCATCGGTGTATGTTGCTGGCCATTGCCACGTGTCTAGTCCCTCGGTATTTTGGGACTGGGGCGTGACAACCAAGGTTAGACATTGGGGTTTTTTTTCACACTAATATGTTAGCTTATTAATTTAGTATAATACGTCATTAATTCATAGCGTGTCTTTATAGAACTGCTCCGCATACACTACCGATATGTCAATATTGTAGCAAGCGAGGTCATTATGTAAGCGAGTGCAGACGCAAGTTGGGACTATGCTTGGTTTGCGGATTAGGATAGCACTCGATACGTGACTGTACGGGGTTACAAAGAGAAGCTACAATGATTCACCCACCAGTCTTACCATCACCAAGACCCTCCCAGCAGCTACCTAGTCCAGCTTATCCAGTATTAGGAGCACCATAGATGGGAGCTGGAGGAGTCAGACCACCAGCTCCAGGTGGGTATCAACCGAGGCCACTTTTGGCACCACATGCAGCACTATTCCAACAGGCTCGGCAGCAGAGAGGACCAGCTCAGGGGCGCCATGACTATTGAAGAGGAAGCTACGACCTGAGAGGTCATTGCAGGTACTATATTTGTAGCTTCATTACCTGCTTTAGCACTATTCGATTCTGGAGCATCATATTCATTCATAGCTGCTAGCTTCGTAGCCACACATAGAGTAGCTACCGTACCCCTTCCGACTATGAGAATTTGTCACCACCCCATTTCCAGAGCCGGGTATTTTTTTATTTTAATTTGGTTAATTATGTATTTATTATAATTTATTATATTTATATTTAATTAGTGATTGTATTTTTTTTATTGATTGTTTTAGGATTTTGGCTAGCCTGAACCCGTGTCAGACCCTAGTGGACCCATGTCCGACCCAACCAACACCCTTGTAAGATCTATTTTTGGGTTTAGAATATTTATTATATTTTATTTTAGCTAGTTGGAGAGATTGGGAGTTAGTTTGAGTGCTTTTGGAACCCGAAACCGAAAACCTAAGTTAAGGAGGACATTTTGGTCTTTTTCCAATTATGTAACCCTTTAATACTTGCTTGGCCGGCCTCCCCCTCTTCCCAGACCCGACTATAGCAGCAGCCCCAGCCCCCCATTTCTTCTTCTTCACTTCTTCTTCTTCTTCTTCTTCTTCTTCTTCTTCTTCTTCTCCATTCTCCATTTATTCTTCTTTCCTTCTCTCAACTTCAAGTAAGCACCCTAATTCTCCTCTTTCTTCTTTTATTCTTTATGGATGTGAACCCTAACCCTACATTTTTCCTTAACCTACGTGGGTAGAACTTAGATTTGGTGTTGGAGCTTGGATTGGAAGCTTGGAAGCTAGTTGTGGTGGATTTGGAGCTTTTTGGAGACTTTAGCCTTGGGATTCCAACTCCCAAGAGATAAACTCTGATTTTTTCCCTTGTAATTACTCTTATATAGTGTAATTAGTGGTTTAGAACCTTCTTAGACCTTAGGGCTACCCGTGGGAGGAAGTTCGAACTAGTTTGGTTGTGTTTGGAGACTTTAACATTAGGTTTTGTGTCAATTTCGGGTGGAATCCGAGATTGGCCCAATTTTTGGTGATGTCCTAGGTTAGACGGACCTAGGTAGACGTTTTCGGGTGTCTTGAGGGTTAGTGCATATCTCCGTTAGGACACGTGAAGTCGTGTCGCGGAGAAACGGGCGTTTCGGGCTTTTTTGGGGTTTTTGTCGTCGCCGGTTCTAAGTGCGTGCGCATTTTTGCCACGGGCCTAGAATCGACGAGTTAGCATTTTTTCTAGGACTTAGACATCGTTTAGAACCCGTGGGTAAATTTTGGGCCGATTTCGAGTTTGTTTGGTGTGCGTTTCAGGAGGTTTTGCGAACCGCACACCACGTGTTCGTCGAAATGACCGAACGGCCATTTCGACTTGGTTTCTTAGTTTCGGGCTTGTGCGCGTGTTGGATTAGCTTCGAAAAGTGTGTGCTAGAATTCTCGGGTTATATTTTATATATATTTATGTGTTTGTGCGTATAAGGGTCGTTGGGCTAGTAGTTAGTAGTTAGAGGGAGAGCCATAGATTAATAGATAGATAGATAGATAGATAGATAGATAGATAGATGAATACATAGATAGCTAGCTAGATAGCTATCTAGATAGATAGATAGATAGATAGATAGATAGATAGATAGATAGATAGATATTAGATAGTTAGATAGATAGATTGATAGATAGATAGATATTAAATAGATAGATAGATAGATTGATAGATAGCTAGATATTAGATAGATAGATAGATAGATAGATAGATAGATAGATAGATAGATAGATAGATAGATAGATAGGTAGTTAGATATTTATATATCTATATGTATAGATATATATACACATAGCTAGATATATGCATAGTTATAGCTAGGTAAATATATATGTATAGGTATGTATCGGGTAAGGGTTATATATTTGTGTTTATGGATATATATATATAAATAGATATCTAGGTATATGCATATGTGTGTGTTGTATATATATATTATCCTATACATATAGCTAGGTATATATCTATATTCATAAATAGCTAACTAGAGGGGTAGTTAGAGGGGTATTGGAGGATATCTCAATACCTTGAGATATCAAGGTATCTCAATACCTTGAGATATCAAGGTATCTCAATACCTTGAGATATCCAAGGTATTGAGTTTCGAGCGGGGTTTTTGAGCAATTGCCTAGGTTTGAGTTAAGAGATAGGTTTTTATGTATATATTTACGCGTGCTAGCATAGGTTTTAGCGGGTATAGGCGGGGTACGTAGCGTAGGTTGAGGTATCGGATACCGAGGGTATCCCGGTATCTCAAGGAGGCGAGTTTGAGGGTTTATTAGCTTAATGACCTAGTTTTGGCCTAGAATTTTAGGGGCACTCTAGTTTGACCTAGAGTTGACCATAGCTGACTCGGTTGACCGCCAAAGTCAACTTTTGACCTAGATTTGACCTAGGGTTGACTTTTTGGACCTCGAGTTGACTCTTTGTCCCAGATTTTACCGATTTGACCCGTTTAACCTAGAACTACCCTAGAAGCCTATTTTTAGTTATTTTATATCTGTTTAACTCATTAGAAACCTGTTTAACCTTGCTTTTCGTAATAGGTCATTGCGACACCAGTTCGGATCGCTAGTTGCTCAGGACGTCAGGCGAGTACATTCTCTGATAGTTTTTATTATCTGATGATTATTATGATTCATGTAAACTACCTCGAACAGATTTCAGTAATTTAGGATTAGTTTTGACTAATTAGAATTATTGTAACTTTTTAAAATTTTTATTTATTATATATTCTATTGATTGTGCACCTGTTTATTACATAATTAATTAGGGCATCCCACTAGCTGTTAAACCCTAAACAAATTCCACATACCTGCCCTAGACTTGTTAGACTACTTTTTCTGTATTTTGTGCAACTTCCAGAAACCTTGTTTGATGCTTCGTTTTAGTCGCACAAAAGTCGTTACAAACGTACGTATTTATTTCCTATTTAAATTTCTGCTCTTTACCCACCTCTGTACCCTAGGAAATTGAGGACCAGTAGGCACCTGTTTGCCCAACCAAAAATACGATAAAATTCTACTCTAATTATACTTCAAATATCGTTTTGTCACCGTAGAAAAACTATGACCCTAACAGCCTCAAAATAATTAGTGAACACCGTGCGCAGTATTTATTAAATAATAAATACAATGACCATATCACCTGCAGAATCAGACCCTGCATCTGCCCAGGCTCACCCCACACTGTCCAAAACATTTTTCCCAGCTATTTTCCTCATTTCTGTACAATTCAAAATTTTGAAAAATCAGTATTTGAAATTTGGTAAATTGCAAAATTACGCAAAATACAAATTTTATGCTTTTATGCAATTTATGAAAAGTTAGGGGTTTTTATGCAAAATTACATGCAAGGTGGCATAATTCTATTGGCTAGACCATAGGTGTATGGGACCCACCCAAAACACCCAAAAAAATTCAGGAGAAATATCCCCAAAAATCGAATTTACCAAAATATCCCCAAACTTCCCTTTATTTACTAAATTGCCATTGACCCTAACCCCTATATAAACCCTAACCCTCCCATTCAAACTCTCACAGCTCTCCCCTCCGACCACCGCCGGCCACCCAACTCCGGCCAACCCTCCGCCCTGACCCCCTCTCCCCTCCGGCCAAGCCCCACCGCCTGCACCACCCTGCTCCGCCGGCCACAGCCCCCGCAACCCCATCTCCCAACACCACCACCCACAGCCACCACCACCCGAACCACCCCCTGCGCCGCCTCCGGCCACTGAGCACCGCCACCAACCCCACCTACCGACTCGCCCCGACCTCCTCTCTCCGACGACCACCCCCTCACCACCCCACGACGCTTCCTCCGGCCGCCCTCACCTCCACAGTGCCCCGGCCGAATTCTCGACTACACCACCACCCTCACCTCCGGCGGCCTCCAGCCTCCACCACTGTCACGCCCCAGTCCCAAAATACCGTGGGACTAGACACGTGGCAATGGCCAGCAGTACGCACCGATGGACCAACTCCATATAATGGATCCATCAGGGCGTACTTAAGCTGTAAAACAAGTCTACGACAATCAGGGCACAACTAATCTCATCCACACAAGATATAAAATATGATCCACAGAATAAATAAGGAATGTAAATTATCATCTAGTCTCACAAAGTACTTCGGGGAACAACCCGATAAATATCTAGTACAATGGTTCAACAGACCAGAAAGTAAAAGACCGAAATAAATAATAAAAGCTGAGCATAAACATGGATGCTCAAGAGAAGTCTTCAGCTAAGGCCTCGCCCTCAGATGGTGGTACGGCTCCTGGATCGGCTCCTCCTGCTGCGGTCCCGTAAACCTCGGGGTAAACCTGTTCTGCAAAATCTGGGGACAAAATCCATATCCAGGTCCTCAGGGGACATAGCAAGGTACAGAAAATAATACAAGCCAGAATATAAACAGTGCAGCAAATAATGAGATAAGCAGGGTAAGTATGTAACATCTGTATAAAATGCAAGAGAGAATATCAACAGTACTCAGGTTGGAACTACTACAAGCTCTGTGAAGGGGAGCCGGTAGCAGGGGTGTCAAGAGGTGGTCTAGCTCAGCGGGAGACTGAGTAGCCGGCATAACATAATCAACCTGTAGCCTGTGGGTATCTCCAGCAATAGATGGACAATAAGGGAATAATAAAATAACCAGCTAAGTGATATGCAAGATGAGAGCAGCACTAGATCTCAGGCTAAAGCATACTACAAGCTCTGTGTAGGGGAGCCGGTAGTAGCAGTAGTAATGAGTAATGGGCCAAGCTCGGCTATAGAGTCTTGTGCCTCACAATAATAGGGGTGTATATATATGATCAGCCTGTAGTCTGTGTGTCTCTCCCCACCCAATGTAACCACACAAATCATGAACATAACGTCTCACGTCCATGTCAGCGGGGTCATAACTAATGCACAAGTCATAATGTATCTAGATTATAGTATCTCTATATGTCCTGCATCCTATACAGGATCACCTCGAATATCTCGGGAAGATCCTGTCTCATGATCAGTGTCCAGTGTCCTGGGTCAAGTGTACTTGGTATGACAAGTACAAGAAGATAAAGTGTCACGTATGTCCATATCTAGATGACATTACCCAACACCGCGTACGATGTTGGCACCCGACTGATAATCGGACGCTAAGTATGTCAAACGGTCCTAGGTTAAGCATGCACAGTAAGAATAGGAAGTAAGAAAAATAGATAACAATACTGCAGAGATGGCAAGGTACACTTGCCTGATGTTTGAATATCAACTGTCGTCCTGGTATCTGTGGATCCGGTAGGGACTACTCCAAAAGCTGTAATAAATATCACCAACAGTCTCAGAAGGTATCAAACCGCTAGGAACGCCTGTCCTTACGTCCAATTTGGACACAGGGGCAAAAAGGTCATTTCCGGGCCAAAGCGGGTTCCAAAGGTGGGCCCACTTTGCACCGAAAAGCGTGCCGAGGGTAACAGTCTCTAAATGGGATAAACTATGGGTCAAACAACTCTAAATGTCAATACGATCCCAACGGTATGTCCAAATTTGGATTCCGATGAGCCGAACATAATTTGGTCCAAAAAGTCAACTGTGGGGCCCGCCAATTGGCGATCTGGTCAACCGTCTCAGAAATGCGTGAAAATTGGGTCACAGGACCAGCGTGTTACCACGAGTCCATTGGCGCAAGTTTCGTCGCAATCTGACAAGCGTGCACAAAATACTCGCGAGTTCCACAAAAGTGGCGACACGGATTGTGTTCGCGGATACGGCCTGATTCCGGCGCGCACACGCGTCCAAATCAGTCTCCACGAATTTTCACGTGTCCCGTTATGCTGCGTGCACCATTCGGTACACTTGGCACAAGGCGGGGCGGTCCCGTTTGGCGGGGCGCGCTCCGATCTCCCACTTTTAGAAAACCGGAAAAAGTGGGTGCACGCAGTTTTGTGACGACTACAATTTTGTCCACAGCAACTAATAGCACAAAGTTATAATACAGAAAATAAACTAGGTCATGTAATCTACAGGTATCAAAAAGAATCGTCGAATTCGGATCTCTGTGGTGGGAGATACGAAATCGACAATATAGGTGGTCATCGCAAGTTTCTGCGATTGCAGAATTCTGTCTGCTCGCGCTGACTTGGGCGCTGTTTTTCGCCTAGGGGCACACGTTTTCCGAGGTTGACTATAAAACAGATATTGGAGAGGGTTAAGGGAAGATCATACCTATGAAAACGGATCTGCGTTTGGTCGAGCGAGTCAACGGGAAATCACGCCGGAGCGAAGGTGCCTCAAGTGGGAAACTGCAGTCCGCGATGTCGGCGTCGACGGGATGGTTGGATGGCTTGGGGAGGCTTCTCTGGCTGTGGTGACGGCTCTAGATGGGAAGGAGAAGTCTGGAGTTTTAGGTTAGGGTTTTGGAGAGCTAATCATATATATATATTATATTTATTAAGAGAGAGGGTGAGCGTTTGGATTGTTTCCGCGGGGTGAAGCCTAGGAAAGGTCGGTTGATCAACTCGGCTGAAGACTATGTTATAATTTCCGCGGGGTGAAGCCTATGTTATAATTTCGATGAAGGGTTGATCAACTCGCTGGAGGTGCTAATAGTGGGAGGAGAATTGTTAAGTTGCAGAAGGTTATATAGGAGTTATTAATATACTATTATTATTATTATATTACTATAAGTTATTATTATTATTATATTCTATTAACTTATTTAATTCTTTCTTTCTTTCTTTAATTAAAATATATATACATATATATTTGTTTATATATATATATATATATATTTTCACACATAAGAAAATTTATATAATGGGATATTGTACATCGTTAGGCTAGCAACTGCTCAAGGGATCTCCTACATGGAATAAATTCCGAAAAATTCCTGATGGTCCCACAAGTCCTCTAAGTGCCCGAACACCTAACATAAAAATTATTAAAAATCTATTTCTCCTATTTAGACCTAATTACTACAATTTAATTAATAATAAATAAAATAAAAAGGTAGATACGATTTTCTAGGAATGGGGTTTTACATTCTACCCAACTTATAAAAATTTCGTCCTCGAAATTAAAATTAAGCCACGATAGAATGCAAGGATGGTATAAGATATAAATTAACAATGTAAATTCATACCTTGGTCTGCGAATAGGTTCGGGAAACGCTTGCGCATGTCGTCCTCGCGCTCCCAAGTTGATTCTCCTGGCGCGCCATGCCTCCATGCTACGCGAACCAAGGGAATAGACTGGTTCCTCAATACCTTCTCTCGACGATCAAGGATTCCCACGGGTTGCTCTTGGTATGACAAGCTCGGCCCAATGGTGATTTCTGAATGGTCGAGGACATGACTGCTGTCTACCACATATCGCCTGAGCTGCGACACATGGAATACGTCATGTACTCCCTCCAGTGAAGGTGGTAGCGCAAGTCGATATGCCACCTCTCCAACTCTCTCGAGCACGTCAAATGGTCCAATATACCTTGGACTCAACTTGCCGCGCCCTCCGAATCGGATGGTGCCTCTGGTCGGTGATATCCTCAAGAAGACGTGATCGCCCTCTTTGAACTCCAAGGGTCGACGATGAAGGTCTGCCCACTGCTTTTGCCTGTCTTGCGCTGCTCGCAAGTGTCCCTGAATCTTCTTGACTATCTCTACGGTGTTGACCACCAACTCAGGCCCCAGAATCTGACGTTCTCCCACGTCACTCCAACACACAGGAGACCTACATTTTCTCCCATACAATGCTTCAAACGGAGCCATCTGAATACTCGCTTGATAGCTATTGTTGTAAGAAAACTCTACAAGATGTAGGTGGTCCTCCCATGATCCTCCAAAGTCTAACATGCAAGCCCTCAACATGTCCTCCAAGGTCTGAATAGTACGCTCCGACTGCCCATCTGTCTGCGGGTGGTAAGATGTACTGAACTTCAGACGAGTACCAAGACTCTCTTGCATGCTCCTCCAAAAGTGCGATGTGAAGCGCGAATCTCTGTCCGATATAATGCTGACTGGTATGCCGTGCAATCTCACGATCTGCCTCATATATAAATCCGCTAAAGCTTCTGTAGACTGACCCACTCTAAAAGGTATAAAATGGGCTGACTTGGTGAGTCGGTCCACTATTACCCACACTGCATCTCTCCCACTTGGACTCTTGGGAAAACCCGTGACGAAGTCCATAGTGATGTGCTCCCACTTCCACTCTGGAATCGGCAGTGGTTGCAATAATCCTACTGTCCTCTGGTGCTCCGCCTTCACTTGTTGACATACTAAGCATTTGGCCACAAATCTCGCGATCTCTCTCTTCATTCCATGCCACCAGTAATATTGTCTCAAGTCTCGGTACATCTTGGTTCCTCCTGGGTGAACAGAGTACATAGAGCTATGTGCTTCGGTCATTAACTCATGTCTCAATTCTCCATTTGGAACATACAAGCGGTTTCCAAACCTCAATGTCCCGTCTTCGTGGATGCGTAGTCCTGTCTGCATGCCGGCTTCTGTCCTTTCTTTGAGTCTTCGGAATCTAGCATCGGTGGGCAATGCCTCCTTAATCTTCTCCACGAGTGATGACTGAATCTCAAGGTTAGCCATCAAGCCATTCTGTCCCGGTAAGACGACCTCTATCTGTAACTCCTGTAGATCTCTTAATAACTTGGGCTGCATCGTCAAGAAATAAGCCATAGGCTTCCTGCTGAGTGCGTCTGCAACAACATTCACCTTTCCCGGATGATACTGCAGATCGATGTCAAAATCTACCATCAGTTCCAGCCAACGTCTCTGTCTCATGTTAAGCTCCTTCTGAGTATACACATACTTCAGACTCTTGTGATCAGTAAAGATTTCTACCCTCTCTCCATAAAGATAGTGTCTCCATATCTTCAATGCAAATATAACTGCTGCTAGCTCCAGATCATGTGTCGGGTAGTTCTTCTCGTGGACCTTCAACTGTCTCGACGCATAAGCAATGACTTTGCCATGTTGCATCAAAACACATCCTAGTCCACTGCCTGATGCATCACTGTAAACAACAAAACCTCCTGACCCTGAAGGAAGAGTCAAGACAGGTGCTGTTGTTAATCTTCTCTTCAGTTCTTCAAAAGCCTTCTGGCAGTCTTCTGTCCATATAAACTCCTGGTCCTTCCGTGTCAGCTTCGTCATCGGTTCTGCAATCCTCGAGAAATTTCCTACGAACCTTCGGTAATATCCCGCAAGTCCGAGAAAACTTCTCACCTCTGCGACTGATGTGGGTGTAGGCCAAGTCTCTATTGCCGCAACTTTCTCTGGATCTACTGAAAGTCCTTCTCCTGATATGATGTGCCCCAAGAAAGGTACTTTGTCCATACAGAACTCACACTTACTAAGCTTGGCATATAACTTCTCCTGTCTCAAGGTCTCTAACACGATTCTAAGATGCTCCTCGTACTCTTCAGGGCTCTTGGAATATATGAGAATGTCATCAATGAACACCACTACGAATTTATCCAAGAACTGATGAAAGACCCTGTTCATTAAGCTCATAAACACTGCTGGTGCGTTGGTTAAACCAAACGGCATCACCAAGAACTCATAATGCCCATACTTAGTCCTGAAAGCTGTCTTCGGGATGTCTTCCTTCCTCACCTTGATCTGATGATAGCCGGATCTAAGGTCAATCTTCGAGAATACCCTTGCACCACTCAATTGATCGAATAGATCATCAATGCGTGGTAAGGAATACCTGTTCTTGATGGTTACAGCATTTAGTGCCCGGTAATCAATGCACAACCGTACGGTTCCATCCTTCTTTGGCACAAATAGGATGGGTGCTCCCCAAGGTGAAACACTGGGCCGAATGAAACCCTTCTCCAAGAGATCATCAACCTGTTCTTTCAACTCCACTAACTCCTTAGGTGCTAGCCGATAAACTGATGAAGTGATTGGCTCTGCTCCTGGAGTTAAGTCTATTGTGAATTCTATTTCCCGATCAGGCGGTAAACCTGGAAGATCATCAGGAAATACATCCACAAATTCTGATATGACTCTTGGGTAACCTGTCTCCCCTTCTACAGATAGTACCCTAAGAGTAGGCTGAACTCCTTGCTCTACTGCTCCTCGGAGAAACTCAAATTCTGGATGTCCAGGCGGTCTAAATATAACCCGCCCAAGTCGGCAATCGAGAGTCGCATGGTACTGACTTAACCAGTCCATACCAAGTACGACATCATAGTCAGGCATCGAAAAGATTAGAAATTGAGCTCGCATTTCTCGGCCACATACGACTACAGAACATGATCTACAGACGTCACTAACCGGAATAATTCCACCTCCCGTAAGAATCCTCTTCATCTTCGGGAGGGGTGCGATTGCTACTCTATGGGTGGCTACAAAGCTAGCTGCTATAAATGAATGCGATGCTCCAGAATCAAATAATGCAACTGCTGGTAATGAAGCTACTAAAATAGTACCTGCGATGACCTCGCCTGCTGTAGCCTCTTCCTCAACAGCTAAAGTGAATGCCTGTCCTCGTCCCTGTGCTTGGCCTCGCTGCTGCTGAGCCTGCTGGAATAAAGCTGCCTGTGGTGCCAGGGGTGGTCTCTGCTGATTCCCTCCTGGGGCTGGTGGCCTGACGCCTCCAACTCCTGCCTGCTGTGCTCCTACTGCTGGATAAGATGGTCGTGGTGCAGGCAAAGCTAATCTCGACGCTCCCTCTCTGCGCTCGGTGCAGTCTCTGGTCTGATGCTGGTTGGACCCGCAAGCTAGGCAGAGTCCCAACTTGCGTCGGCATTCTCTCTCAATGTGTCCTACCTTGCCGCAGTGATGACAAGTAGGAAGGGATATGGCCCTGTGTGCTGCTCTATCTGGCGTACTCCTCTGGAATCGTTTTGCAGAATCTCCATGTGCTGCCTTGGTTGGTGCGGAGGTGTTTGGCCTCTTCAGATTCGATTCCCTTCTAGTGACGCGCTCCATGCGTCGCGCTGCTGCTAGAACATCAGTATAATTTGTAGGTGCCACTGAGCCAATCAATCTTTGAAGCTCGAACTTCAACCCGTCAAAGAACATTTTCGCTTTCTCCTCCTCTGTCGAGATCAATGTCGGGGCAAAGCGGCTCAGGCGAATAAATTCAGAATTGTATTCTTCCACTGTCATGCTGCCCTGGATGAGGCGGTTGAACTTGTCCCTGAGCTCTGACCGTGCAACTGTCGGGATGTACATCTCTTGAAAGAGTCTGGAGAACTCTTCCCATGTGACTCTGTCCTGTCTAAGTCTCCTTTCCTCTGCTAGCCACCAGTGATGCGCATTATCAGTTAACTGCATTCTGACTGCAGTCATCCATTTCTCTCTTGGAAGTTCAGCGGCTTCCAGCTGATGCTGAATGTTTGTGAGCCACTCATGAACTTCCGTTGGCCCTTCTTTACCAGAAAATGTGCGAGGCTTGAGATGACGGAAGTCGGTGATAGATCCCGTCGATGTTCGCCTCGCTGCTGGATTAGCCTGCTCCAATGCGGATACCAGGCTGGTCCTCAGATACTCGGCCTCCTGCCGATGGGCCTCTTGCTGAATCTGCTGCTGTGCTTGCATCATAGCATACATCATCTGGAATATTTGTTGCCCGTCCATGGCTTGTCCTGGCGGGAATACTGGCATCTGGGGAGTGAACTGTGGTGGTGGTGGAATGTCATCTCTCCGGAACCTTGGATTAGGCTGTCCGGTTTGATCACCCTGTGATGCTTGTCCTCCACTCCCAGGAGTCACTCCGTCTCCATAAGTAACCACAGCGTCGTGTGGTGTCTCCAAAGGAAAATCATCTCTGTTCCCGGAATCCATTGCTCTGCAATCAAAAGATAAAATATGAGAACGCTCAGAGGAATCAATACAGGATGCAGTTCAAGTAACAAATTTCGAGTTCGATATAGAGTTCAACAAATGGTTAAATGATGGATGAGATCCTATAGTTTATACTATCCTTAGGGCAGGCTGGTCCGGTCCCTAAGTTGAAACCGAACAATTTAGTCGTAGACCTGCATGGGCCACCACAAAAACCATGTCACGCCCCAGTCCCAAAATACCATGGGACTAGACACGTGGCAATGGCCAGCAGTACGCACCGATGGACCAACTCCATATAATGGATCCATCAGGGCGTACTTAAGCTGTAAAACAAGTCTACGACAATCAGGGCACAACTAATCTCATCCACACAAGATATAAAATATGATCCACAGAATAAATAAGGAATGTAAATCATCATCTAGTCTCACAAAGTACTTCGGGGAACAACCCGATAAATATCTAGTACAATGGTTCAACAGACCAGAAAGTAAAAGACCGAAATAAATAATAAAAGCTGAGCATAAACATGGATGCTCAAGAGAAGTCTTCAGCTAAGGCCTCGCCCTCAGATGGTGGTACGGCTCCTGGATCGGCTCCTCCTGCTGCGGTCCCGTAAACCTCGGGGTAAACCTGTTCTGCAAAATCTGGGGACAAAATCCATATCCAGGTCCTCAGGGGACATAGCAAGGTACAGAAAATAATACAAGCCAGAATATAAACAGTGCAGCAAATAATGAGATAAGCAGGGTAAGTATGTAACATCTGTATAAAATGCAAGAGAGAATATCAACAGTACTCAGGTTGGAACTACTACAAGCTCTGTGAAGGGGAGCCGGTAGCAGGGGTGTCAAGAGGTGGTCTAGCTCAGCGGGAGACTGAGTAGCCGGCATAACATAATCAACCTGTAGCCTGTGGGTATCTCCAGCAATAGATGGACAATAAGGGAATAATAAAATAACCAGCTAAGTGATATGCAAGATGAGAGCAGCACTAGATCTCAGGCTAAAGCATACTACAAGCTCTGTGTAGGGGAGCCGGTAGTAGCAGTAGTAATGAGTAATGGGCCAAGCTCGGCTATAGAGTCTTGTGCCTCACAATAATAGGGGTGTATATATATGATCAGCCTGTAGTCTGTGTGTCTCTCCCCACCCAATGTAACCACACAAATCATGAACATAACGTCTCACGTCCATGTCAGCGGGGTCATAACTAATGCACAAGTCATAATGTATCTAGATTATAGTATCTCTATATGTCCTGCATCCTATACAGGATCACCTCGAATATCTCGGGAAGATCCTGTCTCATGATCAGTGTCCAGTGTCCTGGGTCAAGTGTACTTGGTATGACAAGTACAAGAAGATAAAGTGTCACGTATGTCCATATCTAGATGACATTACCCAACACCGCGTACGATGTTGGCACCCGACTGATAATCGGACGCTAAGTATGTCAAACGGTCCTAGGTTAAGCATGCACAGTAAGAATAGGAAGTAAGAAAAATAGATAACAATACTGCAGAGATGGCAAGGTACACTTGCCTGATGTTTGAATATCAACTGTCGTCCTGGTATCTGTGGATCCGGTAGGGACTACTCCAAAAGCTGTAATAAATATCACCAACAGTCTCAGAAGGTATCAAACCGCTAGGAACGCCTGTCCTTACGTCCAATTTGGACACAGGGGCAAAAAGGTCATTTCCGGGCCAAAGCGGGTTCCAAAGGTGGGCCCACTTTGCACCGAAAAGCGTGCCGAGGGTAACAGTCTCTAAATGGGATAAACTATGGGTCAAACAACTCTAAATGTCAATACGATCCCAACGGTATGTCCAAATTTGGATTCCGATGAGCCGAACATAATTTGGTCCAAAAAGTCAACTGTGGGGCCCGCCAATTGGCGATCTGGTCAACCGTCTCAGAAATGCGTGAAAATTGGGTCACAGGACCAGCGTGTTACCACGAGTCCATTGGCGCAAGTTTCGTCGCAATCTGACAAGCGTGCACAAAATACTCGCGAGTTCCACAAAAGTGGCGACACGGATTGTGTTCGCGGATACGGCCTGATTCCGGCGCGCACACGCGTCCAAATCAGTCTCCACGAATTTTCACGTGTCCCGTTATGCTGCGTGCACCATTCGGTACACTTGGCACAAGGCGGGGCGGTCCCGTTTGGCGGGGCGCGCTCCGATCTCCCACTTTTAGAAAACCGGAAAAAGTGGGTGCACGCAGTTTTGTGACGACTACAATTTTGTCCACAGCAACTAATAGCACAAAGTTATAATACAGAAAATAAACTAGGTCATGTAATCTACAGGTATCAAAAAGAATCGTCGAATTCGGATCTCTGTGGTGGGAGATACGAAATCGACAATATAGGTGGTCATCGCAAGTTTCTGCGATTGCAGAATTCTGTCTGCTCGCGCTGACTTGGGCGCTGTTTTTCGCCTAGGGGCACACGTTTTCCGAGGTTGACTATAAAACAGATATTGGAGAGGGTTAAGGGAAGATCATACCTATGAAAACGGATCTGCGTTTGGTCGAGCGAGTCAACGGGAAATCACGCCGGAGCGAAGGTGCCTCAAGTGGGAAACTGCAGTCCGCGATGTCGGCGTCGACGGGATGGTTGGATGGCTTGGGGAGGCTTCTCTGGCTGTGGTGACGGCTCTAGATGGGAAGGAGAAGTCTGGAGTTTTAGGTTAGGGTTTTGGAGAGCTAATCATATATATATATTATATTTATTAAGAGAGAGGGTGAGCGTTTGGATTGTTTCCGCGGGGTGAAGCCTAGGAAAGGTCGGTTGATCAACTCGGCTGAAGACTATGTTATAATTTCCGCGGGGTGAAGCCTATGTTATAATTTCGATGAAGGGTTGATCAACTCGCTGGAGGTGCTAATAGTGGGAGGAGAATTGTTAAGTTGCAGAAGGTTATATAGGAGTTATTAATATACTATTATTATTATTATATTACTATAAGTTATTATTATTATTATATTCTTTTAACTTATTTAATTCTTTCTTTCTTTCTTTAATTAAAATATATATACATATATATTTGTTTATATATATATATATATATATATATATATATATATATATATATATATTTTCACACATAAGAAAATTTATATAATGGGATATTGTACATCGTTAGGCTAGCAACTGCTCAAGGGGTCTCCTACATGGAATAAATTTCGAAAAATTCCTGATGGTCGCACAAGTCCTCTAAGTGCCCGAACACCTAACATAAAAATTATTAAAAATCTATTTCTCCTATTTAGACCTAATTACTACAATTTAATTAATAATAAATAAAATAAAAAGGTAGATACGATTTTCTAGGAAGGGGGTTTTACAACCACCGCCGTCGTGGACCTCCGCCACCACCACCAACCTGACCGCCACCCTCCCCTCTGTCGAACCCGCCGCCTGTCCGGCCACCTCCGCCGCTCCTCCGCCGCCGGCAGCCCCCGCACTTAACTGCTGCTGCTGCTGCTGCCAGTAGCTACTGCTGTTGTTCCCGCTCCTCCGGCCGACTCCGCCGCCGTCCACCCGCCGTCGACTACCTGTGGGACCCCCCCTGTCAGTAGGTATACCCCCTAAACCTAATATATATGTAATTATATATATACCTATATGTATACCTATATGTATATATATGTATGTATATATGTATATAATTATGTATATATATGTATATTTATATATATATATATATATATATATATATATATATATATATATATATATATATATATATATTATATTATATAATATATGTTATATACTGTTATTATACAGTATAATTATACTATATATATTTTTATTATTTATTAAATATATGTATATATTTATATATATATATATATATATATATATATGAATACTATACATATATATTTATATTATGTATAGATATATTTATATAACATATTATGTATATATATTTATGTATATATATATATATTTATATATAACATATTATTTATGTTATATTATGCATTTTATTCTGTTTTATATATATATATATATATATATATATATATATATATATATATATATATATATAGTTATATATAATATGTTTACTATATGTATATAATATTATATAACATATTATTTATATGTTATATATATGCTATGTATTAAATATATTATTATTAATAAATATTGCTGGATAATACAGCATATGTATATATGTATATTTTATATTTCTGCACTTAATATAATTCCTGCATTTACAGCATATGTATATATGTATATTTTATATTTCTGCACTTAATTTATTTCCTGCACCTATTATATATATATATATTTATATATATATATATATATATATGTTATCTATATATATATTAATATCCAGCTGGATAATACAGCTTATATATATTATATATATATTTTTAATACTTGCAATGTCATTTCAATTTATTACATATATCTATATATATATTATATATTATACTGTGCTGGATATTACAGCCTATCTATATATATTTACAATTATTGCACTTTATTATATATAACAGTGGTCACATATAGACCCTGATAATATTTATATTATATTGCTGAATAGTACAGCATTTATATATGTACTAAATTTCTGCACTGTCTTTTCCTTTATCTATATAAATATATACATCAGTGGATACACCCTAATAATATTATATTATATATATAGCAGTGGATATACCCTGCTACTATTATAGATACCTGCATTTTCTGTTCTTTATATACTATATATATATGCTTATATTACAATCATGATATTCACGAACCATGTCTGTTTTAACAGAAACCACCTTCAGCACAGCCAGTGACCCCCTGTCACCAGCAACCTCAAACCTGACTGTGAGATCAGGTTATCAACACTATCAGGGAGTAGGCAAGTATACCTTGCCAAGTAAATATTTAAATTCAATTATTGATATCTGCTTTGTTCTTGAATTTCATATACTATGAGTACCTGAGACTGCCTCTGGTACAGTCAACTGATATGTTGACAATTAGTGTAATAACTTAGTCTTATAGACTCACCAACACTGTGAGAGTATCCTGATATTCTCCTAGACCCTATCACGGTAACACGCAACATGGTTGCATTACATTTATGGATGTGAGCTGCGTATTTGATTAGCTACCAGTACGTGTGACCCGCATCACGGATTAGAAAAACTCAGGAAATGTACGACTTGATATTTAGTTTCATTGGGTTGGGAAAGATAACTAGTAGACGTATGGGACACCCCCTCCATATATGATTTATACCTTCTAACCATGCTCCTCGGAGATGGTCGATTGCAGAGCTACCCGTGAGTCCGGGGGCATATGACACCTATACTAGCCAGTCACCACGATTGGTGAATTACGTCAGCATATGTCTAGCCGACACATTCCCATGCGTACTACAAGGTCTTTACTTGCATTTCACTTAGATGGTTAGCACCCTGTATTTATTTTCTTTATTCAGTATTCACATACATGGCATGTCATTTCCTGTATCTTGTTATGTCCCACTGAGGACCTGGTTCCTTGCCAGATCTAGATGAGGCTTTCTACCCCACTGTGTACGGCCCTGATCAGGAGGCCAGATGTGCTACCGAGGAGGAGCTCGAGGAGACACCCTCAGAGTATGCTTGATCCTAGAGGCCTGCCACCTGGAGATGGAGATATTTTCATCAGATAGACACTGCTTAGTCTATCTGATTTTTCTGCGCTATTATCAGTTTTGTAGTAGGCTTGTATACTCACCAGTTGTGTATTGTATCAGACTCAGTTTTATATATATAGTTCAGCACTTGCTTTTCTGACATTTTGTTGTGGATGAGATAGATATACCTATTTTTGTACTTGTAGTATTTTAGGACAGCGTAGCACGTTCCTTTGGGTCCATCAAAGTGGATTAAGCCCTTAGTGACGTGTCAGCTGGCCAGTGACACGTGGCCTAGTTCCTGACATTTTGGGACTGGGGCGTGACACGGTTTTAGTGGTGGCCCATACAGGTCCAGTTTTTATTGCTAGTGGTATGATGACATGCCTAGCAAGCCTGCAATAGGATAGGAATATTAGGTCTCATCCACACTGACACCATCTTTACAATTTCTATTATTGCATCTTGATTATCATTATTTATCTCCTTTGTGTTTTCTAATTATCCTATTTTCCTCAGAAATATGGACATACCCGGGAAACTTGCGAATAATGGGGCTGACCAAGCAACAGACCCTTCGCCAAGTGCCCAAGGAACTCCGTCCAATCATCAGAATTCTGGTCAGGAGACGACACCAACACCGCAGGCGGAGACACCTTTGCCTCCACCTCCAGCCTTGCCTATCCTGATGCCACAACTTGAGGGTCAACCTCAAATGCTGCAGTTCCTCCAAACGATGTTGCAGAACCAGTGGCAGCAGACTGAGGCCCTGAGACAGTCTCAGTGGCAGCAAACTGAAGCTCTGCGACAGACGTTGATGACGGCTTTGGAGAGAGCTACTACTCCGACACCAGCACCTGTCCAACCAGCGGGCACAGTTCGAGGCTTCCGTCAAATGAGCCCGAGAGACTTCAAAGGCAGCGAGACTCCTGAGGAGATCTCTGACTGGATCTCCAACACCGAAATGCTGCTAGAAGGATCGCAACTCACCCCCGACCTATGGATGACCGTTGTGAGGGGCCAACTTCTTGGCAACGCCCATCACTGGTGGGAATCCATAGAGCGCAGCGTCGACAAAGACCAAACTTGACAACAATTCTTGGAGCACTTCAACGCCAAGTACTTCCCAGCGACAGTCCAGAATGCCCTATACTCCCAGTTCCTGCACCTGGAGCAGGAAAACATGACGGTAGATGCCTACGACGCAGAGTTTAGCAGACTAAGTCGTTTCGGAGCTGATCTGATCCCGAACGAGCTGAAGAAGGCTAAAAGATTCCACCATGGCCTTAACTACGAGCTCCAGAGGTACACAACAATGCAGTCAAGAATCTCCTACAACGAGGTTCTTACCGAAGCCAGGGAACAAGAAGCAATTGGCCGAGGAGCAAGGCGCTCAAATTCAACCTTCCCGGCCAAGAATCAGCACGGAGCAGGAGGACCTATACGTCGTCCTCAATATCAGACGCAGCAGACAACGGGGCCTTACCAGAAGAAGGAGCTTTCGATTTGTCACTTTTGTGGCAAAAAGGGGCATTATATGAGAGACTGCAGGAAGAAGAACGGATTATGCCTGCTATGTGGAGCTAGCCAACACATGGCCAAAGACTGCCCACAACGCAGAGATGCAGCACCTCAGCAAGGGCAGAAGCCAGGAGCACAAGCCCAGAAGATGCTACCCTCCACATCAGGAGGATATCAGAAAGGAGCACCCTTGCTTACTCAGGAAGCCCAGTTCAAGGCCAGACAACAACCTGGAGGGCAAAAGCAGGGACAAGCTTTTGCGTTAGCTGCAGTTGCAGAAGAGCCTGAAGGGGAAACTATAACAGGTACCATTTTAGTTGCATCATTACCTGCAACTGTATTATTCAATTCTGGGGCTACTTTGTCTTTCATATCCAGTAGTTTCGTAGCCATGCACAAGCTATCCACTTCCCCGCTACCCAAGTGTTGAAAAATACTTACTGAGGAGGTATTGTTCCAGTTACCAACATTATCGAAACCTGTCCGGTAGTTGTTTGTAGTAGAGGACTAAGAGCACGATTTTTGGTACTCCCAATGCCAAATTTTGACATTGTCTTAGGCATGGACTGGCTAAGCCAGAATAATGCTATCCTAGACTGCCGAAAGGGTAGTGTTATCTTTAGACCCCCAGATCACCCAGAGTTCGAATATATCCGAGGAACCATCGAGCAAGGAGTAGGCCAGACTCCTAGAGCTTACATGGCGATGGAGACAGCACTTCCCTCAATTATAGCAGAGTTCGAGGATGTATTTTCAGAAGAATTGCCAGGCCTACCGCCTGACAGAGAAGTAGAGTTCATTATTGAGCTGATACCCGGAGCTGCACCAGTATCCTCCAATGTATACCGACTAGCGAAGAAGGAGCTTGACGAGCTGAAGCTTCAACTGGAGGAATTACAGATCAAGGGATTTGTTCGTCCTAGTGCATCACCCTGGGGAGCACCAGTGCTGTTTGTACCAAAGAAGGATGGAACATATCGCATGTGCATTGATTACAGAGCCCTCAACGCTCTGATAATCAAAAACAAGTACGTACCCCTTGCCGAGAATTGACGACCTGTTCGATCAACTAACAGGAGCCGTGGTATTCTCGAAGATAGACTTGAGATCAGGCTATCATCAGGTCAAGGTACGGAGAGAAGACATTCCAAAGACAGCATTCAGGACTCGTTATGGTCACTACGAGTTCCTGGTGATGCCATTTGGACTGACTAATGCACCTACTATATTCATGAATCTGATGAACCGAGTCTTCCACCAATATCTGGACCAGTTTGTGGTAGTCTTCATCGACGACATTCTGGTGTATTCAAAAAGCCACGAGGAGCATGAAGAGCACTTGAGACTGGTGCTAGAGACGCTGAGACGGGAGAGCCTTTATGCTAAGATGAGCAAGTGTGAATTCTTCCTTGACCGTGTCGCATTTCTTGGACACGTTATCACAGGAGAAGGCATCTCGGTAGACCCAGCAAAGATTTCATCTGTGGAGACATGGCCAACTCCGACCAATGTCTCAGAGGTGAGAAGCTTTCTAGGACTTGCCGGATATTACCGAAGGTTCGTAGAAAACTTTGCAAGAATCGCGGAGCCAATTACCCGTCTTACCCGCAAGGAGCAGGAGTTCTTATGGACTGAAGAATGCCAGACAGCTTTTGATGAGTTGAAGAAGCGTCTAACTACAGCCCCCATTTTGACTATACCATCTGGATCCGGAGGTTTCGTCATCTATAGCGATGCATCCGGAAAAGGATTTGGTTGTGTCTTAATGCAACATGGGAAGGTTGTAGCTTATGCCTCAAGACAACTAAGGACTCATGAGAAGAATTACCCCACTCACGACCTGGAGCTTGCCGCAGTCATCTTCGCCCTGAAGCTATGGAGACACTATCTATATGGCGAACGAGTGGAGATTTTCACCGATCACAAGAGCTTGAAATATGTCTACACTCAGAAAGACTTAAATCTGAGGCAAAGACGGTGGCTTGAAGTGATGACGGATTTCGAAATTGATCAACAGTACCATCCGGGGAAGGCTAATGTAGTAGCCGATGCTCTAAGCAGAAGACCCTCGGCATTCTTTATGATCACCCAACCAGGTCTATTGAGAGATCTAGAAAGGTTGAGAATAAAGGTCATTATGACAGAAATTGACGGCCAGTTATCAAACTACCAGCTGCAATCAACCTTGGTGGAAAGAATCAAAGCAGCTCTATCAGCAGATGCAAGATTTCAGAGGCTTCGCCAAAGAACAGAGGCTGGAATTCAGACTGGATGTCGTATACACGAAGATGGGACTCTAAGATGTGGTGATCGTCTTTATGTTCCAAATGGAGAACTTCGTAATGAGCTGATATCATAAGCCCATAGCTCAACATACTCTATACATCCGGGAGGCACAAAGATGTACAAAGATCTGCGACAATATTACTGGTGACATGGAATGAAGCGGGAGATAGCACGCTTTGTGGCTAAATGCCTGGTGTGTCAGCAAGCCAAGGCTGAGCATCAGAGATCTGCCGGTCTACTTCAACCCCTCCCAATACCTGAGTGGAAATGGGAACACATTACGATGGACTTTGTTACGGGCTTCCCAAGAAGTCCTAGTGGTCGTAATGCTGTATGGGTGATTGTAGACAGACTCACCAAGGCTGCTTATTTCCTACCTTTCAGAGTCGGGCAATCCACAGAAGTCTTGGCAGATATGTACATGAAGGAGATAGTGCGACTGCACGGAGTACCAGTCAGCATAATATCTGACAGGGATACGAGGTTTACATCCTACTTTTGGCGAAGTATGCAAGAAAGTCTTGGTACCCACCTCAAGTTCAGCACCTCGTATCATCCACAGACAGATGGCCAGTCAGAGCGCACCATCCAGACCCTAGAAGATATGCTGAGAGCCTGCATGCTTGATTTCAGCGGATCCTGGGAAGATCATCTACACCTGGTGGAATTTTCCTACAACAACAGCTATCAAGCGAGCATTCAAATGGCTCCCTTTGAAGCTTTGTATGGAAGGAAATGTCGTTCCCCAGTATGCTGGAGCGATATTGGCGAGAGACAGATCTTGGGTCCAGAACTGATCATTCGTACGGTGGAGAAGGTAAAGAAGATCCAGGGACACCTACGAGCTGCACAAGACAGGCAGAAGCACTGGGCCAACATTCATCGCCGACCTCTCGAGTTCCAAGTAGGGGAGCATGTGTTCTTGAAGATCTCACCTACCAGAGGAACTATCAGATTTGGAGGAAGAGGGAAGCTAAGTCCAAGGTACATTGGACCCTTCGATGTGCTAGATCGCGTCGGAGAAGTTGCTTACAGGCTAGCTCTACCACAGACTTTGGAGGGAGTACATGACGTCTTCCACGTATCTCAGCTGAGGAGGTATATTCCAGACCCGAGTCATGTGCTGGACTATTCAGAGATCACCATCGGGCCAAGCTTATCGTACCAGGAGGAGCCTATAGAGATCCTGGACCGTAGCGAGAAAGTATTGCGAGGCCAGACTATTCCTCTCGTTCGTATTGCATGGAGACATCATGCACCAGGTGAATCCACCTGGGAACGAGAAGAGGATATTCGTCAGCGTTATCCCCATCTATTTCCAAACCAAGGTATGTCCAATATTTCAAACTCAATCTCTCTTAATCATCATATGTCCATAATCAATCTTTCATTCTCAGTATATGATTGTTTTTATTTCGAGGACGAAATATTCTAAGGAGGGTAGATTGTAAACTCCCTCGACCAGATTTCAGTAATTTAGGATTAGTTTTGACTAATTAGAATTATTGCACCTTTTTAAAAAATTTATTTATTATATATTCTATTGATTGTGCACCTGTTTATTACACAATTAATTAGGGCATCCCACTAGCTGTTAAACCCTAAACAAATTCCACATACCTGCCCTAGACTTGTTAGACTACTTTTTCTGTATTTTGTACAACTTCCAGAAACCTTGTTTGATGTTTCGTTTTAGTCGCACAAAAGTCGTTACAAACGTACGTATTTATTTCCTATTTAAATTTCTGCTCTTTACCCACCTCTGTACCCTAGGAAATTGAGGACCAGTAGGCACCTGTTTGCCCAACCAAAAATACGATAAAATTCTACTCTAATTATACTTCAAATATCGTTTTGTCACCGTAGAAAAAATATGACCCTAACAGCCTCAAAATAATTAGTGAACACCGTGCGCAGTATTTATTAAATAATAAATACGATGACCATATCACCTGCAGAATCAGACCCTGCATCTGCCCAGGCTCACCCCACACTGTCCAAAACATTTTTTCCAGCTATTTCCCTCATTTCTGTACAATTCAGAATTTCGGAAAATCAGTATTTGAAATTTGGTAAATTGCGAAATTACGCAAAATACAAATTTTATGCTTTTTTGCAATTTATGAAAAGTTAGGGGTTTTTATGCAAAATTGCATGCAAGGTGGCATAATTCTATTGGCTAGACCATAGGTGTATGGGACCCACCCAAAACACCCAGAAAAATCCAGGAGAAATATCCCCAAAAATCAAATTTACCAAAATATCCCCAAACTTCCCTTTATTTACTAAATTGCCATTGACCCTAACCCCTATATAAACCCTAACCCTCCCATTCAAACTCTCACAGCTCTCCCCTCCGACCACCGCCGGCCACCCAACTCCGGCCAACCCTCCGCCCTGACCCCCTCTCCCCTCCGGCCAAGCCCCACCGCCTGCACCACCCTGCTCCGCCGGCCACAGCCCCCGCAACCCCATCTTCCAACACCACCACCCACAGCCACCACCACCCGAACCACCCCCTGTGCCGCCTCCGGCCACTGAGCACCGCCACCAACCCCACCTACCGACTCGCCCCGACCTCCTCTCTCCGACGACCACCCCCTCACCACCCCACGACGCTTCCTCCGGCCGCCCTCACCTCCACAGTGCCCCGGCCGAATTCTCGACTACACCACCACCCTCACCTCCGGCGGCCTCCAGCCTCCACCACCGCCGTCGTGGACCTCCGCCACCACCACCAACCTGACCGCCACCCTCCCCTCTGTCAAACCCGCCGCCTGTCCGGCCACCTCCGCCGCTCCTTCGCCGCCGGCAGTCCCCGCACTTAACTGCTGCTGCTGCTGCTGCCAGTAGCTACTGCTGCTGTTCCTGCTCCTCCGGTCGCCTCCGGCCGACTCCGCCGCCGTCCACCCGCCGTCGACTACCTGTGGGACCCCCCTGTCAGTAGGTATACCCCCTAAACCTAATATATATGTAATTATATATATATACCTATATGTATACCTATATGTATATATATGTATATATATATGTATATAAATATATATATATATGTATATTTATATATATATATATATATTATATTATATAATATATGTTATATACTGTTATTATACAGTATAATTATACTATATATATTTTTATTATTTATTAAATATATGTATATATATTTATATATATATATGAATACTATACATATATATTTATATTATGTATAGATATATTTATATAACATATTATGTATATATATTTATATATATATATATATATATATTTATATATAACATATTATTTATGTTATATTATGCATTTTATTCTGTTATATATATATATATATATATATATATATATATATAGTATATACAAATATGTGTATACACATATATATATATAGTTATATATAATATGTATACTATATGTATATAATATTATATAACATATTATTTATATGTTATATATATGCTATGTATTAAATATATTATTATTATTAAATATTGCTGGATAATACAGCATATGTATATATGTATATTTTATATTTCTGCACTTAATATAATTCCTGCATTTACAGCATATGTATATATGTATATTTTATATTTCTGCACTTAATTTATTTCCTGCACCTATTATATATATATATTTATATATATATATATATATATATATATATATGTTATCTATATATATATATTAATATCCAGCTGGATAATACAGCTTATATATATTATATATATATTTTCAATACTTGCAATGTCATTTCAATTTATTACATATATCTATATATATATTATATATTATACTGTGCTGGATATTACAGCCTATCTATATATATTTATAATTATTGCACTTTATTATATATAACAGTGGTCACATATAGACCCTGATAATATTTATATTATATTGCTGAATAGTACATCATTTATATATGTACTAAATTTCTGCACTGTCTTTTCCTTTATCTATATAAATATATACATCAGTGGATACACCCTGATAATATTATATTATATATATAGCAGTGGATATACCCTCTACTATTATAGATACCTGCATTTCCTGTTCTTTATATACTATATATATATCTATATATATATGCTTATATTACAACCATGATATTCACGAACCCTGTCTGTTTTAACAGAAATCACCTTCAGTACAGCCAGTGACCCCCTGTCACCAGCAACCTCAAACCTGACTGTGAGATCAGGTTATCAACACTATCAGGGAGTAGGCAAGTATACCTTGCCAAGTAAATGTTTAAATTCAATTATTGATATCTGCTTTGTTCTTGAATTTCATATACTATGAGTACCTGAGACTGCCTCTGGTACAGTCAACTGATACGTTGACAATTAGTGTAAATAACTTAGTCTTACAGACTCACCAACACTGTGAGAGTATCATGATATTCTCCTAGACCCTATCACGGTAACACGCAACATGGTTGCATTACATTTATGGATGTGAGCTGCATATTTGATTAGCTACCAGTACGTGTGACCCGCATCACGGATTAGAAAAACTCAGGAAATGTACGACTTGATATTTATTTTCATTGGGTTGGGAAAGATAACTAGTAGACGTATGGGACACCCCCTCCATATATGATTTATACCTTCGTACCATGCTCCTCGGAGATGGTCGATTGCAGAGCTACCCGTGAGTCCGGGGGCATATGACACCTATACTAGCCAGTCACCACGATTGGTGAATTACGTCAGCATATGTCTAGCTGACACATTCCCATGCGTACTACAAGGTCTTTACTTGTATTTCACTTAGATGGTTAGCACCCTGTATTTATTTTCTTTATTCAGTATTCACATACATGGCATGTCATTTCCTGTATCTTGTTATGTCCCACTGAGGACCTGGTTCCCTGCCAGATCTAGATGAGGCTTTCTACCCCACTGTGTACAGCCCTAATCAGGAGGCCAGATGTGCTACCGAGGAGGAGCTCGAGGAGACACCCTCAGAGTATGCTTGATCCTAGAGGCCTGCCACCTGGAGATGGAGATATTTTCATTAGATAGACACTGCTTAGTCTATCTAATTTTTTTGCACTATTATCAGTTTTTGTAGTAGGCTTGTATACTCACCAGTTGTGTATTGTATCAGACTCAGTTTTATATATATAGTTCAGCACTTGCTTTTCTGACATTTTATTGTGGATGAGATAGATATACCTATTTTTGTACTTGTAGTATTTTAGGACAGCGTAGCACGTTCCTTTGGGTCCATCAAAGTGGATTAAGCCCTTAGTGACGTGTCAGCTGGCCAGTGACACGTGGCCTAGTTCCTGACATTTTGGGACTGGGGCGTGACAATTCAGCTTCTAGTATAGTATCATCTGATTTTTCTGTTACAACACGGGACATGGACTGGTAATTTTGGATTCATTTACTTGCGACACGTATATTTCATGTTTCTGGCCTCTATTCTGGAATCACCTACAGGCATCACCTACAGGCATCACTACAGGCATCACTCATGTTTTAGGCTGGACTCATACTTGATTTACGTGTCGGATCTTGGATTCACTTGTACTAGTCGGGGCGGGAAAATACTCGAGTAGACATGTAAATATTCCTATCTGGAATCATCAGGAATCACCCCCTCCGGTCTGATCTGGAATGATAGCAGCCGCGCACCCAGTGCACGGTGAGCCGTACTTATCCCTAGCCGTTTACATGTCAAAATAAGTTTTTCAAAGACACCGAGTTCATTCTTTATAGTCTGGACTCTCTTACATTTTTTGTTGGTCTCACTTATAATTTCTGGACTTGACTCTTTACATATATTTTATGCTGGACTCACTACACGTTCATGTGCACATACTTACTCTTAGTTTAGATTTCTTGTATCTTGCAGTTGTTACTATCTTGCTCTGATATTCATACATCTTTACCTTTATGCACCAGTGACATATGTATATTTCCTTGTTCCATACTTTATTTTATTCACATTGCTACTTGCTACAACTGTTTTATAGTTTTTATCATTTAAATGGAACTGCTGTTAGAGGTGTACTTGCTCCAGTCCTGACTGGACATATTTTTTCCAGAGTATCCGGAGGAGTGGTGTCCAACGTTTTATGGACCTGAGCCTGTCGATGGTGCAGACAGGGACCCTCTAGTTTAGGGGTAATTTCCGGGTTGGTAGCCGGGATCACTAGGACCTTGTTATTGTTTTTATTAGCCTTTGGTACCGGATTTGTCTCCGGTTTTGGATTTGAGACCTTATATTGTATATGATTTTGGATTTTGTTGTATTATTATTGATGTTGTGGTTGTTGTAGTAGTTGTTGTTGGTTAGACTTCATAGTTGTTGGTATTCTGTGTTATCTTATCGTGCTTAGATTCGTGATTGAGTACATTGTGATTATCATTATGATATTGCTCCTCCGTTTGGAGTTGAGATCTTGACGGGTTTATATATTGATTGCGTGAGATTGTTAGCTAGATAGTTGACCTAGACAGCGTTCTACCGCCGATGCTGTGGCGTAGGCTGGACGTACCCACGACTCATGCCCAATTTTCCGGGCACGGGTCATGACAGAATTCTTATAGGAGGCAAAATTATTTCAGTTAGTGACATTTGTAGATTTTGTTCGGTAGTAGTTTGTGGGCGAGAGATGCGAGCTCAATTTTGATCTTTTTTATGCCGGATTACGATGTTTTACTTGGTATGGATTGGATGAGTCAGTACCATGCGACCCTAGATTGTCGGCGTGGACAGGTTATATTTAGACCGCCTGGTCATCCAGAGTTTGAGTTTCTTCGGGGAGCCAAAGAGCAAGGTGTTCAGCCTACACTTAAGGCTCTCTCTGCAGAAGGGGAGCCCGAGTACCCAAAGGTTGTATTAGAATTTGTGGATGTATTTTTCGATGATCTTTCAGGCTTACCACATGATCGAAAAATAGAATTCACCATAGACTTGACTCCAGGAGCAGAGCCTATCACTTCATCAGTATACCGGCTAGCACCTAAGAAGTTGGTAGAATTAAAGAAGCAAGTTGATGATCTTCTAGAGCAGGGTTTTATTCGGCCCAGTGTTCCACCATGGGGAGCACATATACTATTTGTGCCGAAGAAGGATGGAATGGTACGCCTGTGTATTGACTACATGGTACTAAATACCGTAACCATCAAGAACTGGTATCCTTGGCGCATATTGACGATCTGTTCGATCAGTTGAGTGGTGCTCGTGTAATCTCAAAGATCGATCTCAGATCCGGTTATCATCATATTAGAGTGCAGAAAGAGGATATACCGAAGACAGCCTTCGGGACCAAGTATGGTCACTATGAATTCTTAGATATGCCATTTAGTTTAACCAACGTGCCAACTGTCTTCATGAGTTTGATGAACAGAGCCTTCCATCAGTACTTGGACAAGTTCGTGGTTGTGTTTATTGATGACATATTGGTATACTCTAAGAGCTACAAAGTGTACGAGGAGCATCTCAGAATCGTGTTGGAGACGCTGAGACAGGAGAGGTTGTACGCCAAGCTCAGCAAATATGAGTTTTGTCTAGATATGGTGCCTTTTCTGGGACATATTATCTCGGGAGAAGGACTTTCAGTTGATCCGGAGAATGTTGCTGCAATCGAAACTTGACCCACACCTACATCAGTTGCGGACGTGAGAAGTTTTCTTGGACTTGCCGGATATTATCGGAGGTTCGTGGAGAACTTCTCAAGGATTGCAGAGCCTATGACGCGGTTGACACATAAGGACCAGAAGTTTACTTGGACGGAGGATTGAAGAAGGCCTTTGAGGAGTTGAAGAGATGATTAACGACAGCACCGATCTTGACTCTTTCTTCAGGATCGGAAGGATACGTAGTTTATAGTGATGCGTCAGACAGTGGACTGGGATGTGTTTTGATGCAGCATGACAAAGTTATTGCTTATGCATCGAGGAAGCTGAAAGTTCATGTGAACTATGCGACGCACGATCTCGAGCTAGCTGTAGTAATATTTATATAAAAGATATGGAGGCACTATCTTTTCGGAGAGAGGGTAAAAATTTGCACTGATCACAAGAGTCTGAAGTATGTCTATACTCAGAAAGAGCTCAACATGATACAGAGGCGTTGGTTAGAGTTGATGGTCGATTTTGATATAGATTTGAAGTACCATCCGGGCAAGGCAAATATTGTAGCAGACGCACTCAGCAGAAAGTCCACAGCTTATTTTTTTGACTATGCAGCCCCAGTTATTAGAGGACCTATAGGAGCTCGGGATAAGGTTATTTTGCCAGGCCAGAGTGGGCAGTTGGCTAATCTTGAGGTTAAGTCATCACTAGTGGAGAGATTTAAGATGGCATTGCTTACAGATACTAGGTTCCGGAGACTTAAAGAGAAGACGAAAGCGGGTATGCAGACGGGACTTCAGATCCATGAGGACATGACGTTAAGGTGCAAAAATTGCCTATATGTTCCGAATGGGGAGTTGAGACATGAGTTGATGTCTGAAGCACAACTCCATGTACTCTATTCATCCGGGAGGTACGAAGATGTACCAAGATTTGAGGCAGTACTATTGGTGGCATGGGATGAAGAGAGAGATTGTACAGTTTGTGGCAAAATATTTGGTCTGTCAGCAGGTTAAGGCCGAGCATCAGAGAACCGCTGGTATGTTACAACCGCTTCCTATACCCGAATGGAAGTAGGAACATACCATTATGGATTTTGTTACAGGATTTCTAAGAAGCCCCAGTGGGAAGGATGCAGTTTGGGTTATTGTGGATTGACTTGCCAAATTGGCACATTTCTTGCCGTTCAGAGTTGGACAGTCCACCGAGATTCTAGCCGACATGTATATACAACATATCGTAAGGTTACATGGAGTACCAGTTAGTATTGTGTCGGATCATCACTTAAGATTCGCATCCCATTTTTGGCGAACATGCAGGAGAGTCTTGGCACCCGACTCATGTTCATCACTGCTTAATATCCACAGACAGACGGTCAGTCGGAGCGTACGATTTAGATCCTAGAGGATATGTTGAGGTCATGTATGTTAGACTTTGGAGGGTCTTGGGAAGACCATTTGCATCTGATAGAGTTCTTTTACAACAACAGCTACCTGGCGAGCATCCAGATGGCACATTTTGAGACACTGTACGGCAAAATATGCTGGTCTCATATATGTTGGAGTGATGTGGGTGAGCGTCAGATACTCGCTCCAGAGTTGGTAATGCACACAGTTGAGAAGGTGAAGCAAATTTAGACCTATCTGCGTGCAGCTCAGGATAGACAGAAGCACTGGGCTGACACACACCACCGACCTTTGGAGTTCAAGGAAGGTGAACATGTGTTTCTGAATATCTTACCTAATCGTGGCACTATTCGATTCGGGAGCAGAGGCAAGTTGAGTCCAAGGTATATTGGACATTTTGACATTCTAGAGCATGTTGGTAAGGTGGTGTACCATCTTGTATTACCCCCATCTCTAGAGAGAGTTCATAATGTATTTCATGTCTCACAGCTGAGGAGGTACGTGACTGACCCAAGTCAAGTAGTTGATCATTCCGAGATTTCAGTAGGTCCGAGTTTGACTTATAAGGAGCAGCCAATTGGGATACTGGATACTAGTGAGAAGATGTTGCGGGGTCAGACGATCAGACTGGTTCAGGTAGTTTGAAAGCATCACTCTCCAGGTAAATCCACTTGAGAGCGAGAAGACGTCATGCGACAGCGATATCCTTATTTATTCGAGAATGCAAGTATGACCTAAGAACTACATTTAGATTACCATGTCTTTATAAATTCCTAGAGTAGTTTAATTCTTAATTACAAGGACGTAATTCTTTTAAGGAGGATAGATTGTGAACTCCCTAAAATTTTGATAAGGATATTTTGGTAATTTTTTAATTATAAATTATTAAAATAATTTTTAGAATTTAGAAATCCTTTAGTGTAGTCTTAATGCCAGGAATACAATACTAGCTTTATCTTTTCAGCCAACTTTGCATAATAGGCTTAACTGAGCCAAATTAGGCTCATGACACATATGTCACTCATAATTTTACAAACCTATACTTTATTTTGGTTGCACAACAACCGCGACGCTTTTTGACCCAAAATATGACACTTGGACACTTTTTCGTTGCGGTCAATTTAGACGAGCAACATGAACCCAAATTTCGATACTGACTTTTATAACCCCTAGTCTAACACGACCAACTATGCACATGACATTAGTGTCACATTTAATTGAGTCCCCGTAGGCTCCAAAAAAATATAGAAATACTATGCATTTTAATTAGTCAAAAATGACCCTTTTTGATTAACTGCACCTGACCGAGCCCGAATCCCCAACTTGAACCCTCAAACTAACATGATTACTCATACACAATACCACACACCCATCCCCCACCGTTCTACACACCAAACATAATTTTTTCCCACACCAAATCATATTTTTACCTCATTTAAATTTAAATTCTGCTTTTATCCAAAATTGTATGAACCTTTGGACTATTTTAACTTATATTAAACCATGTGTATGCATATATGGAGGGGAAAACAACCACAGCCAACACATGGGGTAGGGTCTCAATGTAATATTTTCTATTAACCTTTGGTTTTAGCAAGTAACCCCCCAACCTTTCACCTTTCACCTCACATCCATTACTACATGTAGTTATCACATTGGGAGTGTAACCCCCCAACCCCAAACCATTTGGCCACCATCCCTCCCCAAACCAAACTCCCTCTCTCCTCTCCCTCTTCTCTTCCTCTCTCCCTTACGGTTCTCTCCTCCTCCACCTCCTTGGAGCAAGATCGGCCTAGTGGTGGTGCAAGCCCTCCTTGAAGTCGAAAACATCGCCGGAGTTCCACAGAACTCCCTACAACCTCAACTAAGTTCATAGGTATCACCCTCATCCTTCCTACATCCATTCTTGATTTTTTTAAAGCAATTTTATTAGAGCAAGGTATACTCATCTCCATGCTTTGATAACATATACCACTTGATAACTAGTGCATGCATATTTTTTTATTGAGTTGTCATATGAAAAAAATGAGTTGTTGCACTATAGTGTTTTAAGTTTAGAATTTTATAGTTAATTATTTCAGAATTATATTTATAATTTTAGAATATATACATATTAAAATGTGTATTTTGTGGGTTAAAAGTATAGACAATGGATGAGAGTTGCATGGATAGTAATAGTGTAATTGCAGGAATATTGTATTGATATTATAATATTGAAAATAAGTTTTTTTACCATTATAAAATAAATTCTAAAATTATATGTGTAATAATCAAAATATTATATGTAACAAAATTTGTATTTTAGTGTTTTAAAGTATGAATAATTGATAGGTAGGTTGTATGGTTACTATAGGTGAACTTGTACGTACTTATTGCAAGCATAACTATGAAAAAATATGTTGTTCATTATAGTTAAATTAATTTCAGAATATTAATATTAAAAATCAGAATTATATATGTATTAAAACATATATTTGGAGACTTAGTTGATGAAATAAGGAAGGGTAGAGTGCATGCATGGTAATGATGACTATGTATAGTTTGTTACATGCACATAAGCTTGAATATATATAAAAATGTGCATGAATTTTATTAATAATTAAAATAAATTTCAGAATATTAATCCTATTTATTTTTGTATTTTAAGATATTAATTACTGAAATAAAATGGTTCCATGCATTCTTAATTAACCGGTTAGCGTTATATAGCGTTTTGCGACATTGAACACTACCTACGTACGTGTAGGAATATGTTGTTTAATCACACGTAAAGGTCTATGCGTACGCATGGTATATCAATGTATGAGATCCTTACAACGTTATAAACAATAGTATGGTACGTGGTTGTTGGCATGTTAACTAAAGCTGTGCGACTGTTGGAATTATTGGCACTAACATTGCTACTATGTTGATGTGTGTATATCGACTCTATAATTTTACATAAAGTAGATAATGGTAGAATTAGAATTAATTTAAGTAATGGTGGCAGGGCCCGTGGGTGTCGCAGCACCATCTGACGTGGACTTTGGATCTGCTACAACGCAGCATCAGGCAGTAGGCAAGTGTACCTTTCCTTGGTCTCCGTAAATTATGCTTAATTTTAACTACAGTTTATAGTTTATATTTTAATACATGTACTTTATTGTGACCCTAGGACCGTGACGATACTTTTTGTCTGAATCATATTCGGGTGCCGACTTCCGTGCGCGGAATCGGGTATCGTTATATTGCATTGTCATCGTATACCTTATACGTGCAATACTTGCACTAATTACCTTAGGACACTATACACGACTCTCATGTACAGAAGCCATACTAGAGATATTCGAGGATTCCGACTTTTATTTTAGGACAGGACTTGAGACATGTGCTAGTTGACATGATGTTATTTATACCTAGACTTGAGACATAGATAGTGTTTGTCTTGCGTATCATGGACATGAGATGTAAGATACATGGGGTTGGGGAGAATTTACAGTACCGCTGGGCTACCATACACTACTAGCTACCGATGCTTGCGCTTCGGGCCCTATAGTGCTGCAGGTACCTTGACGGGGCATGTACGTACCTACTACTACTATTGCTACTAGCTACTATTGTGTCTATGTAAACCTACAGGACCCGGTGGTTTAGCCGACGAGTACGTTCTCATTTGCATTTCACTTATATGGATTATGTTAGATACCCTGAGCATATTTATTTTATTTACTGTACTTTGGCTTGAGTTATTCTTGTACCTTGTTGTCCCCTGAAGACCTGGATCCGAATTATGTCCGCAGGTATAGCAGATGAGGATTACCCCGATGTTTACGGGACAGGAGCTGACGTTGGAGCGGTACTGGCACCAGAGGACGAGGTTGTGCCAGAAGATTTCTGCTGAGTACTCAGTTACTTATTTAGTTATTTATGCTTTGCTTTATTTTATATTTGGACTTGGACTTATGGACATATGTATTTTGTGTTAATCTATTTTCTTTATTGTGACGGATTGTTCCCCGAGACACTACTTACTTGGACTTGATGATGGACTATATATTATTATCTATTATCTTGACTGGTCTATCATATTGTTTTGTGATTGCTTTCTATGGATGAGATTAGAATTATATTGAGATAGATGGTGTAGACTTATTTTTATATTATTTACAGCTTAAGTGCACTCTAACGGGTCCATTAAATTGGATTGTCCATTGGAGTTGTGCTGCTGGCCATTGCCACGTGGCTAGTCCCTTGGTATTTTGGGACTGGGGCGTGACACCTCCTATTTCCATCCCAAAGCATTTTTTTTCTTCAACCTCGTATATTCTCTATTCTCTACTCTCTGTTCTCTGATTCCATCATCTATTCTCTGTTTCTGTACCCAAACATGTTGTCAAGTACTGAGAAAAATATAATTCCCATAAAATACCCAAAATTGTATTCCTAGATTAATTTTTTTATTATAAAATATTAAATTCTTGTATGTTGAAAAGCTGATCATATATCACCTAGGTTGATGAATTTCTCTCATATTATAAAAGTTTATTAAGAGGTTCTTGCAAAAATTCACACCTATCCAAACCAAGACTTCTTAATAAAGAATTCATCCAAGAAGTGGGCAGTTTATATGAAATCCATTCTTAAATTTTATTTTTGTAACTCAAAATTCTGGATTGATTTTGAGAAGTTGAAGTTTGGTGATGACCGCTACTAGAATATGCTCTTGAGATGAACGTTATTTGACTTAATTCCATATGCCCACTTCTCAAAATCAATCTAGAAAGGACACGTTACTAGAAAGGTATTAGACTCTTAGGAAAGGACACAGATGTCCCATACTAAACCAAACATTCTAATATGCGTTGGTTAAAATTTAAACAAATATATACATGATCAGAACATTCATTTTTGTGTTTCTTCTCTTTTCTAAGAAAAAATCAGTTTACCTTCATCTAAGGATGTATATATTAGCAAGCTGATAATAGACCAGTTACGAGCGCACTACATCAGAGGCCTGATGACAGTAGGCATTATTTGAGCTGGCGTGGGACAGGATGGGACGACCGTGCATGTAAAACTCAACGGCAAGGGAGTCGTGCGGACGGGGTCCCGCACCATCCTACCACTGGTATAAACGACGACCGACCACGCGGCTTGTCGTTCGTTCGGCGGCATAAGGGTGTCGTGAAGATGTCGTACGGACGTCGTGCGAAATTCGGGTGGCTGGACAGCTCGGCTATCGTAGGCATCGTTCAGACGTCGGGGGTGCCACGTCGGCGCCGTGGGCAAAGCGAGGCGTTGAGTTGCGGACGTCGAAAGGCGTCATGGCCGTCTTGTGGAGCTCTGGAGCGTGCGGAGTGCACGAGGTGTGCGTTACGGGCGATGATGAAAATGCCAGTGTGCGTCGCACACGACGAGTCTGATTCCCCAATGACGATCGGCATAGATGGGGGTGGGGACTCCTATCAAAACTGAGTCCGTGACGTGCTGGAGTTTAAAGAAAAAAAAAGAAAAAAAAATAAATAAATAAAAGACCAGTCATTAATAATTAGATCATGGCGAGACTTCCTATCACGTGGAATGTAGCGCCTACCAGGAGTAGGATCCACCAAGAGGTCATTTTTTGCACATCATTGTCATCGCAACTATGATTGGAACATAAAGTATAATTGTTTGAACCATGTTCTGTGTCATTTCTATCGAGTTTAAGCTATCACCTCTCTCTATCTCATCCAAATCTAATATGTTTTGGGTAAAGAGAAGATGAATCATCACTTGAAGATGAACTATCATAGTCACATTTTGAACTTGGTGAAGACATTGGTAGGGGCACCCCTGTAAAAAAAAGTAATATCAATATCAAGTTACTACAATATACGAGTAATTGACAATATACACAAACTACTTACAATTTGGAGAGAGTTTGAAATCTACACACATTACAGGAAAAAAATATAAGTTATCTATTTCTAGAATTGTAGACATGCATATTGAGTTGAGAAAATTCTTAGCATCATTTAAATGTACTAACAATTGGAACTGAATATTGATGATCTGAGATTTTTGTACCTATGATACTCTTATTCTATTTGTTTGTTTTCCACTACTAAATCAAAGTTCACTAGTTAAATATAAGATACATAATCAATTTTATTTAATTTCATTACCTAGATCAAACAACCGTTAGAAATTCTAAGAGCCTAAAATGAATAGAAAAAGGGAGGCATAAGGTTTCCCACGAGACTCCTTCAATATAAATTCTTTCTTGATTTGGAAAATGTGGAGCTTTTCCACTGTCCATTATTCTTTCATTGACTCTTCAATGTGTCCTCTCTCTCTCTCTCTCTCTCTCTCTATAGACAAAATGCTAGCTAAGTTTGGATAGTTTTTAAACTCATCAACCAAAAATTGGAAAGAAAATTTTCTCTATAAATATGCAGGTTGTCAAAACTAAATAAAGATGAAGAAATAAAGCAAAAACTAGATTACTTTTAGAAAATGAAACCTAAAAACAATTGTATTATTTATTGATGATGTAGAAATAAAGATATTATTTCCTGAGCAAAATTTCAAGTGTATTATTTCCTTTTCTTAAGATATTATTTATTATTTATTGATGATGTAGAAATAAAGTCAATGTGAGGTTGGTTTTCTAGATCTAGACAACCAACTTCACATTCTCCTTGCCAAGTCGTTGCCATGTCAACTTCATAGTTTAACTCACATTTGCATTGGAGAAGACTTTTGAAAAAAAGAGTTGTTATTCCTATGTGGCAACCATTTTTTTCAAACTCACAATAGTATTGGAGATGCTCTTAGTCAATAATAGGTTATTAGTTCATTTTGAAGTTATTGGTTTTTTTACGGAGGCCTGTTTATGTGAGCTGTATTTAGAAGTAAGAAAAAGCCAGAGGTCATGGTTTCCTCCATAAACTAATCCTGAGCTATTTTTGTCAGCACCAATATAGGATCCAAGCATCCAAGTTGTAGTAGCCTAGTGGTTAAGGCACATGGACACTATCGGATGTTCGTCATTAAATTTGAAGGTTCTAGAAGAGTTTGATTTAATTAACAAATGAAAGAAAGTACAAAGAAGTTCTGGGCGGACAATCTAAGTACAATTTTTTTTTTGATCTGGGGTATGGCGAAGGACAAAGAGGGCTATGGCGTCTACTTTACACCATGGACGATCCGATGCAGGGTGAGGAAGCTTACGTACTCTCTTCGCTCGTCTCGGTATGCTCTCTCTCTCTCTCTCTCTCTCTCTCTCTCTCTCCCACTCTCTCTGTATTGGCCGGGGTGGTATACTTTCTCTCTAAAGCAGAAGAAAAAGAAGCCAGCCCTTAGAACGTTCAAGTTGCTCCTATTTATAGCCATCGTGTTGATAGACTATGGGTGCCGCATATGCTTCTGTTTGGTGGCCGCATAAGGCTCCTTCAACAAAATGTGGTTACAACTATCGCCGCATGCCATGGTGTCACTACCCAATTCTAGAAAATAGGGTTTTTTTTTTTTTTATTTGGTAAATTATGTATTGTATTTAATTAATTATATTTATATTTATTTAGTGCTTATATTATTTTTTTTAATGATTGTTTTAGGGTTTTGGCTAGCCTGGACCCATGTCAGACCCTAGTGGACCCATGTCCGACCCAGCCCACACCCTTGTGAGAATTATTTTGGGGCTTAGATTTATTATTTTATTTTTAGGAGGTTAGTTGGAGAGATTTGGAGCTAGTTTGAGTGCTTTTGGAACCCGGAACCCGAAACCAAGTGAGTAGGGGCATTTTGGGGATTTGGTGACTTATGTAACCTCTTTAATTACACTTGGCCGGCCCCTACCTACCCCCACCCGTGCAAACCAGCAGCCACAGCAGCCATTCTTTTTCTTTCCACTCTTCTTCTTCACTTCTTCTTCTTCTCCACTTCTTCTTTCTTCTCCTTCTTCCTCCAAAGTAAGTTTCCCTTCCATTTTTCTTCCTTCTTCTACCATTCCTTCTTCTTTATGCTAACCCTCACCTTGCATTTTTCCTAACCTAGGTGTGAGGAGCTTAGATCTAGTGTGGGAGCTAGATTTGGTGGCTTGGAGCTTGAGGGAGGTGATTTCTAGGGGTTGTGAGACTTTGGCCTTGGGATTTCAACTCCCAAGAGGTAAAACCTAACTTTCTCCTTCCTAATTATTTTTGTGTAGTGTAATTAGTGTTGTAGAACCTTCCTAGACCCTAAGCCTACCCGTAGGGGGAAGTTGGAACTAGTTTGGTTGAGTTTAGAGACTTTGACATTAGGTTTTGTGTCAATTTCGGGTGAAATCCGAATTTGGCCCCAATTTTGGGTGATGCCCTAGGTTAGACGGACCTAGGTAGACGTTGTCGGGTGTCTAGAGAGTGAGTGCGTGTCTCCGTTTGGACACGAAAAATCGTATCACAAAGAAACGGGCGTTTCGGGCGAAATTGGGGCTTTTCGTCGTTGCCGATTCTAAGTGGGTGCGCGTTTCCACCACGGACCCAGAATCGACGCGGGAGCACATTTTCTAGGATCTAGGCATCGTTTAGAGCGCGTGGGTAAATTTTGGGCCGATTCCGAGTTCGTTTGGTGTGCGTTTCAGGAGGTTTTTCGAACCGCGCACCACGTGTTCATCGAAATGACCGAACGGCCATTTCGGCGTGGTTTTCTCGTTTTGGGCTTGTGCGCGCGTTGGATTAGTATCAGGGAGTGTGTGCTAGAGTTTTTGAGTTATATTTTATATATTTTAGGGTGTTGGTGAGTGTCGGGATCGTTGGGCGTGAGTGGGGCGTGTGGTTTGTGTGTTGTTGTGTGTTGTGTTGTGTTAGTGTATATGTGTCTATATATATATATATATATATATATATATATATATATATATATATATGTATATATTTATATCTATGTGTGTTTATGTATATATATTTATATATATATGTGTGTATTTATATCTATGTGCTTGTGTGTGTATATGTCTATGTGTATATATATATATATGTATGTGTAAGTATGCTTGTGTGTATATATATATATATATATATATATATATATATATATATATATATATATATATATATATATATATATATATATATGTGTGTGTGTGTGTGTGTGTGTATGTGTATATATATATCTTAGAGTGTGTGTGTGTATTGGTATATATATATATATATTTGTATGTGTGCATATATATATTAATATGTGTGTTTATATATATATATAGCTATGTATATATTTGTGTGTGTGTGTGTGTTTTAGTGTGTGTATTAGTGTGTTTGTGAGTGCGTTAGTGTGAGTGTTAGAGAGTGGATATAAGTGTATATATATAGGTATTTAGTTGTTTATATATATAGTTATATGTGTGTATATATATATATATATATAGGATGATATGTGTATATGAATATAGGAGTGTGTGTGTGTGTGTGTGTTGTAGCTAGAAGGGGGGTCCAGACTGCACAGCAGCAGCAGCTGCTGCCCCCAACAGCAGCAGCAACAAGGGGCAGCAGCAGCAGCCAATATGAAGCTGCAGCAGCAGCAGCCAAGAGCAGTAGCAGCAGCATGCGAAGCAAGCCAGCAGCAGCAAGCAGCAAGCACATGTAGCGTAGCAGCGAGGCAGGTTGCGAGGGAGAGGGTGAGGAATAGATAAGATAGATAGATTGCTATATAGATAGAATAGATAGTATGTTAGATAGTTACTTAGATAGATATATAGGTAAGATAGATAATTAGATATATAGATAAGTAGATGCATAGATAGATACCTATATCTATGGATAGATAAATAGGTAGATAGATAGTTAGGCGGGTAGTAGATAGCTAGATACTTAGATATATATATATATTATATATATATATATATATATATATATATATATATATATTTATATATATATATATATATATATATATATCTATCTAAGATATAGATATCTATATACCTATGGTTATATATATATATATATATATATATATATATATATATATATATATATATATATATATATATATATATATATATATATAGGTGTATAGGTAAGGTAAAGGGTATATATGCATATGTGTGTGGATATCTATATATATAGGTATATACATACTTAGATATATAAATATATGGTAGATATATATATTACCTAGCCTAGATTAATAACTAGGTGTATAATTATTAGTTAGATAGCTAGTTAGAGGGGTTTGAGATACTGAGGTATCTCAATACCTTGAGATACCGAGGTATCTCAATACCTTGAGATATCCAAGGTATTGAGTTTCGAGCGGAGTTTTTGAGCATTAGCCTAGAAAATATCTTGGAATGATTTTTATATGTTTATGTATATATATTTACGCATGCTAGTGTAGGTTTTAGCGGGTTTAGGCGGGGTGCGTGGCCTAGGGCGAGGTATCGGATACCGAGGGTATCCCGGTATCTCGATTAGGCGAGTTTGTGAGTTTAGTAGCTTAATGAGCTCGGTTTGACCTAGAATTTCAGGGGCACCCTAGTTTGACCTAGCTTTGACCATAATTGTCCTCGTTGACCATAAAAGTCAACGTTTGACCTAGTTTTGACCTAGAGTTGACTTTTTGGACCCCGGATTGACTTTTTGACCCAAATTTCACCGGTTTGATCCGTTCGACCTAGAATAGCCCTAGAAGCCTATTTTTAATTATTTTATATCAGTTTAAATGCTTAGAACCCTGTTTAATTCTGCTTTTCGTATTAGGTCCTTGCGACACCGGTCCGGATCTCGATCCTCATCAGTTGCTCAGAATATCAGGCGAGTACCTACCTCTGATAGTTTCCATTTCATGATAGCATTTATATCACCTGTTCTAGAACTGTAATACTTGATTCTGACACATTATTACACGAGCTGGTACTAGTGAATCCCGTCATGAGATGCTATCCCCCTTACCGTGTTCAGCGGATACTCTATCACGTGTATTTCATCATGTGCTTCGGGTATTGATTCTCATGTGCTATCATGTGCTTCTTGTGCTCTCGCCTTCGTGTGCGCGAGCTATTATCATGTACGTAGCGTGTTGTGGTTGGATCCAAGAGTATTAGTGGGGGAGGGGAGTAGGAGTTAGTTATGTGATCAAAGCCAAACAGTATTCATGTGTATGTCGGTTATGCAACTCACGCATAACGGAGTTATCATAGTATTTTTCATGTGCAACCTAAGTCGATCACATAACGAACTTGTGCTCAAGGCACTTAGCTAGTATTCATGTTTCTCACCTGCAGTTACTTTTCTACTACTTGTATTGTTCTCCAATTTACTTTGCAACTACTTATTGTGCTCCAGCATATATTTATTTTCTGTGCATCTTGTATACTTTTCTATTGCTCGTCATATACACCCTACCATGTATTTGGAGTTGCTTTCAGAGTTATGTACTTCGCTCTAGTCCTGACTGGGCATATTTTTTCCAGAGGATCCTGAGGACTATTGCCCGACGTTCTACGGGCCGGGTGTTGACGACTGTTGTGACCCCGTGATCGAGGAGGAGTGCGCCGAGGAGACGCCTATAGCACCCTAGTTACCTAGGTGGGTTTCCTGGGTTATTCCCAGTGTTTTATTTTGGATGATTGTACTTATTCTTTTGTGGCTGTGAGATGTTGTAGCTATTATGGCCTTGGACTGTATTATTTTGGATTGTCTTGCTCTCTTGTTTTGTTTCTTTGTTTATATCATATCGTGCTTATATTCTTCCTCTAGTTTTTGTGATTGAGATTATTGATATATATATTGCGTGGTTGCCCTCCTTTTGGAGAGGATTTTGATATATATATTGCGTGGTTGCCCTCCTTTTGGAGAGGATTTTGATATATATATTGCGTGGTTGCCCTCCTTTTGGAGAGGTCATACCTGATTTTTCTGTGAGATATAGATAGATATGGTTGACCTAGAACGGACCTTTACAGCATTCTACCGTCGATTCTGCGGCGTAGGCTGGACGTACCCACGGCTCATGCCCGATTTTCGGGTGCGGGTCGTGACACATGGGCCGATTGCCACGTGGTCTTGGTTGAGTTATGTTGTTGGAGAGATCTCGGGGTTGTTATCAACCCGTTGTGGGCGTGACTTGGTCTGCTGGACAAGTAGTCAGCACCAGCTGTATAAAGATCTCTGCAATTATAACGAGAAGATCTTGTGAGATGGAGGCCGCATAGTACACTACCAGAAAAAGTTAAATTAGCGACGTCTAAAAACGTCGCTAAATAACAAATGTCGTCGCTAATTTGGTTTAGCGACGTAATTAGTGACGTTATAAAGTTGTCGGAAAAATCCAAGTCGCCAAAAAAAAATGTCGCTAAACGTCGCTATACCGACGTTTTTAGCGACTTTACTGTGTCGCAAATTTTTGCGACGTTTAGCAACGCCAAGTCACTAAATAGCGACGTTTATTAAAGTCGCTAAAGGTCGCTGATTAGCGACGTCTATAGCGACGTTACACCGACGTCTTAAATGACCTGGCTATACTGCCATGTCAGCAATTGGCGACGTATAGCGACGTCATTAGCGACTTTTTACAGCATCGCTAATTAGCGATGTATTTAGCGACGTAACTTAACGTCGCTAAACGTCGCTAAAAACGTCGCTAATTTTAAAAAAAATAAAAAAAATAGTGTCCAGAAGCAAACACCTTACCACAAACACCACATTGGTGATTCTCTGCAGTTTTAGCCTTTCCACTGTGGACAACTGTCGGATCGACGACATCCAATGGGCTAGTAGTACTCTCGCCTCCTCTGCTGCAGCATCCCCCTTTGAGCCTCTTGTGGCTCGCACGGTGCCCGCCTAGAGCCTGGTAGGAGTGGAAGATCTTCTTGCAAGAGGCACACTCGTATCGGCTCTTCCCCAATCTAGCACCGTAACCATCTTCATCACACACACCAACATGATTCAATCTAGTTAACTATATAATCCAATTAAATTAAAGACCACAAGAAGCATTGTTGAAGTATCAATCCAATTAAATGTGGATATGCAAGATAACTATATAATCCAAATAAATTAACTAAAAAATTAAAGACCACACGAAGCATCATACATCATGCCTATTGTTGAAGTATCAATAATTCATAATATATAATCGCATCCTAAATAATAATAAAAATAACTATACTACTACGGATCTGCAGGAGGCTGACCACCGGCGCGCTTGAAGGATAAGAACTCCTCATACTTGTCCCGTGGAATCGACACCGATGTCGATGGAGAAGGCAGTGACGTCGGTGGAGGCCGTGCCCGCTCCAAGTCTGCGAGTCGCTGGTTGTAAGAATCCATGGTAGATAACAACCTCGTACTGCTATGACCCATTGAATCCTGCATCCTCGTCAGCTTCTCGCCCATCGATAGCTGTGACGCCTGCAGCTCCATGATGTTGCGATCATTGGAGGCTCTAATATCATTTGTCAATTCCCGTAGCTCCGTCATGCTGTGGTCGAGCATATCCAATCGTGCGATGAGCATCGGATCGTCCGCCTGCGGCTGGGACCGGGACTGCTCCTCCATACTTCGCAGCAAGTCGTCACGGAGAGACGCAATCTGACGGTCAACGGCCTCCTGGACTCTGGCCGACGACTGCGAGGGCTGCGACTGCGAGGGGTGTGTGGAATGCACAGCTGTCGGGGAGGCCCTAGATGACTGCGTCGCAACCAGGGCGCCATAGGAGCCCGTACCGTAGTACGTACCCCTCTGGAGACAACCAGCTGCGGTCACCCATAGGTCGTCCGCCGACGGAGATGGACCGGGCTGCGACGAAGTACCAGCCTCTCCAGGAGTAGGTGCACTAGCAGTCGCCCGCTCACGAAGCCTAAGATACTCGGCCTAGAAAAGGTTTGGAAACTCGATAATTGCCTAAGTTATATTAAAATAAACACAAAGTAAAGTAATACTTACATAGGTCTGTGAGGCCCTCTCATCAATGAGATTTTCGTCCTTGCGATGGGTGGCCAAGAAGACGGTCACCATGTTTGCATCCTCACCCCTCTATACCTGTTAAAAATATATTATTTATTACTAAACTTAAATATTTTTTCCAAGTACCATTTTATGGTACTTATATTAAAATAATATATTTTAAAAGAAAAAACATACCAAACGATGGAAATGTTCCGTCATCGGAATCGAGCCACCACACCACTTGGCAGCATTCTGCCTAGCCCGCCTTGGCCTTCTTAGACCTTTTCTTGTAGCTCAGATCATCGAATCTAGCCCTCATCGCAGTCCACTGCTCAGGCGTGATCCAACCTTGGATCGGTTTTCCAGCACGATCACGAGCCTTCTGGTCATCCAGAGCATCTCGGATAAGCTTGGCGACAACGGTAGGAAAGGGCCGCTCGATCAACTCGGCCCGGTGCGAAGGATAAAAATACGTTTGCTACAATAAATAATTCATTAAGTTAGCATCATGAATATGCATAAATTAGAGGATTTATTTAATATACTTTTACCTGGAAGTGCGCAAACCAGAAAGCCTTCCTCTCCTCCGGAGCCTCAGAGTAGTTGATCCAAGGGCCACCGTAGTTGTTCCTCAAAAATTGGCCCAGGCGTCTCTGAACCGACGATGGACGATATCTATACAGAGATAATAATTTAGATTACTGAAAAAGTCAATATACGATGAATAAAGAGAAACACAAATATATACTAAACCATCTAATTGACTTACTTTGTACCGTCGACCCAAATCTCTGTCCTCGTCTCCTCCGGTGGTGCGCATGGAGGATCTTGCTGATGCTGGGACAACGTCGGCACGACCTCCTCGACATGCTCATCTGTCCCCATGGTTCCGTCAGCAGGAGGAACGCTGGACGAGGGTGTACTATCATGCCAGGAAGTACTCGTCCCAACAGTCGGGCATGTGTGTGATCGATATACTGGAGTACTGGGCGACGATGATCCGAAACCAACAGTAGGCAGTACCGGAGTGGCACTCTGTCTACCTCGGGACCTGCCGAATCCTCCGCGTCGTCCTGTCATATCTGATAACAACATATGATGAATATAGAGAAACACAAATATATACTACATTCTACAGTCGAAATGTGATACATATCTCAAAGCATTATACAGTCAAAATATAATACATATATTCGTTAATGGGTACATCTACTTCGTCAATTTTCTGATCTTGATCTATATTCTACAGTCAAAATATAGTTACATTCTACATGCAATATTTTTTATTTTCAATCATCTTCAAAAAATTTATCTTGTTCGCCTTCGTCGTCCTGCTCTTCCTCTTCCTCGTCTTCACTTTCATCTACTTCGTCGTCCTCTTTGGATAATTCTACATCTTCTACATTATTACTCGTGTAATGAGTAACTTCCGTTGAGTCCACATCTACAATATTTGTTACAAGAGGTAGATCGTCCTCCTGATAAGCTATTTCGTCAATGTCAAAGGTATTTCTAGCTTTAGTCTTGCATACTGCCCACCAATCCGACCTCGCTGTCCCCCGTATAGGATAAGTTGTGAAGTACACGAGCTGAGCCTGACTTGATAGGACAAATGGTTCGTAGCCTTGATATCTACACTTGTAGTTTATATCCACAAGGCCATGCTTGTCAATTTTCCAACCTTGATCTTGAATCGGATCAAACCATTCACACCTGAATAGCACGATATTAGCAGGTTCTGTGCCATAATTATATGTCAACTCCACAATCTCTCGTAAGATGCCAAAAAAATTATTGCCCGGATTGATGTCTTTGTAGTTTGAAGATTTGATACACAAACCACTGTTTTTCGTGGAATCAAGATCCAGAAAGCTGTCTCTGATAGGAGCATTTGTTGACTTGAACCTGAACCCATTCACACAGAAACTTGGCCATATTTTTACGACAGTAATTGGTCCCTTGGCTAGAGTCCTAATAGATTCAGTCTCGGGTGATATTAGACGATCGACCTAAATACCAAAGTAGCGATAGTAAGTTATTTGTTTTGCAAGTGCAGAAATAAAAAGTAATTACCAAGCATCTTACATATGCGCTCAACCAAGAAGGAAAATGGCATCTCATATCTTGTTCTACTTCTTCGTCTGTTATGTAGGGTCTAACCGACCTCAACTCATCATTATATGTGCTGAAAAACAATGAAGCAACTGCTGATTAGTAGCATAATAGTATCTTATACTATTACATTGAGATGATGTAAACGTGGACGTATTAATTACTTACCCCTCTAGCTTCTCCACTTCATCCTCGTCGCAATTGAGTAATATATACAATTGAGCAGCCCTTAGCTCATCGTTATTCAAATATCTCTTCTTTATTTTTTCCGAAGGCTTTCCGGATGCATTGAATACTTTGAGTATTGCATCATTAGATTCCTGATATACGTTGTCGTTTCTGGGAGCTTTCGTCCTATTAGTAGCAACATGCGGTTTGAAATACGTCGAGCAAAAGTTTGTAATCTCCTCGAGAACATAAGCTTCACAAATAGAGCCTTCAACCCGTGCCTTATTTTTTACCTTTCTCTTTAGGTGATTCAGATGGCGCTCGAAGGGGTACATCCACCGATAACCGACAGGACCACCAACACGTACCTCATAGGAAAGATGAATTGGCAAATGCTCCATAGAGTCGAAGAATCCAGGAGAAAACACCTTCTCGAGCTTACATAGTGTTACCGCAATGTCCCTCTCTTGCTTTTCTAGACGATCGACGAGCAACTTAGTACAACAAAGATCTCTGAAGAATATGCTCAGCTCTGTCAATGGGTCCCAAACGACATACGGTAAGAATTCCCGAAATGCAATCGGAATTAACCTCTCCATGAATACGTGACAATCGTGGCTCTTCATACCTACTAGTTTGTTCTCCTTGAGGTCGACGCATCTTCTCAAGTTCGACACGTACCCGTCTGGAAACTTTAGACCCTGAATCCACCTACAAAGTCTACCTTTATCCTCTTTATCCAGTGGGAAAACTGACTTAGGTTGCTTTAACTTTCCATTCCCCTCCTCTATCAAATACAATACAGGACATCTACATATGTCTTCTAAGTCCAACCTGGCCTTCGGATTATCTTTCGTCTTCCCCTTTACATCCTTTATAGTATTAATTATGTTATCAAACACATTCTTCTCAATATGCATGACATCAAGGTTATGTCTGATCAGATTGGTGCTCCAATATGGCAGATCCCAGAATATACTCCTCTTCGTCCAGTTATGGGTGCGACCAAATCCGTCACACTTGTATCCCTTAGCAGGCTCTTCGATAGCACTTGGTAAATCTTTTACCTCTTCCCATATCGTGCATCCGGGCCACCTTGGCGGTGGATTGGCCTTCTCCACAACTCCCGCACGAAAAGCATTCTGATTCCTCCGGTACGGATGATTCTTCGGCAAAAATTGTCGATGACAATCGAAGAAGCACGGTTTGCCTCCGTGTTTCAAATGGAAAGCCTGAGAACGGTCCATGCAATACGGACATGAGAGACGACCATGGGTGCTCCATCCCGATAACATTCCTTAGGCCGAAAAGTCGTTGATGGTCCACATAAGTGCTGCCCTCATCTGAAAATTCTGCTTTCTAGAAACATCGTACGTGTTGGCACCGACTTCCCACAGCTGATTCAACTCATCTATCAAAGGCTGTAAATATATATCGATGTTCCTCTTCGGATTGTTCGGACCCGGGATAATAACGGTTAGGAACATATACGGAGTCTTCATGCACATCCAAGGCGGTAGATTGTACGGAGTGACGATCATAGGCCAACACGAATACTGGGAGCCCGAAAGTCCGAATGGGGTAAAACCGTCAGAGCAGAGCCCCAATCTGACATTACGCGCTTCCTCGACAAAATATGGATACTCTCGATCAAAGTGCTTCCATGCTTCTCCATCGGATGGATGATCCAATACTCCTTCGATCTGTTTTCGCCTGTGCCAACTCATATTTTCTGCAGTCTCCTTAACCATAAACAACCGCTGCAACCGCGGCGTCAAAGGCAAGTAGTGCATCGAATCGGTAGGCTTCCTTGCACCGACAGACTTTCATCTAACAGTGGCCTTGTAGCGATCAGCACCACAGAATCTGCACGCATCTTCATCCTTGTCGTCTTTGTAGTACAACATGCACCCGTTGTGACATGCATCGATTTTCTCGTATCCCATCCAAAGTGATCTCACCATCCTCTTAGATCGATAGAAGTCTTTAGGCAACTTTACACCCTCGGGCAAGATCTCTATAATCAAATCGAGCAGTCGATTATAGCATTCTTGCGACATATTAAAATTGGACTTGATGCTCAATAATCTTGTAACCACCTCCAACGGTGAATGATCCTCACAACCAGGATATAGTGGAGTCCTTGCATTCTCAAGAAACTCCATAAACTTTGCAGCATCGGCATTCGGTGCCTCCACAGCTGCATTATAATTGTCCGGATTGAAACTAGGTCCCGCCGCATCATAATTGTCAGGATTGAAACTAGGCCCCGCCGCATCATAAACCATCTTCACCAACCCGTCGTCGTAAGCATCGTGGTCTTGGACATCCATATACGGCTCCACATAGGACTCCGACTCCGATGCTAGAGATAAAAGTTCTCCATGCGCGGTCCACTGATAGTAATTCGGCGTAAAGCCCTTCTAGTATAAATGATATGTAACTTCCACTTCTGGATGATATTTCCTGTTGCGACATCTCACACACGGACACTTAATTTTGGTACCGTTCATGTACTGAGGGAACGCCTTGGCGAACTGCAGGAACTGCTGTACACCCTCAATGAATTCATCCCGCACACCGCACATGTCATCAGGATGACGGTTGTACATCCACGAACGATGACGCAGATAGTAATTTATATCCATTTCTAGATACTTCTGCAAAAATGACAGTATGTATCATATAAATCATTACATACAGTGGTTTATCACCTAACTTCATAACTTAACCGTACTATAAAAATCATATCTGATATAATATATACTTTCATTTATCAAAGTCTAAAATAAGCAATATTCAAAACAACTAAAAAGAGGCCAAGTCTCTTAGTTTTTTAATATTTTATACTATTGGTAAAAGCTTGGGTTCTTTACTGTATACAATGCTTACTATGACATATAGTTACTTAGCTAACTATTAACAAAATCAAGTATATCAGTAAGTAACTATTTAACTACACTAACTATGTACTAATTTAATACAAAACTGATACCCTTAACTTCTACCCAATAACTCATGCTAACCCATCTTAAACCAACTAACCAATACCTGGACACTAAGCTAACTAAAACTAGTATACATAGCTCACTAAATGCAACTGAAAACGGATACTGATACAGAGGGACTTGTTGATACTTACTGATACATGGTTGCTGAAATGACACAGTGCTGATGGTTTTCCTCTTCGGTTGCCTGCTCACTGTTGCAGACCTCCTTCTCACTGTCCACTACAAGGCTCGAGCATGCCATCCCGCTTATTCTAGATATCATCTTAGTACACTCCTATCTAACATCTTTAAACATCACTAACATACATATCTATATATACCCTATTAACACTTGACTTTATACCTTGCCTGCATCAACTCCTACAATTACCTGTACTGATACCTCACACAGTCCCTGATACGTATCAGTGTATAAGTACTGATGACTGATACCAAACTGAAACTGAGATGCACTAAGGCATGCCTCTACAGTGCCTAGGGACTGCCCCTAAGCCTAACTGACAGGCACCATTTGGGTGCACTGCTGCAGTGCCCCATGCCAGAGCCCCAAGTCTGTAACCAAACTTTATTTGGTCTCCTCCATGTACCAATACTAACAACAGATAATATACTAACTAATGACTCCACATACTAACACTTCTAAAGTGTATCACTTGCAGGTAATAACCCTATTACAACTGTCACAATCCCTCACATCTCGAGCTCAGTGTCTGTGTCACTGTCTGTGTCCATGTGATATTAGTGTCTGTGTCAATGTCAAAAAACCTAATCCCAACCCTAAGGTCCTTATCAGTGTCTGTGTCAGTGTGTGTGTGTGTCGTGTTTGTGTCTGTGTCACCATCTGTGTGTGTGTGTCGTGTCTGTGTCAGTATCACATATGTTCTGAGAGAGAGAGAGAGAGAGAGAGAGTTAGGCTTTACCTAGAGCTCGAGGAAGAGGAGGGGGATGCCGGAGTAGCCGCGGGGGAGGTCGACGGAGCAGGCGGTCGACGGAGCGGGGGGGGCGGGGGGAAATTTTTTTTGTTTCAAAATTTTGACAGTTGGGGAAAAACGAAACCGAGCCCTAGTTAACCAAATTTTAGCGACGTTTAGCGACGTCAAAGAAGGACGTCGCTAAATTAAATTATAGCGACGTTACGGTCGTCGCTATACACGTTGCTAAATATTTCTAATATAAACGTCGCTATTTGCGTTGCTAAACGTTGCTAACTTAGATATATTAGCGACGTTTAGCGACCAAAATTGAACTTATAGCGACTAATCTTATAAAAACTGAATATAAGTCGCTAAACGTCGTTAAATGTCGCCAATTAGCGACGTCTACCGACGTTTTACATGGAGTCGCTAAATTAGCGACGTTTTTACTTGGAGTCGCTAAAAAACGTCGCTAATCCCGCTTATTCTAGTAGTGGTAACTTGGCCGCATGATGGCTAGGCTGTATAGGTCTTGTAGCCGTATACGTGCTCTCGTTAGGGCCTTGGTCGAATGGACACTCTGGCCGCATGGTGGCGAGGACGCATAGGTCTTGTAGCCGCCTATGTTCCCTCGTTTGGCCTTGGTCGGATGGACACTCTGGCCGCATGTTGGCTAGGCTACATGGGTCTATGTAGCCGTGTACGTGCCCTCGTTTAGCCTTGGTCGGATGGATACTCTGGCCGTATGTTGGCGAGGATATATAGGGCATAGCCGCATACGAGGGAACACGTGGCATGACCCGCTTGTCAAAGAAATTAATGTACTGATGTGACTTATTGTCCTTTCCTGAGTCATCATCTTCACGAGTCTCGAAGTATCTCAGAGTGATGAGTGATGTGTCAGAGCTTCTGACAGACATCAAAATCTGTGTCAGGGGTGTTTTATGCGGCCTCCCTGCTCTGTGGTCGTTCAGGCCGCATATAGTATACTATGCGACTTCTCTGCGACTTGGTTGAACACGTGGCATCTCTGCATCTTGATTGTTCAGGCCGCATGTGACTTTTCTGTGACTCGATTATTCATGCCGCATGTGGCTTCTCGCGGCTTGTTGAGGAGGCATGACATTTATGCGTCCTGTATAATTTTTTTATGGTTCTACAAGACCCCATTCAAAGTTTCCAAAATGATAATTTTGGAATACTTTGAAAGAAGCATGGACGAGCGCTATTGGTTGCATATGCAGGTAATACCGCATAACCTCGTTGCCACATAGCTGTCTCTGACAGGCTGTCCGATTATTAAATGAGAAGATTTGTTTTGATCTTTGCGCGGATCTCTTGGAATTCTGCGTTGTCAGTGGATAAATTGGCTCAACTAACGAGGAGTCACCGCCTACCGTTGTCGCTACATGGATCGAGATGGATCGCGGATCGGGATTTGAACAGCCGTCGTCGTCATCCGTTGCCGCATAGCCCCCCTTCTAAATATAGGAGGAAGAGAGAGAGAGAGGGATTCTTTACAAACCCTCAAGTCTTCCTACTTTCTTCTCTTCTTCCTTATTACTTCCATGGCTCTCAAAGCATCCACCTTCGTTGTTGCTGCCAAGAAGGCCCCCAAGGGCAAGACCACGGCCAAAGGGAAGGGCCGTGTTGTCGAGGCTGTCCCCTCCCTGTTATCCGACGATTTTCAGCCATCGATTAAGGGTAAGTTCGCCGGGGAAGATGAAGTGTATGATTTGAACACAGAGACACATATGCATAATTGGACGCATGGATTCGTTTATGCACAAACTTCTCACTGTCGCATGGGTAGCCCAGCCGTATGGGCAACCCGGCCGTATGAATATCCCTGTCGCATAGGTGACCGAACCGCATGACCTATCATGTTGCATGGCTTACTTGGCCGCACGAGTGACTCGAGGTGCATAGGAGATCTATTCTACCTTCTGCATATCTTACTCGGCCGCATACAGGTTCTATGTCGCATGTATATATTTTTTTTTGATGATTCTGACCACGTTCCTTTGATTTGCAGTGATGTTGCCCACCATACCCTCCGGTGAATTGGTCCTTCGGCAAAAGCTTCTTCCCTTGAATATGAACTTTGGAGATATAGCTGGAGCAATCAGGAAGCAGCTTGAAAAAGATCTCCCGCCTAAACGCCAACAGATGATCACCGAGCAAACGTCTACTTTTTATTGATTCGGATGAATGCGGGGGAGATCCCCGCTAAGGATGGAAAGCATTTCTTTAAGAAGCTGTATTTCCTGTTCGAGGATGCGCTGGAGTCTTCTTAGGTGGAGCAGATCAGGGAGAACTGGACTTTCACCTTCCGTGGAACGGAGATGCCATTTTCTTCCTTCGGCCATCACTTGCCTTTGTCGGACCTGAAGGTGATGATGGGACTGCGGTATATGGACTGGGACTTGACCCCCGAGCCGAGGGGGGATCCTTTGGGTAATGTCTGATGCAGGACTGGATAGAGCAAGGAAGAATTTTATAGCGCAAAGGAGTCACCCTCCTACTCCTTGCTTGGACTGAAGCCCGGCCTCATCAGCAGTGAACTGAGACCGAACCTAAGTATATATGCATCAGACACCTTTCTCCATCAAGTTGCCAAGAAGGGATCATATCCTACGGGACAGTTGCGTGATCTCAGCTGTGCACACTATAGTGTCTTCTGGTGTCACCTGGCTATGTGGATCCTGAGAAAGTATGAGCGGGAGCTAAAGGCTATCGACTTGTTCTTTGCTGTGAGGGGTACGTGCTATGGACTGGAGATAAACTGGCCCCTATTCGTCGTCGTGATGGAATTATATAACTGTCACACGAGGACCTTCTTCACTCCCGGTGGCGAGATGGGACCGACTTTACACGAGATGCGTGCTATCTTAAAACTTCCTTGGGGCGAGGAGCCGTACGAAGAATATGCCCCAAGTAACAAAAAACTCGGTGAGTTGGAGCGGAGAACCCAAAAATCATGGCGGTGTAACAGGAATTGTTGTACCATCATAGCATTTGTCAGCGGCTGTCAAAAAAAAAGTCCTCTGAGGGGTCTTCTCCCCATATCACCGCTTGGACTCGCTATCTTTTTCGAAATTGAAGGATTCTAACAGAGTTCACGTCCGGACGCCGCGAACTGAACATGAAGTAGCTGACCCAATTCAGGCGCATCGGGAACTGGCTACTGCCGAGACAAAGAAGTCAAGGCTTCCACGGATGAAGAAGACGAACCCACGGATGAGCTAGATAATATTGAAGAATAACTCAGCTACTTTTACATAGATATGCACAAGTTATTCGCCAAAGCCGTACTGGCGGGATATTTGATGCTTTGGTTGCGCAATTGCGTCGTCTCGGGCGGATCTGGGACTATTAATAGGATCAGTCGCCCTCTCATCCTTCCTGCCGTGAAGTTGACCTTCAGCCATAAGCTAGCCCTTCTGCCGAGTATGGTATGCTGCATCCACCGGGGGCTCCGCAACTTCGCTCTAAAGTTCGAGGTACATCCGGGTAAGGGGCATTTCAATAGGATCGAGCTCCCTTATCATTACTTGATGGGCTGGCTCCTCCGGTATCATAGGTCCCTGATGAGCCATGGAACTGACGAGGACATGGTGGTGGTTGATGCCGTGATCCACAAATATCGGGGGATAAAGGGGAGATCCGACACAGTCCCCGCCGGTAGGAGGGAGCTCTCCTTTATGAATGGCTGGAGTTTTTTTACGTCTAAGCCAGAGTTCACGGACGAAGGAAGAGACATTGCTCATCAAGATACCGGGGGAGCCCTTCAGAACCTGTCTGAAAGGCTGTTTCGTTGGCTCCAAGCCATTCGTCCCTCTCACTTGGTGTACCAGAACCGAGGTAAAAATTTTGTAGAGCCTTATCTGCCAAGTCGGTTTGCTCGCCAGTTTGGTTATACTCAGCTCTTGTTGGGTCACCCGAGCGCTTCCTTCAGGTACAGTAGTAGTTTGCTTGATGGGGTCCGAGCTTAAAGCTATTACAGCGCCACTGGCACTCGAGCCCGGTTTCAGTTGCCAAGGGCCGTGGTAGTGCCAAGGATGCTGTATACAGCGATAAAGTATTATTGTACAACCAACGCCCTGCCGGCTGACTTCGTCCCGGAGAGGAGTTACATCAAGGGCACCATGATGATGCCTCCCGAGGCAAAGGGTCGTAGAATGCCCAAGAAGGGTAAGAGGGTCGCTAGGCCCCTGCTTGTGGAGTTGGACACATCAACCGGTGAAGGGGAGACGACGTCTCCTTCTGATGATCCTCTGCTTGTTAAACGAAAGTTGAAGGCCGAGACACATCATGCTCGCTATTCTAAGAAGGCGAGGACTGATGTGGTCTCAGAGACGGGACCCGTGGTGAAGACTAAGCCCCTTGCAAAGGGGACTACATAAGGAGAGGTAGGACCCCTTGCACTAACGGTTCCTGAAGTAGGGCCCGATTTTGATGCTATGACGGTTTTCGTAAATCCTCTTAGTTTGATTCTTACTGGTCCTCTTTATAAATAGCTCTCTTCTGGTCTGTTTGAATTACAGACACAGGAGAAAAGGAACCGTCCCCGGCGGTTAGCCGCTTTAGTGATTTCCTACGCTGAACAGGAAGAGGATACTCCTCCGGAGTCCGATGTGGGTGCCTCAGAACCAGCACCTGAAGCTTCGGAAGCTCGGGGCTTGGATACGGCTTTGGCGGAGCAGCCTTATACCCCTTTGGAGCACATATCTGTGGAAGACATGGAAGCTATGGGGGAGGCTATGACAATACTGGACGGGCCACGACCTACGCCACCTCCTTCTGGTACGTCATTTTGTAATTTCAAAGGAGATCAGATTCTCTGGCTTCAGCTTCACATTCTTCAGACAAAGTTAATTGTTGGTTGTTCTGGTCCCGTAGGCCCTACCTCTCCCATACAGATAGTGGATGTGGCCTCTAAGGAAGGCGTAGAAGAGGAAGGTGGTAACGAGCTTGTTAGAAAAAGGCCCAAACCTTTCCGTCGCTCTTCTGGAGGCGAGGAATATTTTGTCGTGCCCCCTACTGAGGTCAGCTCCTGCTGTTAGCAGCCGGCCTTGGTATCCTCAGGCAGTAAGGGAGTATGTTTCCTGTGAGACAAGGAGGTTGGAGGGAGAGGACAAGGTTACTGTAGAAGAAGATTATATTGATTTTGTTTTTGCAATAACTGGAGTTCCTTCTCCATGTCTTTAAAGAGGAGTAGCTTTTGATGATTGTCCAATTCATATTCCTACTAGGGAAGGAAGTAGGAAAGGTGACAAAGAAGAAGAATAGGAGATGATGAGGGCCTTAAATCTATCAAAAATTGAAATTTCAACTGCAGTGAATGTGGCTACTTTTCCATATACTAATTTGACTCCTATTTTAAAAGGAAGCACACACATCGAAAGATTTGGATCCAAAAATTATAATGATTCTTTTATTGCACAAAATGTGGATGGATCGCAAAATTGGAGATGACAGACTTTATTATGGCTATGTGTGTTAATGAATGATGCAATTAGAATAATAATTTAGTATCATTCTGAAGTGTCAGTACCAAACTGATTCAATATCTAGAGTTAACGAGTAATTAGTTGTAGTTCAGTTTCATGGATTTGTAGCTTAAAGTATCAAGCGTACTCATTGTGCAGTGTCAAGTACAATTTTAAGCGAGGTATATAGAGTTGAACCAGTGGGTGAATCATTCTTACTTTGACCTTGAGACAAGGTCAAAATAAGGGGAAGTTATTAATACAACCCAGGTAACCAGTATCTCAGTATCTAGTGTAGAAGCTTACAGGTCTTTAGTGAAGCAATAAAGAGCAGGACACACACATATATATCGTTCAATTGGGACGAGTATCAGTAGCTACATGTGTCACGCCCCGGTCCCGCAGGGCCGTTCGTCCTCGCTTGGGTCCCTACGGAACCGATCGTCCTCGCACGGGCATGATGCCGTACAAGCCTAAAGTGCGCTTGCACAAGGCCAAAGCTTTGAACAAGGACAAGTAAGCTATTCAATACGGAAGCAGCGGCACACATATTGCAGAAAAGTAAAGAACACTGACACATGAAAAACAAGCTCTTTTATTGATATTCAGAAGTGTTACAAGCGGCGCATGGCTGAGGTTACAATTCGCTCAAGCACTCTATCTCTCGATTACAATGATACTGTTCCATACATTATGTCCTTCTATATAAAAGTAGCTCAAACTCGATACGGCTCAAGGCATCGTCTCCAGATTTTTGGTTACTTGGGATGAGGCACGGCTATCGCTTCCTTGGACGATCAAGCACGTGAGAACAAGCAAATTGTTGATGGGTCAGCACTTTTATAAGTACTGGTGAGTCTAAAACAACTGAACAGAAGCTACACCCCCTGAAATCCACACTAAGTAATCATGTGATAAAATATTTCATTACTAGTGATCTTGCTACTTTTACCTAAGTTCATTTCTTGCAGCTCAGAACTAGTAAGATTACATCTTTTGAAAACGCAACTTTGGAAACCAGTTTTGCATATTCGATACTCAAGCATTCAAGCAACTAAGGGGCAGTGTTCTCATCGTGTAGTGCGTAGCATGTATTGTGCATCAATCTAACTCTTGGGGCAAAGCTTATAGGAACTATCATTCAATCAAGCACACAAATTGAACTATCAATCAGAGGTCGGTCCCCGAGAAACTCAGGATCGGTAGCGGTAATCCAGCTAACCAATGACTCTCTTTCTGATGCTATTAGCATCTGTGACTCATGGTTGCTCTTCACTACCATTGTAGCAACCGTGACCAAGGTTCAGCTCTTCACCAATAGCCATTGTCCGACCGATGCAAATGCATGAAACACTATCAGATAAACTCTATGATACACATCTTAATGAACAAACAGGCTTATATGTAAACACTTATATTTCTTACCCCATTGTCGAACGGTTATCCCTGCAATAGACACACAAGTTAGCCACAATTTGCATATGTGCATAAACTTATGTATCAAACTTGAGTGTCAAAAATGATAGGTATGCAAGAAGGTAAACCTAGCATGCGCCCTATCTATATGACGGTCCATGAGTTTCCCCATTATTGGACAACAACACCCCCCAAGATCCCGTAGGACCGGAACATCAGGGTGCTCTCACAATCCCTTCCGGACCGACCGATTCCCAGTGCACCAGGAATCGATCGAGAGACTATTACCTTGTGCACAAGTTATCCGAGACCAATGCATGACAAGCAACATTCAAACAATATACAATCACATTTATATTCATAAGCATGTAACAATCTAATAGCCACACCCCCTGGAACCCGAAGGAACGGAACATCAGGGCGGACTATTAGACTCTTCTCTTTCATTTATTCAAGCAAACACATCTTTTCAACAATCTAATAGCACACCCCCCTAGATCCCGAAGGACCGGAACATTAGGGCGGACTATTAGACTCTCTTTCACACTTATAACTTATAGCAGATCGGTAGCAAAACAGGCAAGCGAAACATATAATGACAAGCGCAAATTATTTCATAACTAACATGCAAAAGTCTCTTTCTTTCTTAGCATATTACAAAGGGACATATTCAAGCGATTCATTTACTTATCTTTATTAGCATAGCAAGAGTTCGTTCGATAGCTGTGGTCGGTGTTTCTAAGCATGCAATATTTCTATCTTTCTCTTAGCATGGCAATAGTTCTATCTTATTTCTGACAAGCATTCATATTCTCTTAGTTAGGCAAGCAAACAGACGGATTCGTTTCAATGACAAGCTATGTGAGTTCTCTTATTAGCATACTGAGTCGCTTCTATCATTCTTCTTATGAAACAATCTTCTTAAGCAACAAGCATTCAAAAACTCAGATTCATTATTAAGTCGTGCAAGAATCAGAGAATGCAGTTCTGCCCGCTCACTTTGATCAATCGGTCGGGAACCCTCCGAGAAGACTTCCGTTCGAGCAAGCAAGGCGATATCACTTGTACATAGCGCCTACGCGGAGCGGAGCACTACAACAGGTAGCACAGTGGTCAATATAAGTAATTAGGAATCAGGTACTCCAGTGGACTTATTCGGTCAACCAATTGCCACATCAACAAATCAATTAGCCACGTCAGGATCAATTAGTAGCAGTTAGTTAGTCTGGTAACAAAAACTGAGTCTATATATAGCAGTAAAGAATAGAAGAATATATGAAGAATGATATTCCAATTTATTTTTATTTTTTTAGAGTTTCTGTTACTTTTTACTTTCTCGAAGTTCTTGTAATCCCCATAGTTTCTCTAATAGAAGTAAACCCTAGTTTTCTTTCCCAATTTTTTAGATTTCTTCCAATTTATGAGAAAATTCTTTTGTCAATGGCTAATCAAGCTAGATCTCCTCCCAACTATGGATATTTGGGAATATGATCTTATCACTATGAAATTTAGCATGGACGGATGGTTTCTTTTCTGCCAATACTCCTTTTACCCCAGTCAAAGTTGACAAGATGTCCATAACAAGTTGACAAGATGTCCATAACTGAAGGTAAACATAAGAGAGTAAAAGTAAGGTCTTCTTTCTCCAAATAACCATAGATGGCAAGTTCTACTTTAAGAGGGAAGGGAACAAAATAAACCATGTATACCATAACTTTCATTAATCTCGTCCACCCAGATTCAACAAGACATTCACGGAGGAATCAGTCTGCACACAACATCCAATTTCAAGTCTATCACCATTATTTTTTTGCGGTAATTACCATCACTTAAATAGTCGAAACCCTGTTGTACGAAAGAAACCACAAAGAGAAATCATCTAAATAATTCGGGGAACTAAATAATATTTTTGAATCCATCAAAAGTTTTACACCTTAAAGACAAATTTTTCAGATGACATTTTGCTTAGCTATGAACACAATCAGAGAACGAGAACATAAATATACTCTTTATCAAATGAAGGAAACCTCCAAGGTTGGGATCAAAACAACCATTGGGGGAGAGAGAAAAACACAAATCTGAAAATCAAATCCTAATCTATCAACTAATATAATATTCTAAATCAAATTAAAACAAAATCGATTGAGAGAGAGAAACCAAAACAAAATCAAACCCTAACAAAATTAAAGCAGAGGCAATCATTCTCAAGACTAACAAAATTAATCTACTAAGAATATTAGGGAAGACGCTCACCAACAATGGTAAGAAACTCCAGGCGCCGCGGGAAAGAAACTACAGGCACCGTGGGAGAGAGGAAACTCAGGGGTGTGCCACGAGAGAGAAACAATTTGGGTTTTTTTTAGAGGGTTGTGTTTGATAGTTGTATTTAGGTTACTATTGAATTAAAAAAATTATAAAGTGTATTTTCCTAGATAGCTATATGTCATTGACCATAAATTATCTTTCTGCGGCATGCGGATGTTTGTCGTCGAACATATATCATCTTTTCGCGACATGTGTATGTCGTAATATGTAGAGGATTTTTGGCGGGACTATTTTTTGTTTTCCCTCTAGTAAATTTCGTATAGATTCTGCGACATACTAAATCTCATGTCGCCAATACATATAAAAAATATCTTTTAGAGACATAATAGACTCTATGTCGCTAAAATATGTAGCTAAAAATATAATTTCTTGTAATGTCGGCTGTAGTGTCGGTATGTTCATCTCAATGATTGCTTTAGTTTTGTCGGGGTCTATGTGAATATCCTTAGAAGTGATGATAAATCTCAGGAATTTGTCGCTGGAGACTCTCAGGAAGGATTTGGTAGGGTTTATCTTGAGCTGGTGCGTACGCATGAGGTCGAACACAGTCTTTAAGTCCCTGAGGTGATCACCTTTGGAGTGACTATTGACGTAATATTCGACCGTCTTGCATAGATGCTCACAAAAGAATGTTCTAATAGCTCGCTGGTATGTAGCATCTACGTTCTTCAGACCGAAGGGCATGACAATCTAGCAGTACACTCATGTCAACGTTTGGAACGATGTATGCTTCTGATCATCAGGGGACATCTTGATCCGATTATAGCCTGAGAATCCGCCCATGAAGGACATGCGCTCGAAGCTGCAAGTGTTGTCGATCATTATGTCTATGATCGAAAGAGGGAATTCGTCTTTGGGGCAGGCCGCTTTTAGATCACGGAAGTCAATACAGATCTGGATCTTCCCGTTCTTTTTTACGACGGACACGATGTTGGCTACCCAGTCTGGATGTTGTTCTTCGCAGACGAAGCCACTAGCTATCCGTTTGTTGACTTCGGCTTCAATGGCGTTCAATATGTCTGGCCGAAATCGTCATTAATGCTGCTTGACAGGCTTAGTGTTCGGCAAGATGTTGAGCTTGTGGACCACTATTTGGGGGTTCAGTCCTGGAATGTCTTCGTAGCTCCAGGCAAAGACATCAATGTATTCCCGGACGAGCTATAGCAGGAATTCCCGATCCTCATTAGTCGGACTTTTGCTGATGAAGATAGGTTTAGGGGAGAATTCGTCGCTAGATTGACTTGTACGACTTCGTCCTCGATATGAGGTTCTTGTTGTTGGAACTGCATCTCCCATTGTACGTCTAGGTATTGGGCCCACGGTTCTACTTCAAAGAGTTCCGATAGATTCTCGTCGTCTTCCTCAGGGTCAGTTGACATCATGTTGGCAGATAATATCTGCTTGAGCATCTGCCCGATATTGATGTCAGAGTCCCAAGTGGAAGATTGTGAAGAGTAAGAGTGCACCTCATCTCCTTTATTTGAACCCTCGGGGGTTTTGGGAGGCGTTATATACCCTAATCCATGCTTGGTCTTATGATAGTAGTCCTCGAATTTGCCTGCTGGAGCAGGTAGACGCAGAGGTAGCCTTCTGCCTTTGTCATCGTTTAAGCCCTTAGTTGCCTTTAGATCGTAGCTCATCTTCTGGATAAGGTGCTTGGCTTGAGAGCTATACTGGTGGAGTAATATTTTGCCGGTATCGGGATCTAGATCTAGATCTAGTTCTTCGGGGACGAAGGATCGAGGGCATTCTACTCTACCGAAGAAGATGAGTCTGTCTCCCCTATTCCTAGCTGGGACTAGGAAGTGAGAGTTTTGGCTGGTGAGAATCCGATTTACTGCATGGGTGGTGGTCACATATATCTGCAGGTGCAAGCCCAGACTGTGCTTCATGGAGTACAGTGTGCCTATGTGTACAACTTCAGAGTGGTTGAAAGATAGCCCTTTATTCACGAAGTAAGGTATCTTTTCTCCAGGAATTACATCATCGAGGGAAGGGACGTCTGCGTGAGCAGCTACGTACTCCTCTAGCGCGTCCTTCCCGTGATCTACCCCAGTGCGAGTGGCAACTTTGGAGGTTTTCTGCACAGCTTTACTACTAGAGCCTCAGACGCGATAAGAGGTAACAAAGCATCCTTCAGCGGTCGACTAGGCGTATGAAGGCGAACAACCAGCGGTTCGGGTGTAGTGGATGGTGCCGAATCTTCTTTTGGCGATCGACTTGGCCTATGAAGGCCAACGACCAGAGATTCGGGTGCCTTTTTGCATAATTTTATGACGATGGGAGAGGTTGTGTCAGGAGAGAGCGCCTTTAGATGTACTCTCAAAGGTTCATCTGATGCTGTCCAGGCCTCTACCTCATCGTCAGCATCATTGCCACCTTCATCTTGGTGGGCTTGCTTGTATAAGAGTGCATCGAAGTAGTAGGCCTCGATCCCTTTGAAAGGATCGACATCTACGAACTCCGTCTTGACCGTGCCATGATCGTCCACGTACTTTAGGCATTAGTGTAGGGTTGATGGCACAATCATGTATTCATGTATCCATGGTCGTCCTAACAGGAGATTGTAGGATATGTGCACATCTATGACGTAGCAAGTGACCTCAATTTTCAAGTCGCCAATTTGATATTTTAGGCAGATCTTGCCTAGAGGGTAGCTCCTTCTTGCGTTGAAGCCAGTGATGGCAGTTTTGGTGGCTGTCAGGCGATACATCAGAATGTCCAAGGTCTGAAGCAGACTTCGTGGGATGATGCTGATTGACGAACCGGGATCGATGTGCATCCGGTCCACCTTGATGGCACCAATGTACCATGTGTAATGGGACGATCACGCTAGTTGTTTTTTAGCAACATGTCATGTTGCAAAAATGTGATATTGGGCACCATTTTCGTCACATTGTTGCAGTTGGGGAATGCAGCAGGATCCTCTACTGATGACTTAACTTGCGCTAGGTAGGCGTCGGCATTTTACAATGCCTCACTCAGAGCATTTTGGGTGTCTCTGGAGAGTTGTCATGCCCTAGTCCCAAAATACGTAGTACTAGAAATACGTAGCATGTCAGTCGTATGTATATGACAACTTTAATATGTTAGAAAATTATAACTCATACGTACGTTATAATATGAATAATAATTCACAAGTGGAACATATATTGTCAATCCGGCTGCCCATAGAATCTATGCGAGCCCGGAGTTTCCGTATTTCCCTCGTTGCTTCTTTAGCTTTGTCTTCCGCGGAAGGGGCAGATGAACCAGGCAGAGGATAATTTTTGACTATGGGCGGAGCGATTGTGTCAGAGTCCGCGTTGATCTCAGGGTCCAAGCTTGCTTGTCCAGAAGCCCTCGCTGGTTGAGAGGCTACACTTTTCTTGATGTCTAGCACTGCTTGGGTCAAGGCTTGCATTAATTCACTCATGGTCTGTATCATGGCCTCGAGGACCTCTAGACGCTGTCGATCACTAGGGCCTTCATGCTCGTCCCCTGCCATGTATGTCATTATTGCATGAGAAGAGATGGACGGGACAGTAGACGTAGCACTTTCTGCTTCAGACTCTTGCACGAATAGTCGTCAGGGAAGGTTGTCAGTGTCGCGCCCTGTTCAGACTCAGAGGGAGTACTACCCCCAGTGTAGGAGGTGGCGTCTTCTTTCTGAGGGTGGCTACTCCCAGGGACTTCGGCATCCGTTCCTTGGGAATCCTCATATCCTCGGAATACCGAATTGTCGTATAGGTCTGGGGAATTACTACCCCCAGCTTGTGTAACCCCCAGGGGTTCTGAAGATGTCACTACCATATTTTCTAGGAAAGGATATTTTAGTCATTTGGTAATTAATTAAATATTGTGCATGTTAAATTTTATTTATTGTATTATTTATTTATTATTAGCATGTTAGATTTATTTTTGGACTTGTGTTAGTGGACCAACTAGTTTAGTTTAGACTCATGGACCAACATTTAATTCTAGTTAGAATTGAGCCCAATAATTAGAAGCCCAATTATTAGGAGGATGATTAATTATGTTAAACCCATTAGACTAGAAGCTTCCCTCCTTAAATAATTTCTTTATGAGAGGCCCCAAGGGGTATTTTAGACTTTACATAGTAGCTTGAGGGAGGGGGCAAGTGAGGCCTATATAAATGGGATAAAAACTTTCTCTCTCTTCATTTTTTATTCCAAATATAGATCTAGAAAATTCCTCAACCAAATCTCTACCAAATTTCCACCCAATTATTTTTCAAATCACCATTGGAGGCTATTAGAGCAAGGATCTACAAGGAGGAAGTATGGATCTACAAAGAGGAGCAATGATCTACAAGTTGGAGGCCAATTTCACCAATTTTGGAGGTTTCATTGGGAATCCATCTCCCAATAGGTATAATTCAGTTTTTTCCCTTAATTTAGGGTCTAAATCTGAGATTTAACCATGGAAAATCAACCCATATGCATAGGCTACCTATAGGTTTTGGTTTTGTGTTCATAGAAGGCCTATTGAGAAAGTTATGGTACTTTTTGTGTCAATTTTTGGGAAATTCCGAAATTGACATTTGTTGTGTGTGTCAATCGGTCCTATAGATCAATTTGGCATGTGCTTGTGTGTTTGGGCCTAGTGTCGTGTCCATAACTGGATACGTGTATGTCGTATCCCATCAATTTGGTGATACGTGTTAATTTAGAGATTTTTCCTCCGACACGGGACTTTGGGCATGTCACATTTTGACACGGACACGTAGATTTATATTTGACTCTTCGTATTGTTCATAAATAATATATATGATTTGTTCGTGTCCTTCGGGGTACGTTTGGATGTGTGGTGGACTCGTGTCGCATGCATATCCTAAATCTAGTGGGATACGGGGTGATACGGTCCATGTATGTGCAATTTAATTGTAGATCTAATTCTTTTGTGTTCTTATTTCATGAAGAAGTGTAATTATATATATATATATATATATATATATATATATATATATATATATATATATATATATATATATATATATATATATAATATTGTGTATATATATTTATGTAATGTTGTGTCTTAGATCTATTTACCTATGCATATACTATATGTGTATATTTATTATGTAGCTATTTTTCTACATATAGATATATATTTATAAGTGGTAGTATATGTATATATAATATAGTAGATATATTTATATGTGGTTATATATATAGTTATATTATATATTGTTATGTATTTATATAGTGTATAATTTTATATACGTATACATATATGTATAGTTATATATACATATTAATATGTATGTGTGTGTATGTTACTATGTGATATTTTATACAATTTACTATGTATAAGTGTATGTATAGTTATATATATAGTTTTATATATATATTGTATAAATATATATTGTGGGTTATATATGTATTTAAATATATATTGTATAAATATATATTATGGGTTATATATATGTATTTAAATATATATTGTATAAATATATATATTGTGGATTATATGTATTTAAATATATATTGTATAAATATATATTGTGGGTTATATATATATATGTATTTAAATATATATGGTGGGTTATATATATGTATTTAAATATAGATATGGTAATTAATATATATATAAATATGTTCATAATTGCTATTTGTATTATACTATATATGTATATATTTAGTTGTAGCACATAATATTATTGAGTAAGTTAGTATATTTTAGTTATCAATGGTTATGAGTATCTTTTATATATTATATATTTTTAGGTATGTATGTACGTATATATCTATTAATAGTTAGTGTGTAGTTGGTAGTTAGTATTTATTCTATTAGTACATACTAGAGTTATATTGGATTGATATATGTAATTATTGTTGGGTAGTTAGTACATATATGAAGTTTTGGCAATTACCTTGAGATACCAAGGTAAGTATCAAGATATACCAAGGTATGAGTAGTAGGTATTGGCATAGTAGTATGATAGTTGTAAACTAATTATGGGTTGGTATTAAGGTGACTAAAATAAGGTATATAGTATGGTATAAATACTAAATACATGGTAGTTTATAGTTATAGTTGGATAGTTAATATATATATACTAGAGTGACATTACCTTGAGATACCAAGGTAAATGCTAAGGTATTAAGGATATCCAAGGTATTGGGTTTGGGTATCAAGATAGAGGTTTACTATTGCGATACCAAGTTGGTTCAAAACCATGATAATCTTTTAGCATTTGTAATTATAATTTATATATTTAATATTACTTTATTATAGATATGTGATATTTACCTATTATTTGCGTATCCTGAGATACGGTATCTTAGTATCCTAAGTTGTAGCTTGTATGGCCTAGATTCATAGTGTGTGAGCCCAATATCTTTGAGTTAGACTTATGCAACATAGAAATAGGTAGTTAACCATAGTTTGACTATAGTTTGACCGGTTTGACTTAGAGTTGACATAGTTTAACTTTTGACTTAGAAATGACTTTATGACCTATAAGTTGACTAGTTTAACTTATTTTCTTTCAGATCCTTGTATTAATACAATATTCCATATATAGGTTTGTGTGACACCAGTTCGGACAGTTTGACATTCATTGCTCTAGACCGCAGGAGAGTACATTTCTCTGATTGTTTTCAATTCATAATATTGTAAACCCCCTGAATTTTCAAATTATTAAATTTTGGTTTTTTCCCAATTTTTTGGAATTTTTTGGGAATTTTCTGTAATTAAAATCAAGGCTCTTAATTATTAAATGATTTGTTTATTGTTAATAAATAATATTAAAATATTATAAAAATAACATTTTTGGGTGTAAAATGAAAAATTGGACTTAGGGTAATTTTTCTGGATTTTTCTGGGCCTCAGACCTATTTTTAAATGCCTAAAAACCATTTTTATAATTAATTAACTTTTTTTTTTAAATTATAATTATTATTATTATTATTATTATTATTATTATTATTATTTACTCCTTGGGCCCGGCCCGGCCCAGTGGGCCGAGCCCGTTAGCCTCCGGCCCAGCCCGCCCTTACCGGGTCGGGTCGGGTCAGCCAAACCCGACCCGCCCGTGAACCCGTTACCCTCCGACCCGGTCTCCCCCAGCACCCCCCCACGACTCCGGCTTCACCGCCGCCCTCCGCGCACAGCGCCGCCCTCCGCGCGCAGCGCCGCTCCCCGCGGCCACGTTCCCCCTCTTCCCCGCCTTGCCCGGCCCCCCTAACCACCGCCTCCTCCTTTATAAATCCCCCCAATCTCTCCCCTCCGGCCAGCCTCCCTCACCGTAACCCTAACCCTAGCCCGGCGCCGCTCCTCGCCGACCGCCTCGCCGACCGCCCAGCTCCGCCCGCACCGCCAGCGCCGCCCTCCCCTCTCCTCCTCCCCGCAGCGCCGAGCCAGCCGCAGCAGCAGGGCTCGAGGTTGCTCCGGCGCCGCCGCCGTCAGACGTCGCAGTCTCCGCCGAGTTCGCCGCCTCGAGCCGACCGTCCCCCAGCCGTGCTCGGCCTCCCCGCCGCCGTGCCGACCACCGGCCACCGCCATCAGCAGCCAAACCCTAGCCCTAATTCTTCTTCCCGTGTCCGACACGAGTCGGACACGACTCGACCCTGATTATCGGGTCCCCTTCAGGTGCGTGTAACTTTCGCCTCATAGCTCCGTTTTCAATTCCATAAATTTCTACGCGAAGCCTGTATGACCCTCTCGGTGCCCGGACAAACCGTTCGGGGCATCGCGTCCTGTGGTGATCGCACACCGCGATCCAAAAACAGGAAAAACCAGACCCTGTTTCACCCCGGAACTGAGTGCGCCCCGCCAAACGGGACGACTTGGTCGCGTGCGGTCTTCACAGATACGTGGGCGTCGTCGATACGGACGTGTGAGATTTCGTGGAAGCTGATTCGGGTGTGCGTGCACACCGGAATCAACGCGTATCCGCGAACATCGCCCCGTATCCGACTTTTCTGCAATTTGCCCTAACTTCTTGTACACTCGTCAGATCGAGACAAAACTTACGCCATCGGACTCGTAGCGATACGCTGGTCCTGTGGGTCAAGTTTGGTTCGATTCTGAGAACGTTGACGAAATCACGTGTCGTGGGCCCCACAGGCCCCGCTCGACGGGCGATTTTGTGTTCGGCTCATCGGAATCCAAATCTGGAAGTTTCGTTGGGTTCGTATCAGTGTTCCTGACCTGTTGACACTAAGTTTGGTGAATTTGGAGACTTTTGACCCGGACACGTTTTTCGGTGCAAAGCGGGCCCACCGGCGGACCCCGTTTTGACCCGAAACTGCCGTTTTTGCCCTTGTCTCCAAATTGGACCCAAGGACAGGCGTTTCTAGCTATTTGACATCTTCTGAGCGTGATGGTAATATCTATTTCAGCTTTTGGACTCATCTCTGGAATTTCTCCAAGAACCAATTTTAATCAGATCCAAACAACAGGCAAGTACCTGCACTTCAAGTTAAATCTTTATATTGTGATAATTAATTCCCTGCTTTACTAGTACCCTTGATGATTACACCTAGTGTTAGAAATGCTGGATTTCATGTCTTGAATATTGGAGTTCATGTCTTGTTTTTCATGTCGGGTGGGAGAATACTAGAAGGCATGTAGTTTACCCTTTCCCCTGCCATATTTAATAGCTGTTGGTACACGACTGTACCTCAGCCGGATCTCGATTTCCCCTATTTAATAGCGTTTGTGACGGCCGGATTAGCCTTATAAACCCCTACATGCCAACTATGTATTCTAAAAACAAACACAAGTTCACACAGATAGTTTCTGGTCATGTTATATTTCTTGCTGACTGTTGTAGTTTCATTTCCTGTTTCATTTATTTCTGTTTTCTCATATTCCTGTTTACAGCATTTAACTCTGAGATATTGATGTTCTTGTATGCCGTCCCCAACATGATATTCATATTTAATTGTCATAAATATTTAGTTTAATCTTGTTGTGCACTGTGTACTTTGCTCCTTTCCTGACTGGATCTGTTGATTTAGGCGATGATGAGGATCTTGCCCCTACTTATTATGGTCCCTATGAGGGGACTGATGATACCTATGAGGAGCCAGATCCCACCCAGGAGACCCCTGCTGCAGAGTAGCTAGTAGTAGCTATCTTTTATTTCTGTTTCTTATCCTATTAATCGGGTTTGTCCCCGATTTCATTCTGATTTTCTGTACTAAACATTTGAATCTGTTGTCACATTTATTTCAATTGCAATCTTAAGTTTCTGTTCTCATTATTATCTTGCCTATGTTAATTGTGAATGAGCTAGTTTAGTAAATATGGATTTGACCTAGACAGCGTACTACCGCCGACTCTGCGGCGTAGGCTGGACGTAACCACGTACTCGTGCCCGAATTTCCGGGTGCGGGTCGTGACAAATATTGTATATATGCATGTTCTAGAATTGTATACATTGATTTTCGACACAGTGATTTCACGGACTGGTGCTATATGGATCCCGTCAGGAGGTGTTATCCCCTACCGTGTGCAACGGGTACCCAGTCACATGTATTTCATCGTGTGCATCGGGTATTGACTTTCATGTGCTTCTTGTGCATCCACTATTTCGTGTGCTAGTGTGACTATATCATGATCATGTACGTAACGTGTCGTGATTGGATCCATGAGTATTGGTTGGGGAGGGGGAGTAGGAGTTGGTTATGTGATCAAAGCCCTCTTGATCTCATGTGCATGTTGATTATACACCTCACGTATAATGGAGTTACCTTTATACCTCATGTGCAACCTAAGCCGATCACATAACGAACTTGCACTCTAAATCACATAGCTAGTATTCTTGTTTTCTACTTGCAGTTTATTTTCCGTATTTACTTTTCAGTTCTTATTGTGCTTATTGCCTGTTCTTTCTGTATTGTACATTCTTATTACTTGTGCATCTTGTATCCTTTTTCTATTGCTTGTTATATATGCTCGATTATGTTATTGGAATTGCTTTCAGAGGTATGTACTTCGCTCCATTCCTGACTGAAAAATATTTTTCAGTGGATCCGAGAGATTGGTGTCCGATATACTATCGACTTCGACTTATAGATGGTGCAGACTTGGATCCACTAGTTCTGGAGTGATTGCCGGGAGGTGTATTCGGATCATTAGTTTTCATAGTTAGTCTCTTTAGCATTTTGGTACCGGATTTGTTTTCGGCATAGAGCATGAGATTGAATAGTGTTTCTATTATTGTTTATATATATTGAATGGATAGTTATGTTAGACTTCCTTGATATCTTCTCGTGCTTTAGAATGTGATTGAGTTTTGTGTTGAGATTTTATTGGCAGACTTCATATTATTATGAGATTTTAGATAGTATAGTAGACCAAGACAGCGTTCTACCGCCGATTCTATGGCGTAGGCTGGACGTTGTTTTTGACTTGCATCCCTACATCGGGTGCGGGTCGTGACAGAAGAAGAGCTACCCCCAGCAGCTGATAGCTTCTTCTTCGAGTGGGTGTCCTAAAATACTTCTTTCGCAGGTCCTGCTGCTGGTCCTCCTAGTAATCGCCTTCTCAATGCGCTGGTTGAGATTGACGGACTGGTGGTGCTGGACTTCTTTCCTCCCAAGGTGGAAGAGCCTTTCTGAGCAGAATAACATAAGACGAATGGTATCTCATCCTCCTCGGGTGTTTGCACCTGATCCTTAGATTATTGTCGGATAGGTGCCATCGGGAGCAGTCATTGGAATGCCGACTGCCTGCTTGTCGGTACTGCTACTTTGTTGCAGCAGCTGTTGATGATGATTTTGACATAGTGATGTCCTGGGGAGGACACCTCAGATATCGTAGTTGCCTCTCTCGCCTTGCGCTTGTGATTGATCATATTGCGCAAGTCAGGCGAGAGCTGACTCACCTTTGCACCCTTTTCGTGAGCACAGGTAGACCGAGCGCACAGGTGCATGGGTATTATTTTTGCTCCCTGATCTAGGGTTCATACAAGAACTTTCCCTAGATTGTTAGTGGAAGACTTTTGAGATGGACCCTGTCCATTTATTGCTGAGGGCTGGACTCACGGGTCGATCTTATACAGCTTTCCATCAGGGGCCCGCATAACAGTTAGTAGTGCCCTCCGATGGTCAGCCGAATGGATATTTGCTTGAGCATGATGAGCTTGCACTGCCCCAGACTTCTTCGACTTAGCACCCGTAGACGCATAGTACGAAGAGTCCAAGTTTGGGTTTTCACCATTCTCAGCATAGCGCATAGGGTCAGCGCTGCGTGAGATTCGATCAAAAATAAGGGTTCGGCTGCTGCCAGAGTCGCATGCGGCCATCTTCCTGCAGCCGTCAACCGATGCCGCATAGTGAGTCTTATGCGGCCTTCTCCTTGGCCACATAGAGCTTGCATCAGCGTCCGAACGTTTGACATCGTAGTGTTTTCCTCTGCCAGAGTTTGGGGGATGAGCATTTTCTGCGTCAAACAAGGATGCTAATGGACATCCTGAGGGGACGCCTGGTAAGCGTCTTCAGCAACAGAGAGAGAGGCGAGGAGCACAAGCTCTGCAGTTGGGCGAGGTGCGGTGGCCTTTTCTACCCACGTCCTGCTGGTCTTCAAGTGGTGTGCACCCTTCTGGTTGGATGAGATTGTCGCATAAGCAGTGGACGCATGATGTGTGGTCCCTGCGGTAGGAAGAGAGACGGGGAGCGCCTGCTCCGCAGTGGGGTGAGGCACTGTAGCCTTTGCTACCCTTATCCTGCGGGTCTTCTTGGGCTTTGCTTGCCTCGGAGAAGGACTCGCGTTGTCCCCGGAGAGCATGTCCTCGAAAGCCTGCTGGTCGAAACAGACCACCAGCATCCTTTGAGTGGACCCGAGCTTGGTTGCGCCGGATTGCGGGACAACTTTCTCATCAGAGGAGAAAGACGTCCCCAGCAGAGTCGTCATCATGTTCACCATTAAATTCGAAGGTTGTAGAAGAGCTTGATTTAATTAACAAACAAAAGAAAGTACAAAGAGGTCCTGAGAGGACAATCTAAGTACAATTTTTTTTATCTGGGGTGTGGCGATGGACAAGGAGTGCTATGTCGTCTCCTTTTCTCCATGGACAATCCGATGTAAGGTGAAGAAGCTTACGTTCTCTCTTCGCTCGTTTCAGTATGCTCTTTCTCTATATTGGCCGGGGGTGGTATGCTTTCTCTCTGCAGCAGAAGAAAAAGAAGCCAGCCCTTAGAACGTTCAAGTTGCTCATATTTATAGCCATCGTGTTGATAGACTATGGGTGCCGCATATGCTTCTGTTTGGTGGCCGCATAAGGCTCCTTTAACAGAATGCGGTTGCAACTGTCGCCCTCATTGGCCTTGGTCGGATGGACACTCTGGCCGCATGTTGGCGAGGCTGCATGGGTCTTGTAGCCGCATATGTGCCCTCGTTTGGCCTTGGTCGGATGGACACTCCGGCCGCATGTCGAAGCAATTAATGTACTGATGTAACTTGTTGTCCTTTCCTGAGTCGTCATCTTCACGAGTCTCGAAGCGTCTCAGAGTGATGAGTGATGTGTTAGAGCTTCTGACAGACATCGAAATCTGTGTCAGAGGTGTTTTATGCGACCTCTTTGCTCTGTGGTCGTTCAGGCCGCATATCGTATACTATGCGGCTTCTCTGCGACTTGGTTGATCAGGTCGCATATGGCTCTTCTGTGGCTTGACTGTTCAAGTCGCATGTGGCATCTCTGCGGCTTGATTGTTCAGGCTGCATGTGAATTTTCTACGACTCGATTGTTCAGGCCGCATGTGGCTTCTCTGCGGTTTGTTGAGGGGACATGATCTTTATATGGCCTTCATAATTTTTTCATGCTTCTACAGCAGGTAGGTCCTGGCTTCAAGCCATGGCACCGCATGGAGGGATAGGGTTTCAGGTAGGTAGCTGTAGGGGGAAGAGAGGGTCTAGCATAGAGGAATATATATATATATTGATCCAAGCAAGCTCATTTGGGTCCAATATGGACAGAGCCTGACATCGATCGGTCCGTTTTTAGTTTGTCCAAGCTCAATTTCGGTCCAAGCTCATTTAGTCCAAGCTCAATTTCGGTCCGAACTTGTACAAAGTCTGTCCAATCTCGGTCGGTCCGTTTTTAGTTTTACAGAAAATTAATTAAATTAGCTAATAATTTGATAATCAATTAAATTAGATTCGTATACTATTTGGTTAATTGCCATCAAAATCTAGTTATGCAGACAAGAAAGGCTCAGAACATTTCACTCAATAGTGTGTCTTTATGTCTAGTGTCAGCCATAATTAACGGACAGACAGATCTACACATAGTGGCATTGAAAGCAATGTTGCATCCCCACTCAAGTGCAAAAATCTGAGCCCCTCTCTCTCTCTCTCTCTCTCTCTCTCTCTGATGTTTGTAAGGAGGTTGTGGTGTTATTAGAAGAAGAAAAACTATTTCCAGCCCGAAGCTTACGACAAAGAAAAAAACCGCGCGGGCACGTGGAACGCACGAATTGGTCGACCGTGGGACACACAAATCAAGTCTCACCATGCAAATTCAGCACGTGCGGACCTGTCGAATACGTAGATGACATGTGACGTCAATTTCAGTCGTCCGTACGATTTGAAAAAAAGCACTGTTCTTGGAAATCTATTTTTCATTCTATTTACATGAAAAAAATTTAACATTTTTATATCTTTGTTTGGTTAGGTTAGAAATATACAGACAGACAAATTTAATTTTTTTTTATATTTCAATGTTTGGTTCAGACAAGAATAAAAATATTAATTTGATTAATTTATCACAAATATCATTCCATTAATTTTATGATAATATTATTACTTAAATTCAGCTGGTGTCATTGATGATATTACCGTCAAAAAATTACAATTAATGTACTTAACCAACATTCAAAAGCAAAAAAATATTATTGGGAAGCCTTGGGTTTTACTTTTCGAGCCTTCTCACACATTCTTTTCCAAATTTCTATTCTAGACTTACCAAAAATAAATAAGAAACCCAAAATCCATCTCAAGTCTCCGAAATTTGAATCAAACAACACCTAAGGGACGTTTGGTACACGAAATATTATAACCCAAAAATTTTATATTTTCAGATTTTTTTTCCAAGGTATCATTTTTTCGAATATTCTTTATTAGCACGTTTGGTGCATAATATAATATTTTCTGGTATATATAATTTATTTTTAGGTATATATAATGCATGTGTTTGATATCAACAATATAATATTATCTACTTCTTATTGTTGTTATAATTGTATTTTATTGCTAATTATTCTATGTAGATATATAGATACAATACAAATTATAAAAATTAATATAGTTCACACATATTTGATGTAAATTGAATGGTGTGAGAATGTAAGTTTTTTAATTAATACCTTAAATTTTGATAGGTATCAACTTAATATCCTTCTCAATTCTCTCACTCTGTCGGTGTTAACCGAAGATTAAAAATGACAAAAATATCCTTCTCTATTCTCTCCAACAGTCCTCCTCATTCTCCGGCGGTGGCGCAGCATCAACATGCGGTCAGTGCGGACGAGAATGGGACTGCGGGAGAGGAGTATGGGAGACGTCGGGAGGGGTGTGGCCGGCGGGGGTGGCAACGCAGCCGCATAGGGAGGGCAACTGCGGCGGCCTGGGGAGTTAGAAAATGTCTGCAATGTAGAGAAGAAAAAATATTTTATTAAAAAAATTAAATTAAATGTTAATGGTGAATGCCGGATGGTGTCAACACTATCAAAGTTTGTATCTACCCAAGTTTAGAATATCAAATTATATCAAATTAAAATTTAGCAAAAGAAATGAAAATCATTATTTGTGATCATAACCATTGGTGGTGGTGGTGGTGGTGGTGGTATTGAATGGTTGAGAGCGAGGTTTGCTTCATCACGATGCACTACTCTTTGCATGTCATGGGCACTCATAGCCCACAATGAATCCTGATATATCTATCAATCGATCAGTCAGTCATTCAATCAATCAGCCATGTCACACCCACCGTGGCCAGAGAGAGATGATTAACATGAATCAACAAAATTGTTAAATTGAAGATCCAAACAGAAAATTATGACAAATAAACGTACTAATTTTAGGAATGGGATCCGGATTTGAGTCGAATATGATTCATATGGACCAAAGGTTCGGTCAATGCGATCGTCTTGCCTTGGTTCCAAAATAGGGTACAATTACTGTTGTGGTACCCCCTATTCAATTCTAAGTACTTTGAGAAGCCAAAATAATTTTGGATCTTACATAAATTCTCCTATGTTCGTGACAAAATGTACACACGGCCACAATCACAGTGGGCCTCATAGTGACCCATTTGTGTCTGCAATGGATGGAAACAAAACATAGAACAAAGTTACATGATCACCATCACCATCGCCATCACCCAAACATAACAACTCACAAACGCAACATATTCTAAATCCCAATTGTGTTGTCTGTGCAGTGGAATCCAACCTGAACGAAATTTATATGATCCATTTGCGCACGGCATAGTGTAGGACCGTCGTTTATTCATTTCTCAACTTGATTCATATGATTGAGAAATTCCATCATTTCATTCTTGTCACGACCACTTCCTAGCACGATTTGTTGTCCAAGCATACTAGTTTTTGCCAAAAAAAAAAAAAAACCAAAAAAAAAAAAATACTGTTTGGATGCTTGGAAGTATATATATATATATATATATATATATATATATATATATATATATATATGAAATTAATTTGTTGTGGTATAATTTTGAATTTTATGTCAGTTTTTGTCTACTGAAAGTGACTTTGAATGTTTGGTTATGTAATATTTAGTAACTTGAAAGTGATCATATTCATACTTCAAAGTAGACATCGAACGATGAAGGAGAATGCGGCATCGGTGGTGGCGGCAACTGCAGCTGCAGCAGTGTCTGCGTCTGCTGCGTTTGTGCCCCAAGCGGACGATGCTGTGTCGGGGCCAGGAATTTCACCCTTCTGTGTCGAACAAGTTCCATATGGTTAATTGAACCTAGCTTAGTCAATTAATTTAGTAGCAGAACAACTTCGGCCTATGATCATTTAATCATATGATTTTCCATATTATCACGACTTAGTATAATTATCCACGCCCCAAGAACAAACCACATCTCCTTCTATCAGTTTCTAACGTGAGAAGGTTGCTCTCCCCCCACGTGCAAAAAAAAAAAAAAAACATATAGAGTTGATATCTTCACCAAATCTCTTTTTCGATCTCATTTTGAGACAATTACGACGGAATGTAGACACAGTGACTAAGGCTATTCAGTTAGAAAACTATACAAGGTGGACTCTGGACACAATTTTCCACAATTTCAAGTTTTTCTTTATAGCTGATACTGGAGTATCAATCTCTCTCTATATTGCCACTATTGAATCCAATACAAATTGGGGTTGTGGCATTACATTGAGGCATAGTTCGTGAACAAGTTTTTGCTAAAGATGAAAAGATTGATTGCCAGCCCCCACAATCCATTTGAAATCCTCACCAATTGAGTCAGACGAGACTAACCCGAACATAACCAGACACCTATTTCGGGGCTGAATAGATTTCCTACATTTATAACTGGTACAAAATAAGAAGGGAAAAAAAAAAAAAAAACCTTTGTCAGTTTAGTAAATATTTTTAAGCTAAGCATCTCCAATAGATGGACTCAAAAATGCACATGGCCCAAATTTATAATTAAAAAATAAATATATAATTGGTTGGGACTGAGACTATTAGAACATGGATTGGGGGTACATTATGACTACAACCCTCTTACAACTGTCACGTGACAACCACCCATTGGAGAAGGGAGGAGAGGTGGGACCCGATCGCTGTCCAGGTGGTCGTCACGTGACAAGACCACATGACATCTGATCATTAGAGGGAGAGGTAAGGCCGGATGTGACCCACATAGCGGAGGGGGAGGAGGGGAGGGTTGTTTCTCCCTCATTTATCCCTGTTCGTCAAAATTCAAGTGTCTTTTTGAAAAAAAAAAAGTGAGAACCATCATAGGGCTCAAATTGAACCTTACTATTCTACAAAATAAGCTCCAACAGAAAGTTGACTATAAAACTAAAATTCTAGTTTGAAACTATATTTTGTACATGAAGGTGCATTACATGGCCAAATAAAACTACTGTGGCCGAGTATAGGAAGATGATCGTTGTTATTACACAGAAAGCCTGGCAAAACAACAGCCCATATATGCAAACAGCCCATATATGCACAAGTAAAGAAAGATACCAATGTATTTCTACAGTTTGTATGATCATGCAACTAGGGCTACTAGACTAGTTGATGTGGACTTTTGAGCATGAAAGTAGGCTAAAAATCTCACTCCAAATTATATTATGCATGGATGTGCATCTAACGGGCTAGTTTCAGCTGGCCATATGAAAAAATTTCATTGATTCTCATACATGCACAATAACTTCTAACAATGACCTATTGAACAACAAAGCGAAGAGTAAATTTATACATATACTCCAACAATATTTGATGGTAATTGCATTCTATACCTAGTCTGCAACCAAATGTACAACTATTACAGCTTCAGTGGTTAACATATATTGATATACAGCAGTATGGATAGAATGGCATGTACAACGACACACAAGATTTGTCATCTTATACTAATCGTTATCATGAGACCTATTTTGTTCACCCTAAAAAGAATTCAATACAAAAAGAAAACACGAGGCAAGATACTTTTACAACAAAATTTGACAAGGTGAGATACAAGTGCATGATATAGTTGCAAAGAATTCAAAGTGTTTATTATAACGTGAAGAAATTCAAATTTCATAACAAAACATCAAACTGCATACGTGCCAAACCAGATGAAAGCACTAAAATATCTTAAAATGCAAAGATGGAAGAGTGAAATCAATTGAGCCTAAGCTAGGAATGATGCAACCATAAATGAAAGTTAGTAGTGTACTTTTCAGCAATAGCAGTAGAGAATACAGAGAAAATAATATAAAGATCTTCACAACTTTTAAAATGGTCCTATGCCAGATAATGAAGTAAAAAAAATTAAGAATCCCATTGACTTCAAATATATCAGCTATGCCATTTGTACGGCCGCAAGTTTTCAAAAAATTAAATAAAATAACTACACAAGAATTATCCAAGCAACTAAAAAGAGCAAAGAGAACTAAAGATGCCAGTTTGAAGTAGTTGGGATGTCTACGTCTGCAGCCAGAACAGGGGGGCTACTCCTCTTCATCCTTTGGCATGTGAATGGTTACTAGATCTGGTAAGAGGGTAGTAGGGCCTTGCTTGCCTTTTGGATGCCAAGCCAACATAATCTTCACATTGATGCCAAGACCCCCCCTAAACAAGAGATGAAGTGTTCTTTACACTAGTTCAATACTTTCAATGTACCACTTCAATCTTAAAACAACTTCAAATCGACTCTATGTTAGATATCAACCAATAGCAGGTGTTCTTTACACTAGTTCAATACTTTCAATGTACCACTTAAATCCTAAAACAAATTCAAATTGACTCTATGTTAGATATCAACCAATAGCAGGGCTAGTTTCATAGCTGTCTCAGCCAAACAAAATATATAGGTGTAATAACTTATAACCTATGTGATGCAAATATACCACCGATTTTGGTGTTGCCATGTGCATTATGGTGTCTTTGTCGTAACGACACATGTTCAACACAGACGCAATACTTAGTTTTGTATGTGCCCCTAAGTAATATTTTAGCAAATAACATACAATAGAGAGCATGTAGATTAGTTGGACATGAGATAAGGTCTCCATCATACTCGAGAAACCTCCTGAATTTCATTGTGGGAATCACCACATGTACATCAGAACATGCCCGAAACACAAAGTAGTAATAATAATGACAGACACAACTGACACTCAAGCTAAATAGGCTCTAATCAAGTTCGAATACAGGTAATAGTGTTTATCAGTTGTTTTGGCCACAGGTCAATGTGTGGACTCATGTTAGGAAAGTCAATAGAAGTGGGTGACACCAGAAAGCCTCCACCATTATTAGGAAGGACCCCAAAAGAAGCACACTCAAAATATACACACAGATAAATTAAACTGAAGGAAAGGGCCACTACTATTACAATTGAGGAAAGTGAAAAGGAAAATAGAAATACCACTATCAGGAACTCTTTCCCAAAGAGACTCAACTAGTAAATAAAACGTACTTTAACCAAAGGAAAGGGCCAACTACTATTACAATAGAGGAAAGGAAAGTGAAAAGGAAAATAGAAATACCACTATCAAGAACTCTTTCTGAAAGAGACTTAACTAGCAAATAAAACATACTTTAACAAAAGAAGAATAGCACTAGCACACATACAGAAATGGCATTAGCAAGAAGAATCAAATAAGAACCTAACCTGCCTTAAAGAACACGTCTCACTGCAGAGTCAATATACTCATTTACAGGCTGACCAGAAGAAATCATGTAGCTATCTTCGAACTTCATAGCTTAGCATGCTGTGCCCCAAGTTTTCCACTCGCAAACACATGTATGATATATATAAGTTACATGTTCCACAGCTCCCAAAGTCTCCATCACAAACCACAAAACACCATAGCAGGCCCTGGACCAAAACAAGGACTAGTTGCTGCAATCACCATTACAGGAAGGATTAGTTCTATAGGGAATCTGATATCATTAGAAGATTAGATGCGTCAAAAAACTGTAGGCAGTGATCCTCCAATGGTCCAACACAAAGAAGGATTAACATAGCCAGTGTCAAGCCATTCAAATCCAAGATTTATTTGTGTAGAGAACAGGAGCCAAGTAATCAAATATAGGAGTAAATTCCAAACTCCAAGCATATGAACAGGATGCAGGAAGCCTGACAGACTCACAGTTTTGCTATATGAGCAACAAATAACCTCCAAACTAAAAATATTCATAGTAGCAGGAAGGAAACAGTCAGTGCTCAAAGCTCAAGATAAACTTTAAAAGCAAGATGCAATAATTTCTGGGAACAATACTCGTCATAGGCTAAACTGAAATATATTGGTCAAAGTTCAGAAAATTTTGAATTATAGGACAATGAGTATCATCCCCTTACTGCAACACACAAATAAATTTAATTATAAATCCAACTTGTTAAATTAATATTAGGATAAAAGTATTCAATAGAATAACTAAGGAACATTCGGCGAAAGAAATTATCAGCCGGCTTAAGCTTCTTCAGACATTTATATTTACTAAACAAGAGTACTTTACATCTGCAAAGTGCAAACAGTCTCACTCGTGTACAATATATGTTTTCAGGCAATGTTTAAAGACTATTTACCATGGATGGCAATGATGTAGGAATGTTCTAACACAGAATGCTATAGAAAAAACACATTTCAATAATAGATAGATTGCAAAAGCTTCAAATAGCAAAAGAAAACATCTCAAGTAGTCAAGTTTATGAAAGTTACTCAGCTGCTGGCAACGACTGTTCAAAGGCATTAGAAAATAGTTATGAGATAGGCAAGAAGAAAGACACTCATGTGAACATGTTTGCTAAAACATCTGTTATGAAAAAATGAAAACCAGATATATTGCCAAGGAAACTCATTGAAAAACATGTAGCCAAACAAACTCACGTCATGAGAGCTGTCTAGCATTGTCTCATAACCATATTAGCATGTAAGGCAATGATGTAGTCATCTTCCGACACAAAGCTGGTACAGAAAAACCCATCTGCTTTATAGATGACAAGCCCTAATCAATAATAAGGTATACATGTGTCTCGACCATATATCAAAATGAATTTTTTTTACTCTATACAATTTTAGAAAACTTACATGTTACATTTTCACTTGCCACTTTTTAACATATATGCAATTACAAATTCTTGATATAGACGGGTTAATTTCTTCCTAACCATTTCAAAAAGATCATGGAACAGCATGTTGCCAAACAAGCTAATGTCATGACCGCAGTCTAGCATTTTCTCATGACGATATTAACATGTATGCAATGATTTAGTCATATCCCGACACAAAGTTGGTACAGAATAACCTATCTGCTTTATAGATGACAAGCCTTGATCAATAGTAAGGTATTAATGTGGCTCGACCATATATCAAAATGAACAATTTTTCACTTTATACAATTCTAGAAAACTTAACATGTTACATCTTCATCTTGTCACTTTTTAACATATATACAATTACAAATTCATGATATAAACTGGCAGTAATTTCTTTTTCACCATTTCATAAAAGCTCATGGACAAGCATGTTGCCAAACAAGCTAATGTCATGAACGCATTCTAGCAGTGACTCATGACAATGATTTAGTCATCTTCCAACACAAAGTTGGTACAGAATATAACCTATTTGCTTTATAGATGACGAGCCTTGATAAAAAAAAATAAGGTGGGCTCAACAATATATTTAAACAAACACTTTTTCACTTTAATTTCAATAAATAAATAAAAGTTGGCATTTTACATCTTTAAACTAGTCTTCTGACAGATACATTTACATATTCATGATATATATCGGGGATTAACTTCTCCCACACCATTTAAAAAAAAAAAAAATCAAAGAAACTTATTTTGTAACCCAAAAAAAAAAAGAAACTTAATTATTAACTTGAAGGATATAATGTTCTCATTGTTGCAAGGCACAAATCAACAAATGCAAACATGATTTTCTTCAAAACGATATTGTTATGTGATAAATTGCTTATGATTGACCATTCACCATGTGTGACATGTGGTTATCTTGGAGCTTGCTTCTTTGAAAAAGGAACAAAAATATGTTTCAAGCATCTAGCAAAAAAAAATTGCTAAGTATTCAACATTAAACTAACCATCAACTATGTAGAGGTAAAAGAAGACAATCAAGCGGAAATGTGCTACACACAGATCAGAGCATAGGGACTCATAAAAGAAAAGTTAAGTATAGTGTGTCATATAAAATATATCGCTAAACAAGCTAATGAAAAATGTATGTTGTCAATGTTTGACATCAGTGACAAATTATAAACTGGCGGTAATTTCTTTTTCACCATTTCAAAAAGGCTCATGGACAAGCATGTTGCCAAACAAGCTTATGTCATGAACGCATTCTAGCAGTGACTCGTGACCATATTAGCATGTATGGCAATGATTTAGTCATCTTCCGACACAAAGTTAGTACAGAATAACCTATTTGCTTTATAGATGACGAGCCTTGATAAAAAAAATAAGGTGGGATCAACAATATATTTAAACAAACACTTTTTCACTTTAATTTCAATAAATAAATAAAAGTTGGCATTTTACATATTTAAACTAGTCTTCTGACAGATACATTTACATATTCATGATATATATCGGGGATTAACTTCTCCCACACCATTTAAAAAAAAAATTCAAAGAAACTTATTTTGTAACCCAAAAAAGGAAACTTAATTATTAACTTGAAGGATATAATGTTCTCATTGTTGCAAGGCACAAATCAACAAATGCAAACATGATTTTCTTCAAAACGATCTTATTATGTTATAAATTGCTTATGATTGACCATTCACTATGTGTGACATGTGGTTATCTTGGAGCTTGTTTCTTTGAAAAAGGAACAAAAATATGTTTCAAGCATCTAGCAAAAAAAATTGCTAACCATTCAACATTAAACTAACCATCAACTATGTAGAGGTAAAAGAAGACAATCAAGCGGAAATGTGCTACACACAGATCAGAGCATAGGGACTCATATAAGAAAAGGTAAGTATAATGTGTCATATAAAATATATCGCTAAACAAGCTAATAAAAAATGTATGTTGTCAATGTTTAATATCAGTGACAAATACATCCAACAGCTATAAATTTTATTTACTTCGGCAATGTCTATATAGGTAATGTCTATATACTCATATAAGGAACAAAGACCTATGTTCATTGGTTAGGAATACGGCATGACACGGTAAAGGGAACGGCAACAATTTTTTATGTGCTCTATCATAGCTTAGAGTAACTGTTTTTCATTCATGTCTGAAATACTTGTCTGTGTCAACCAAGGTAGTCAAAGGCGCAAGGCGCACTCAAGGCGCAAAGGGTCCAAATCGCCCGAGGCGCAAGGCGCACTTAAGGCGCGCGCCCGAGCGACACGAGGCGCAAAAATTATATATATATATATATATATATATATATATATATATATTCACATCGGATTTCTACATTGATAAACATGTGTGCTTTAAATTCTCCCATGTCTAGGTTGCAATCACTTTGAATTGAGTGAGTGAGAGAAAACAATAAAAAAAAGTACATCAGTTCAAAAAACAGTCTAAAAACAGTACAACAGTTAAAAAAAAATAGTCTAAACATGTTATTTTTTCACAAGATTTTCAAGGCGCGCCTTAGCTATTCCAAGGCGCTCGAAAAAGGCGCACCTAGGCGCGCCTTAGGTGCGCCTTAAGAATTGTGCCTCGCCTGGAGTGCCCTGAGGCGCTACCCCTGCACCTAGGAGCAAGGCGCGCCTTTGACTACACTGGTGTCAACACAAGGACAACATGAACACATCATCTGTTTTAGAGTGTATCCATGCTTCAACTCAACAAGCTAATAGCTATCATGGTCAAGGAGCACCCACCAGAGTTTCCTTTGACCCACCTTAACATAACTTGGAGGTGCTCCTTATGGCATATCTATCCCACTTTTTCACAGGAAAAAAACAATGTTAATGGTGATTAAAAATAAAAGTTACATATTAAAAATCAGCTAAAATACCTTTGGACAGCAAGTCCTCCAAAAAGCTTACAACACAAGGACTCAGCCTGAGCAATAGCACAGAGACCCCTATTGTTCACCTTCTCAGCATAATGTTCAACACTGTTCTACAGAAAATTGAATCTTTTCTGGACTACTGAAGTCAGTTCCCTTATAGTTCTTCCTTCTCGCCTAAAGATGAGCCATGAGTGCCGTAGTTACTTACTAGTTACTACAACACTAGAAACATTGTAAATACCTTTCTTTGATTATATGACGGACATAACTCAACTAAAGAACCAACAGAACTCAAAATAACCCAAGAAGAGCACTTTTTTGGAATTGGACTACATACAAATGGTGTTTGGTTCGATGTAATTGGAAATACATGTAACATTTGTTGCACCATTTTCACCAATTTCAATGTTTGATTTGATGTAAATTGTGGAATTGGTACAACAAATGTTACATCATTTCCTTCAACTACCGCAACAAATGGTGTGGCCAAAATGTCCACAACACAACTTATGGCAACAAATGCAATACCATTCCACCATTTTCAATGATTTTATTTTCATTCAATGCAAACAATGGATTTTCAATTCTTATACAGCATCAAAAGTTGCAAAAGCTCATGCTAATTACATCATTTCAAACAATCGTTTTGTAAATACTACAACATCATTTACATGCAAGCAAACAATGAATTTACAATGCCAATTACAACATCATTTACATGCAACAAAATAATGAATTTGCAACACCACTTACAACGTCATTTACGTGCAACCAAACAATGAATTTGTTAGAAAAATTATTTCTTTATTTCCTAAAAATAGAATAACAAAATAAAATGATTAGTGTTACCGATTTCTGGGGAAGTCGTATACGAAGCACTGTCCTAAGAGATTATTCGAGGTCTATGTGGAGACTTATTCTCGAACCCTCCTAGAATAAAAATTCCGTGCTACCGGCTTCTCGTTATTGCACACAGCTTTGAGAGAGTGACCAGAACTTAACTATTGTCCAGAAGAATAGTAAAATGCAACAACAATCCCCAGCACCATAATCAGAAGAGAGTTTGATAGAAGCTTGTATAGTTGTTTTCAATAGTTGTACTTTCAATAGGTTGGATGAAAGTGTATATAAAATGAAGAAATTGGGGTGATTAATTGACTAGATTGTGGCAGAGGAATAGGTCTAGTTGTGGTTGATTTGAAATATTGTAACCCTTGGTTTGGACTTGATTTTTTTTCCTATTGACTATTATCTTTATCTGAAGAAGTACTTGATGGACTACGTCTTGAATCAGACTTCTTGAATAAGGTTCAGAGAATAGCACGCATAGTACGCTAGAGGTTTTTAGGTCTATCGAGTGGCATTTTTTATTAGTCATACGCACTTTTTCCTTATTCATAAGAGTTGTCTAGGATTTGCCCTGTCTCATAATCGCAACCTTCACAATCTCTCATATACGGTGTGTGTATATAATGAAGAAATGGAGGGTCTATCGGGTCTATCGGATGACGCTTTTGATTGGTCATGCACACTTTTTTCTTCTTCATAAGAGTTGTTTGGGATCGTCATGTCCCACAATCGCAGCCTTCACAACCTCTCATTAAGTCCTCAAATTAGGTAAAATCTCTAAATGATTCGGTCTTTAAAAAAACTATATGTTAACAACGACGAAGCATTAGAGATGCATTAGAGATTGTTGTTCATTTTATTGAGGAAAAATCAAGTTCAAATCAAGGGTTAAGACCATTTCAAATTAAGAACCACTAGACCTATTCTTGTGCCACAACCTAGTCAACTAATCACCCCATTTCTTCATTATATATACTCCTCCATCCAACACAACTATTGTAAAAAACTATACAAACATCCATCAAACTCCCTTCTGATTATGTTGCTAGTGTTGCATTCTACTATTCTTCTAGACAATAACTAAATTCGGGTCACTATCTCAAAGCTATGTGCAGTGACGAGAAGCCAACAACACAAGTTTTACTTTTAGGAGACTTCGAGAATAAGTCTGCACATAGACCTCGAATAATCTCTTAGGACAATGCTTCGTAGACGACTTTCTCAGAGACCGATAACACTAATCATTTTATTTTGTTATTCTATTTTCAGGAAATAAAGAAAGAATTTTTCTAACAGTCTAAGAGATTTGTGGACCTTTGAAAGTGATTGGGTGTACTTAAACCCCAGAAAGTCCCCGGGCCCTTCTGGCAAAAATTGCCTCTGAAAGGAGAATAGAAATTCTATTGGACTATGGTTTGTGGCTGAGACGTGTGGAGCCAAACAAACGCCACAACCTAGGAGTTTACATGGCTACATTTACAGTTATTCACATCATGTTATCAGATGGAAATGGTAAGGAGTAGGGAACGACTATTCTTGCAAATTGATTAATTGAGGCCTAGCCAGACCTACAACCTCTAATAATCCTTATACTCCTTGCAAATGGCATCTATGAAGGCCCCATTGCATCATTAAAAAGAGAAAGTTTATAATGATTGAAAAAATAAACAGTAAAGTACTCAAAAAACAAAAACAAACTCATTCAGTTCTATCCTACTTTCCTCCTTGGGGAAAGTAGAAAAAAGAAGAGGATAATATGCCAGCAGAGAGAAGAAATGGATTTCCAAAACCACATATTTCAAACCTTAGGGAATGTCCACATTCCAAGAAGTGGAAGTTAGCCACTTTTAGATACTTTTGTTTGGTATGAAAGAAATTGTTGCAAAGCGACTTCTTCCCCGGATTTTTTAGGCCCGACTAGAACTAAGGACCTTCTTGATATCCCTCACCAACACCCACAGGCTAGGCTACCCATGGCTAGACAACTAAGTGATATGGTTTTAAGACAATGGGTGGCCCAGCGGTTGGGGCTGGTGAGGGTTATTGGAAAGTCCTAGGTTTGAGTCCAATACTAAAAAAACACAGGTTCTTTTTTGTTTCCACTTTTCTCGAAGGAAGGAGGAAAGTTACCAAGAATCTGATCACTTTTCTATCATTTTGCCCTCTTCACTTTCTTCTCTCTTTTGCTTCTTAAGATGCAAGCAGGCAGCATGTAAAATCGAGTGCAAATCTGCTGATTGATGTACCAAACTAGTCCCCCCTCCTATAAAAATGTGGATCCCACTGGCTATATTAAAAAATAACACACAAAACTAGTGGGACCTACATTTTTATATGAGGGAGAACTGGTTTGGTACACCTCAACTCCCTGTAAAATCAAACTTCTTGGGAGAAGTAAAAAAGCAAATCCAATTGCAAGAATTGCAAATCCAAGAAGTGTGCCTAAGTGATAATATCATGGCAAAATTTGTTCTTTTAATGAATCAATTAACCAAAAAATTGAACCATAGAAAATATGAACCTTCCATAAATACTTAATACTTGGATAACGTTACATGACCTAAACTTTTCTTCTAATCGAAGACTAGAATACTGAGTCTTTAAAAGAAACCCTAGAAAAAAATTGAATCATTTCGGATCCACCAAATTCAATTTGCTGATCTTCTTATTATAAGAAACCCTAATCCATGAGGGAGCGAGAGAGAGAACCTAATTTATTGGATTTATTGGAAAAATAAATTAGATATTTTCTAAACTGCCAAATTAAGTTCGATGATCCTCCTTTCCGATTAACATCTACCATCAAACTTCATCTTTCAAACGAAAGAATCGTGAACCCTAGAAATTTGAATTTTTTTCTAAACTATCAAACTCGGTTGGTTCATTCTTCTCCCAACTAACATCTACCACCTGAAACATCAAAAATGAAAACCCCAAATCGTTGAAAATAGAATCGAAAGAGTCAAACTTTACCGAGGGCATTCTAGATCCAAGTGGCTCTGATGAAGATCCCGGTCCTCATCAGCGTGAACCTGACCTCCACGCCAATGTAGCCGTCCTGCGCGAGCACCCTCGTCAGGACCTTGTTCAACTACGCGAAGAAAACTGCCGACCACGAACTGGATCGAAAAATGAAGGCAAATTTATTGATTTTATAGAGAAAGATCGAACCTTTGGTTTTTTTGCTCATTTGAGTCGCCATTGCCGAAAAGATAGAGTGAGAGATTTGGGGCAACAGCAGCAGCAGGGCCGCATCCGCCTCTTTTGAGTATTTGGGAGTTCTAAAACCCTAACCCTAAGTTTGTATTGTTGGAATTGGAAGATTGGTGTTGGTATTTAAAAGAAAATTTTAGGGTTAGGGTTAGGGTTTACGATTTACGGCTAGGGTTAGTGATGTTGTTTAGACTCGGCCGTAACCTTTGCCCTCATATTTGTCTTTGTTTGCGAAGTTTATTTGGTTGATTGAAAGTGGGAACTAGTAAAACTACATTAAAACTTAATAATCTCAACTATTCAAAATTTGTAACTTTATTTTATAAATTTTGATAGAACTTGATAACATAAAATATTAAAATTCTTTATATTGATATATTTTGTCATTTAGGATTAACTTTTTGGTTAAAAAAATAACTAAAATATCATCATTCTTCCATCCCTATTTGTAGCCCCTTCCTCCTCTCCCTCGCCGCAAGTAGCCGCACCTCCCCCCCCGGCTACATCCACCCACTGTCTCCACCTCCCGAGTCACGCTGGCTGCATCCTTTCCCCACCCTCCACCCACCCACCCCAGCTGCACCCTCCCGTCGTGCCTCTGCCGTTGCTGTCGAGGAGAGAGGAAAAAGAGGATGGGGGGTGTCGTGATCATTTGTTATTTTTTCTTAACACATGTAGGGTATTAAGTTGTAAAATTATAGTTGATGCATTAACTTGTCTTCTATCAAAGTTTAGGATATCAAATTGAAAACAAAATAGTTGAGGGTATCAAGTTGTAATTTAGCCAAATATTAAAGTATGATTTGTGTACTCCAATGAAGTGGAGAATAAATGTTGTAACATTTTCTTAGAGGGGGTGAGCTTACCCCAATGTGAAAAAAAATGATTTTTTTAAACACTGAAAAAGAAATTCACACAGTTGTAACACAATTTTTTTCCAACACAAAATTTTAACGCAAGAAAATATAACTTTAGTTTTGTACACATAAATTCATAAACTTTTTTAAAATCCCAACTTTTTCTCTTACGGTACTCTAGGAATGGTGAACGAGACAATAATAGGGGGTGACTGGAACGATAACCCAAATTTTGACAACTTTTCATGTAGATCCAGCCAAGAGATATTGAGCTTTCTTCTCGAGTTCCAAATATGGGTTCCTCTCTTTTTTGTGGAGTGAAAAGTAAGAGAAAGGAAGAGACATGAACTCAAAGTTGTCTACTCAACACAAAACCTACTTCAATATCCAAACTGTCTCAAGATCTTGCAATTGCATGTTGCAAAATAATCTCCATATCCTAGCCACTTCCAAGTAATCAAACAACCCCTATTTTGTTACGTTTAAATGTAAATTAATATTTTGTAGCAGTAGTGTTGTATTAGTATTTCGTTACCCATAGCTTATGTTGCATAAATTATAAAAATTAGTATTTGGTTGCATACAAATGATAGGTAAGAATTATAAATGCATTATTTCGTTGCACTTTTAATGACATACAAGTAATTGTGTCCCATCACTTTCTTTGGTGAGGTTACAACTTTACGAAAGTTATTAGCAACTAAGATATTTAATTGGACTAAGGTCCAACTGTTGCACTAACCTCTCATATGTTTTATGTTTATTACATGTGTATCCCTATTTTGAAAATAATGAAACGGAGTACCATTAGTTTAAAAATAATGTAAACGAATAATTATACTAACCATTCTTAATGCAATTAACCCTTGATTTGAAAATTTTATATGTAAAACCTAATCCCTTATTCGGTTCGGTTCTCGGTCCAATATCTTGGTCTGGTTTGGTATCGGCCCGGTCGGATATTTTCTTTGGGTTTGAGAAAGAAAATGATAAGAGAGCGGGATAAATTAAGGATTTATCAGTATCACATACACTTTGTTCTACTCCTATGGCTCTCCTCCGTTTCTCTTCTTCTTCCTTCTCCTCCGTCCTCTTTATGCATTCCTCTCCACTTCGAGACCACCATTTTTCCAATTACAGGAGAGGGTTTCCTCGCTGCCATTCTTCGAAGAAGAAGGATGCCAGCTTCACCGAACGAATTCTCGACTACATTGAAGGTACATTAATTTTGCAGCTTAATTACCACTGGAACCTATTATAAACTCCCCACAGTTGTTTCTAAATTGTTACAGTCTTACTCTAACCCGCCGAGTTCCGATAATGGGTTCATTTGGTTGCATCCCCCACAAATTAGTTGCGGTTCCAATTTCTTTGTTGTTGGTTGGCTTGGATTGTTGATAGTAGTATACTACTGGAATAAGTATTGATATGTATAATGTAACACTAGAAAAATTTCAACTAAAGGTTGTGTTTTATTGAACTTTTTTTTTTCCACGAAAAATATTTTCATCACAAATTTTCCACCAATGTGTAGTGTTTGATAGCTTATATTTTCCATAAAATTATTTCCCATAGAATTATCATTTTCTATATTTTTCTTCAAAATGGTGGAAAATGAAACTGGCCCAGCCTATAAGAAAATATCATTTTCTTTGGAAAGTAACTATTTTCCGTGGAAAATAGTGACAATCAAACACCCAAATTAAGTTTTCCATAAGAAAATTTCAAAATTCCATGGATTTTTTCCTAGTAAAATAATTCAGTGGAATTAATTTATTTTTCACATATTTTCACCTTTCAATCAAATGCACCCTAAATACTTTAAACTTTCACGCGTTTGCAGGTTGCTACCCTGTACTATTCTTATTCGAAAAATTCTATTTTGCCCTGGTGGGGGGGGGGGGGGGGGTGTTACCACGTTTTGGCCCGAACGCCCACGTGACAGTAGCCCATTGCCCCCCTGCTAGCTTGGATCTACCACCGAAAATTTCGGCCAATAGAAAGCTGCCATGTGTCCTTGCGGGCCAAAGGGCGGTCACAAACCGCGAGCCAAATAACAGTACCCATACTTATTATTTTGAACTAGGGTTGCTTTTTGTCTATTCAATTGCAGATCTCATAGCACAAAACCGAACCGCAAAACTTAATCTCAAAACAATATTTGACCTGACTCTATTGATAATTCGATTAATCTGGTCTTAAGTGAGAACTGCATAGCACTGAGAGAAAAAAAATACTAAAAAGTTATGACTCAAAACATCCTATTAAAAAGTCACACTGGGAGAGGAAGGGAGACTCACAATTAAGGAGATTGGAGATTAGAGGGATGCTATGGATATGATAGATTTAGGATAAATGTCGGGATTGGGTTAGACTTATATAGGTAGATACATGTGAGGTGGCATAACTGTCATATTGTGCGGTTCGGGGTTCGAATTGTTGGGAATCGGACACGTCCTGCAAGTGTTCCGACACCGTGTCTGAGAGTGTTCGCAGCAAAAACTTTAGGTCAACCCACCTGAGATAAACAACAAGTACAGATAGAGACAAGTATATGGCGGTGACTACGTCACTTGGACAAATTTCAACCTTTATAACTCAGGTGAAATTACAAGATTGACAAAATCAATGTTGAACCATTTGTCCTAATAGATTCAACTCCCTCACCACACTCAAAATGAAAAGAAAGAGATTATAATTGAAATCACTCACCAACCAGTAGCAATCTCCTTAAACGAAGGCGACGACTCCTCGATCAGATCTCTTTCTTCCTTCTGTCTTGGGTGACGAAGTCCTAAGAGCAAAGCACGGACTTTCTCTTAGATTTTCTGTGGACGAGTACCCCAAATCTCCAACTTGTGTTATGCTTTGTGCCTCCACTCTCCTCCTATATTTATAGGATGAGAAATCCTATTTTAGGTCATAACAAGATTTCCTAAATAGAAAATCTTAAAATAAGAATCATATTCCACCTAAAATAGCCCAACACCAATTATGGACGTCCAAATATGGTCAAATTAAATATTTGATACAAATTTAAAATCTAATCAAATCTTACATTTAATGTAGATTTCCAAATTATACCAAATCAAATCTTTGACAATATTTGGGATACAAAATTCACCAAATCCAGACTGGACCCCAACACGAACCGGACTGTAAAACCATAATTTTGCAAATACAAATTCGCAAATTGAACTCTATCATCATCATCCAATCATTCTCCCATCAAAATGGTGTCGGCTATGCATCATAAGAAAACTCCATACAAGCAGTTTTATGACTTATTGTCGACCTTGATATGTTGGTGCTAAACTCCTAGCTAGCCAAGGTAACTATGAGCATGGTTGCATGAGAGAATCATTCCATAAAACTTAGGTGGCCAGTTGGCATGTCGGACCAACCTTTTGAAATACACTTTAAACTCATGCAACCAAGAAGCACCCTCCAAGTTGAACCGTCTCCCCCAAAACCTGAAATGCTATCTTTCAAAATTCTCCAATATTCTCCATCATATAAGCGGAATACGTTTCTTGAATGTGACATGTTCTAGGCTATGTTTTACGTAGCCCTTCCAATATTGTTTATTGCGTAGTAAAGATGAACGTGCCACCAAAATTTTCACTATCTATCTCTATTATCTCTTATAAATGTATTCACAGTAGCCCCCTTTTACTTTTTTGATCTTCCATTTTGAGCCAAATAAATAGTCATACTGAATAATCTATAAATTTTTCTATGAAGAGACTACAGAGAAATGACTTAGAAATACTTCTTGAATGGTACTTGTATACCCAGTTGTAGTATCTGACTAGCTTTTACATTAACCATGCACTGTCTTACTGGTTAGTAGATACATTCTCCTGGAATTCATATCAAAGTCGGATGAATAAGTCTTGATTTGTAGGTGGGCCAAAACTGAGGAAGTGGTATGGGGCACCGGATCTCCTTCCAAAAGATGGAGGTCTTGAAGCTGGGGACAATGAAAACCCTGGTAGAACTATCATCATGGATATTCTATTTTCTGTTTCGGAAAAAAAAAACTATTCTGGTAGTTAACATTTTCGGCTGTCATTCGTCGAAGGACAGAAGATGAAGAAGTCAGAGATGCAGTGCTGGTGGCTAATGGAGAAAGTGAAATTGGTCAGGCGAGTCATTTTGACCTAACATATACATCTTTTATCATGCACCATAGTAAGTAGTAAGTGCCATCTTTGAGGTTGGCAAGATTGGACACATGTTGGACTGACACAGACAGATACAAGAAAAAATCAGTATAGTTTCTGTTTTAATGCGTCTGAATCATTTTACTGTCCATGTGTGTGCCAGGCTTGACATTGGAGAAAATTATAGGTTGGGCTACTAGGCTATAACTTTCAACTTTTGAGTATCAAACTATAACCCATAAATGGATCAAGGCATCGGAGGGGGTTTAAGCAGAAGCAATAGAGATTATACTTTCGGTGCATTTGAACCATGTTCCTTCTACGTTTTCTAGATCACAGTCGCGAAACCTCCTACGAACGACGATCATCCCGCAACAGATCTCCTATGGAGACGGAGAAGAGGATAACAACTTGGGGATCAAGTTATTCTTGAGGTGGAGGCAAGCTTTTAGGATTGCATCTGTTGAGAGCTCTTCAGATGAGAGTATCTCATATATATAGGCAACTAGAGAAACCTAGTAGTGCACCCCTTATGGGCGCACTTACCAAACCGCCCTTGGTCCTATGTGGATCGGTCACATATAATCCGACCGGACCCAGTCTGGACCGGTCACATATAATCTGACCAGACCGGTCCGGAGCAATGCCAACACAAACAAAGGTTGAAGAATTAAGTTTGCAGGTTTGTCCCTGAGATATAGTAAGGTGGTCTATCCAATCAAAATAAGATTAAAACATTAGTTTGAGTAATTTTGATTTCCATTACTCCTTGCTTCAAAACTTATAGAAGCCTCTAGCCATTTTAAATATGCCCCATCTGATTTAGCCCCTGCCATGACAGTTGTCTCACACTATAACGTTGTCACTACCATATGGCTGATCTTTATATAAATTTGTGTCAGTTCTGTCCAAGGATTTAGTTTTTTTTTTTTTTTTTTTTCATGGTTTACTTAATTCATTCACCAAAAAATATGCTTGGTCTTTGGCAGTCTTAGTTGTTATACTGTTATTATGAACCAAAGCAGCATGCCAGCATATACATAGGGTTCCCTTTTGAGATGCAACTTTGGAACTTATAATGTCTATGCTCGTCACAAGAGGTCTCAACTTTAGTAGACCAATCTAACTGCGCTGGTCTGACTCTTTCTGCGGTTATCACTTGTTTCGAATGCTATCCATACCTGGTTGAGCATTTGGTCGATCTTTCGAGGTTGGGATGGTCTGCTGACTGCTGCCTCGTGGTTGGACAAGGTTCACGGTATTGGTATCGGAATTGGTATCGAACCATTCCTATGAGTACCGGGATTGGCGATATCGGCAATATCGGCATGATTTTTAGGTGTCGGAAAAAATAATTATTAATATATTTTTAACATTTTAGAAAATATATTTTATATATTTAGGCATAATTTTAAGTATTTTCAGGATTGTTTTTAGTAGTTTTGAAATTGAATGAAATAGTAGTCACCCTTGTTGATTGGTCTTTTTCATTCAATTTTTTTTTGCCGAATTGACCGAAAAAGATACCCCCAATGTCGATATCGGTCGGTATCGGATCGGAATATACCAAACCGTATCGTTATTGGCCGATACTGCAAACTATGGGTTTGAGTGCTTGCATTCTGAGACCAAACACCTTCTTTATGACTGCTTTGATCATTCTGTGAACAATATACCTGTACTTTTTAAGTTTCATAAGTCTCTAATTAGCTTAATAGAAAGCTAGACTTCAAATTTTTGCAGCCTGTGGTGTTAAAATTACTTAATCGTGAGAAAGTGTAATAGTACTTCTCAAACTGTTGCCTTTGTTTTGTAATACTGATCATATGCTATCTTGTAAACTTAGAGAATAGTGTTATTAAATCTTTACAGGTGGTGTTCTATGTAAGATTTTGTTAAGAGTTTAATCCTAACTTTTTGTTACTGTGTTTAACCAATTCATGATTCTTAGTCACTTGTATGGCTAGTGCAGATGGTAGTCCTCTTACTGATTCTTAGAAGAGCTCGGGTGAAAGTTCTAGTCAAGAACAAATGGGCTGCTATTGATGCTTTCGGAACTTATGTTGAGGTTATGATGCATGCATTTTTTGTGTTTGTTGTGGCAAAGCTTTGTTTTCTTTCTGATGCAGATTTTGTATTTGTTTTTTTCTCTGTTTGCTTACTCTGCTTTATTTTGCTCTTTTAAAGCCAATAGCTGGGGATGTAAATGATAAGTCGTTCCTCACGAAGAATCTGAGAGGGGTTCGGGCGATAGTATGCGCTTCAAATGTATGTATATTCAGCTCCATATTAATTTCTGCTACTGTTTTCTTCTTTGTGCTTGCAAACTTTTTCCTGGATCTTTTACATCTAATTTGCAGACTATGCCCCTTTTCATCATTACCTGATATTTCATAGCTTTATGTGCTGTTGATTGTTGATAATATTTCCAGTTTGCTTTAAATGACACGAAATAGGTATAAGGAAGGAAATAGCACGGACCAGAGAAGAAGCGATATTTAAAAAAATTCTGATATGTAACACTAGGTCACCGGACACGAACTGTTTTATGTTTGTACCACGCATGCAATGCACAGATTTGTCGCATGCAAACTCTTCGCACACGTGTCCGGACGTAGTTTCCTTTGAACGATCTAAGAATCGACCTAGGTTCACGATTAGATCTATTCTATCCACGAATCGAAGAGATCAACACCATGATGGGCGCAACCAATGCTCTTGTGGTCGACCAACTCGTGTGACCCATTAGGCTCAACACCATGATGGCCGCATGGATCAAAGAGATCATTTACTGAACAAACAACACCGGAATTCCGAATGCCTTGTTCCATAAACTTTTTTTCACTGGAACACTTTGTGTTGGCTAAGATTGACAACTAAATGTGTGTCAAGGCCTCTATATGGTGTGAGGATGTTTAATGACATCCAATCAAGAACTTTTCCATGTTCCATTACCGTAAAATACAAATTTTTCTACGTCCCGACTCGATTTACACCACAAATAATATGTTAATTCGTATTCGTCGCAGTAACTATGTGTCTCGATCACTTCTGTATACCAAGAAGGACTCCACTACTCACACATCACCTTGCGCAAGGATTTTTTTTGATATGAGATTTTCTTAATGGGTATTTACCATACGAGTAGGTATCTCCTAATAAACCATCCGCTTAGTCCATTAAGCAAGTCCCGAAATCAATATCCAAATCCTACGATTTCAGAGGATAAATCTAGAACCGTTATTCAAACCAGTCAACCATCATTCTAAGTTAACACAAAGAGAATATTATTCCGCAATCTCTAACTTTATAGTTTTGACTTGCACCGAGTCAAAGTTGAACCCCACTATTAAGCCAAAAGATAGACAAAAATCACAACACGATTTAGATCAAGAACGGGGCATTACAACAATCCTTAGGTTCGCTAAAGGTACATAGTCAAAGTGTGGATACACACCTATATGGTACCATAATGACCTAAGGTCCGAAAACCACTTGCATCACTGACAATGAATGACATCTCTATTGATATGGCATACTTAATCCATTAGAGATTCCTCTGTTGGTGTCATGTTTAGTGAACTCGTTCACCTAACTGAGCACTTGTACTCTCGTTATGGTGTCGACCACACGAGAAACTTATGAGAACAGTTACACTAATCTTACATGTCACAACTCCCAAATAATTGGATACAAGTATTTGAGTATATTCATCTTAGTGAAGTCTGGAGATGGAAAGGAGAAGGGGAAGTAGGAGAAGAGAGAATATGAGAAAGGAGATTGCAAGGGCCTTAAACCTTATGTTGCATCTCATGTCTATTTATATTGATATGCAATACACCCACAATTACTATTATACTCTCATATGAAAAATAACAAAATAAAATAACTCTAACACCCTCCCTCAAGCAGGAGCATATAGATCAGACATGTCCAGCTTGCTACATAAATCAGAAAATGGACCACGAGCAAGTGGTTTGGTGAGGATATCACCTAATTGATCCTCTGACCGAACATAAGGAGTGACAATCTGTTTCTTCAACAACAAATCACGAACAAAATGACAATCCATCTCGATATGCTTCGTGCGCTCATGAAACACCGGATTACTTGCGATAAACATTGCCGACTGATTATCACAATACATCTCCATCGGAATAGGAATCATGATTCCCATTTTATGAAGAAGAGACTGCACCCACATCATCTCAGAAGCTGTATGAGCCATCGCACGGTACTCGACCTCTGCACTAGAATGAGCTACAACATTCTGCTTCTTACTACGCCACGTGACAAGATTGCCACCCACAAACGTACAATAGCCAGAAGTAGACCTCCTATCACTGCGCCTGCCTGCCCAATCAGCATTACTGAACCCAGTCACCGTAAGCAACTGGGAAGGTTTGTATAACAAACCCTTTCCAGGTGCACCCTTCAAGTATCGAAGAATGCGAGAAATAGCCTCCCAATGTGGTTGCCGAAGGGCATGCATAAACTGACTAACTACTCCAACTGCATATATGATGTCTGGTCGAGTAACAGTAAGATATATAAGTTTGCCAACCAAACGTCTATAATATCCAACATCCTCAAATAACTCTCCCCTGTCAGCATCAAGCTTGTCATGATAATCCATAGGAGTCTCAACTGGCCGACACTCCAACATCCCAGTCTCGGAGAGCAAGTCTAGAACATACTTGCGTTGTGACAGATACACACCTTTCTTAGATCGAGCAACCTCGATTCCAAGAAAATATCGAAGAAGACCCAAATCCTTAGTATGAAACTGACGACTAAGGTAGGCCTTCAACTCCATAATTCCAGCATGATCACTCCCAGATATAATGATATCATCAACATAAACAATCAACACGATAATACCTGCTGAAGAAGAATGGCAAAATACTGAATGATCTGATGTGGTACGCCGGAAGCCATACTGAATGAGAACTGAACTGAACTTGTCAAACCAAGCACGAGGTGACTGTTTCAGTCCATATAATGCTTTTTTCAATCGACATACGAGTCTTTTATTTCCTGCTACAACATATCCCGGTGGTTGATCCATATAAACCTCCTCATTTAAGTCACCATGCAAGAAAGCATTCTTTATGTCCAGCTGATATATAGGCCATTGGTGATTAACCGCCACAGAAATAAGAATCCGAACTGAATTCAGCCGAGCCACTGGAGAGAAAGTCTCCATATAATTCACGCCATATGTCTGAGTATACCCTTTGGCAACCAACCGTGCCTTGAGGCGCTCAACAAAACCATCAGGGTGATACTTAACATTGTACACCCATCTACAACCCACTGTTTGTTTTCCAACAGGAAGTAATGTAAGCTCCCAAGTCTGATTTTGATGTAAAGCATACATCTCCTCATCCATTGCACTTTTCCAACCAGAAGATGACATAGCCTGCTTGTAAGTTTTGGGAATAAAAGTAAAGACAATGAAACAACAAATGCATGAAAAGATGATGAAGCACGGTGTAATAAAACATAGTTAGAAATGAGATGCTTATTCTTTGTGGTACAAAGGCGTTATCTTTTTCTGAGAGCAATAGGAAGATCATCTGGATCTGTGGTAATGGGAGCAGAAACCTCAGGCACGGAAGATGATTGGTTGAAGGCTGAATTTTACAGAACCACTGGCCTGTCCTTGGATCTCTGATAAATCTGTAAATGGGGAATAGAGATAGAAATTGATTCAGGAATGACCGAAAGTGGTATGGAAGATATCAAATCTGTTGTAAAAGGAATACAACGGTCTCCTGAAGGAAAGAAAGGGGTAGACTCAAAGAATGTAACATCCGCACTGACATAATATTTGCGTGACTGTGGACTGTAATAACGATAACCTTTTTGAGTACGGGGATAACCAAGAAAGACACACTTCAGAGATCTAGTAGCCAACTTATCTCGATTAGGTTCCAAGTTATGAATAAAAGCGACACACCCAAACACTCGAGGAGATAAGAAAAATGGTGCAACATCTGTATGTAATATGGTAAATGGAACTTTGTTATTTAATACAGATGATGGCATGTGATTAATAAGATAACATACAGTAAGAACGACATCTGCCCAATACTGTTTAGGGATATGCATATTGAACATGAGAGTTCGAGCCACATCTAAAATGTGTCGATGCTTGCGTTCGGCTATGCCATTTTGTTGAGAGGTGTGGACACAACTGGTTTGATGAATCATACCACGATCAACACAGAAACTGTTCACAGATGATTGAGTATACTCCAAAGCATTATCAGAACGCGGAATTTTGATACGTTTATTAAACTGAACATATACTTCATTATAAAAGACAGATAACACATTTGGAAACTCAGATCTTTCTTTCATTAAATAATACCAAGTCATTCTGGAATAATCATCAATAAAAATAACAAAATACTAAAATCCTTTCGGACTTTGACTCTAGACGGACCCCAAATATCAGAATGAACAAGATCAAAAGACTCTAATTGACGACTCTCACTACGACGAGGAAAGGAACTACGGTGATGCTTGCCTAACTGACAAGCCTCACATTCAAGACTAGAAACATGACTCAAACTAGGAACAACTTGACGCAACTTAGCCAAAAACGGATGTCCCAAACGATAATGCCACTGCAACGGAGAAGTAGAAACAGAAGTGAAGGTTTTTCCAGGTAGATCCAAGTAGTACAGTCCATCTTTTTCATGCCCCGAACCAATTATCTTCTTCGTCCTGAGGTCCTGAAAAACACACGAATTTGGAGAAAATGTCACAGAACATTAAAGAGATTTGGTTAACTGGCTCACAGATAACAAATTAAATGAAAAATTAGACACATATAATGAATCAAATAATGATAGTGATTGAGTAGGGTGAATGACACCTTTCCCAAGTACAGGACGAGTAGATCCATCAGCCAAGATAATATTATGTTTCATGGAACTATGATTATGAAAGATAGATGTTATATCAGACATGTGAGAGCTTGCTCCTGAGTCGATGACCCAAGAGGTGGATGGTAACTGGGTTGCCACAAAAGCAGGATTACCTATATGTGCCATGGTTGCAGTAGGTTGGGAGGTGGTACTAGCAAGCGCGTTCAACTTCTGGAGGATCTGTTGAAATGGAGATGAGGTATCGGACTGATTGAAACCCGAAGTATCATCTCTGGGAGCAGAAGTGGTGACCTGGGACTGCATATTTTCAGCATACACTTGATGTGCATATTCTGGTTTGCCCCACTTGTCCCAACAGTAGTCTTCTACATGACCGAGCATTCCACAATAGTTACACTTCCGTGGTTGACCACGGCCACCACCACCACCGCGGCTACCACCACGACCATTGTCTCTACCACCACGGCCTCCTCGACCAAAACTACGACCACCATCTCTACCGCCACGTCCACTACCACGTCCACCACCACGACCAACAACACTAGAAACTAGGGCAGAAGAGTCAGTACTCGGCACCACAGAACTCTGTTCCAGAAAGGAACGATTGAGACGGGAGAAAATATCTGCCACCATAGGTAACTGCTCGCCAGCAAGGATTTGAGCTTTATAAGGTTCGAACGCACGATCCAAGCCGGCTAGGATAAGTGAAACATGAAACTCTTCCTTCTGTCTGCGAGCTTCCTTCAAATCAGTAGTAACAGGATGATATTGAAGCAGTTCCTCCCACAAAGCCTTCTTTGAAGCCAGATATTCATTCACGGGCTTCCCATTTTGCTTTGTATTGAACAATAACTCGTACAACTCATAGATACGGGCAACGTTTCGCTTCTGCGAATATGATTCTTTCAGAGATGCACAAATCTGTTTGCTTGATTCACACCACTGAACATTAGCAGTGATATGTGGTTCCATACTATGCCACAACCACGACATAACGTATGCATCTGCACTCATCCAATCTTCATACTCAGCGGAAGTTTCAGGCAGGGGTTCTTCCGTCAAAAACTTCAACTTCTTCTTCGCCCTTAACACCACTTTGATAGACTTGGACCAGGCAAGGTAATTCGCACCATTGAGTTTCACCGCTGTAATCGACTTTCCCAATTCATCATTATGAATAACAGTAAAAGGAGAACCATCTCCGCTACTACCACCACTATTAATCTCGCTAGAAGATTCGGTCCCCACCATACTTGCAGATGCAACAGAAAGACGAGATCTTTGAAACCCTAGATCTCACAACGAACCTCAACCGACGACGAATAATCAACGAAGATCTGTAGAAACCCTAGATCTCATAAACGAACCACGAACGACCACGAACAACGAACGACGAACGGCGAATCATGAAAAGTAGACGAAAAACAGCCGAAAAAATCTCTATACCAAGTGAAGTTTGGAGATGGGATGTACAGTACTTACAAATATATGCTCTGATACCAAATGAAGTTTGGATATGGAGATGGAGAGGAGAAGGGGAAGTAGGAGAAGAGAGAATATGAGAAATGAGATTGCAAGGGCCTTAAACCCTAGGTTGCATCTCATGTCTATTTATATTGATATGCAATACACCCACAATTACTATTATACCCTCATATGAAAAATAACAAAATAAAATAACTCTAACAATCTTAAACCTCAGTATCGACTGTAGTACACTGCCTATACCTATAAGTCACAGTATCAACTCTTACATCCACAAATCTCTATATATCTATAATCTAGAACATGACAAGATCTAAGAAAAAAAAGACTGAAAGCATACTCTTGAGTTATGTGTTAAGTTGAGTTTAGTCCCACATCGGATAGACTAATAGGAAGAGGGGTTAGCCTCTCCTATATAATGTACTCCCCTCTCCTCTTAATGAATTAATCTATCATTCACATTCTATATGGTATCAGAGCAATAACCCATCCACCTCTCTCACTCTACCCAAACCCTAGCCGCCAACCCCGCCCCCTGCCTCCTGCCACCCGCCTTCCTGCCTGCTTCCCTGGCGCCCTCCTGCCTCCCTGCCGCCAGCCCCCCTCCCTGCCACCAGCCCAAACCCTCAGCCGCTGTCCCTCTTTCCTATCTGAACCATAATTTCCAAAAAAAAAAGAGGTCATATATCGAAGCTAGAGGGTAGACAATGATTTGTTTGCACAACCTCTGTTCCTAGATTACGACTTCATGAGCGTATATCGAAGCCAGAGGGTAGACAATAATTTGTTTGCATAACCTCTGTTCCTAGATTACGACTTCATACGGTTCCAGGAGTTAATAAAGAGTAGACAAGTTGCTTGTTTACGTAGATCTTTGTTTTTGTCCTACCCCGATATCCACATCAGGATCTACACAAAGAGTGACTTGGGTTATCTCTGTGACCTGGCTTGTGTGATCTTTAGACGATCTCTACTTTCCATGCGTGTGCCGGTTCTGGCCACGTTGATAGAGCATCGGTAAAGCTGATATGATTATTGGGGTTGGAAAGATCCAGCGACAGTCAAATCAAGTGCATGATGACTAACACTGATGCAACTAGCAGTGCTACTACTACCAGTATTGGGAACGCATTGGCGGGACCAACGGGCACTGGCATGGTAATTTTTTCGATTCGTCTCGTTGATCGACTGTTGGACGGACTAGATGGCTACTCAACATGGCGAAAGAAGGTTAAGAAAATACTTCGGAGAATGCGGTTGTCCAAACATCTGACTGACAACCCTCTAGAGATGACTGATCCCATATTTGAGCAGTAAGCGACATATGATAGTCGACTGTTTACACAGTTGATGAACTCAATGGAACCATCGGTGGAGGATATGGTTTAGAACACGAACACGGTAAAAGAGTTATGAGAGGTCCTATCGACTGCGTTTGATGAAAAATGCGACTTGTCTCGTATCTACGACTCAGTCGTCGGCGTCTACCGGACGGAACAGGACGACAAGTCTTATAAGGATCACTTCCGGGCCTTTAAGGCGAGACAACGTCCCGACGTTTTTGTGCAATAAACCCCTCCGGCCGAAGACTAGTGATAGGTGGTCCCGCGGAGCTTTTAGAGAAGGGTAGGCTACGACCCTTCGAGCAGGACAGTTCATGAGCCCAGGTATCTGATGCCTTTCGTACCTGTTACGGAAATCAGTCATAGGCAAAGCTTATGAATGATGGACGATGAAGTTGACCGTGTATTACCTCTGATGACAGATATCAATGAAGTAAGGGCTCAACGGAAGTAGCTTCATGTCACGGCATATCTTGCCTCTCTCCGTCCTGATGCAGGCTCAGCTCGCTCTCAGATCATTGCTGAAGTTGAGGTTCCATCTCTTATGAAAGCTTATTTTCGTGTCCTACGGGCAGCAAAAGTCGTCGAGATCTCTCCAAGTGATGCTCCCGCTGATCGATCTGCTCTGGGAGCCGCTCGTACTGAATTTCGTGGTGGACGACGTGGTGGTCGGAATGTTGGTCGTGATGGTGGACGAGGCATTGGCGGTCGTGATGGAGGTCGACTGCGCACTTGCTTCAACTGTGGTCTACATGATCATTTCCAGTGGCAGTGTACTAAAACTCCTGCCGCCAATGTCTCCTCAGATATTCCTGATCTTGGCGGCCGATCCGTACAAATGACTGATGAAGTATATGCAGACTTTGTTGAGTTTCAAGTTCAACGTCGAGGTGAAGCTTCTACTTCTGGGTCCACCGCAGGATACTCAGCGGCATGTGTGGTACAGTCGAAGCAGTTGGTCCTTGATTCTGGTGCGACTGCTCACTTGACAGACGACGCAGGTATGATACGAAATTATATACCGGTTGGTCGTATGTCTAATATTACATGTGCCAACGGTGGTTCGCTGACAGTCTGTAGAAAATGATTTGTTCGTCTTTCTTCAGAACTGTTACTACATTCTGTATTACATATACCTGGAAACCCATTCAGCTTACTCTCAATTAGTCGGATTACTCGTGATATGCATTGCTCGGTAACATTATTTTCTGATGGTTGTGTTTTTCAGGATCTAAAGACTGGAAAGACTATCGGTAAAGGACATGTGACTGGAGGCTTGTACATGTTTGACGAACCTTTCTCTGTTGTCTGTGCTGGTGTGAAACTTGGTCCTTTTGAGTTACACTGCCGGTTAGGACATCCTTCTGTCTAAACACTCTAGAAAATGTACCCATCTTTAGATGATTCATGTTCTTTTCATTGTGAGTCATGTAGTTTGGCTAAGCATCACCGGGTTTCCTATCCAGTCAGTCAAAATAAAGTTGCTTCCGCTCCTTTCGAGTTGGTACATTCCGATATATGGGGACCTTGTCCAGTTGAATATGTGATGGGATTCAAGTACTTTATTACCTTTGTTGATTACTACTCTCGTGTCACTTTTGTTTATCTCATGAAAAATCGCTCCGAATTATTTAACATTTGGTACAATTTGTATGCGAAAATTAAAACACAATTTGGTGTTCCGATTAAATACGTTCACAGTGACAATGGTCGTGAGTATATGTCTCGTAAGTTTGTTTCACATTTGTCTCGGAATGGTATCATCCACCAAACTTCATGTCCTTACACACCACAACAGAATGATGTGGCTGAACACAAGAATCGTCACATCTTAGAAACAACGCGTGCTCTTATGTTCTAAGCACGTACTCCAAATTTTTTTTGGTTGGATGCCGTTCTCACGGTTGTTATCTAATTAATCGCGTGTCGTCATCTGTTTTCAATGGCGATACTCGCTTCTCTCAGTTATATCCCAGACGAAGCCGTTTTCTTTATCTCTCCGAATCTTTGGTTGCTTGTGTTATGTTAGGGATAGCCGACCAAATCTTTCTAAACTTGATCCAAAGACTATCCAATGTATTTTTCTTGGGTATCCTAAGGATCAGAAAGGGTATCGGTATTTTTTCCCAGTCTTGAAGCGGTGTTTTTCTGTCGGGATATTACCTTTGTTGAAACTGAGTTTCCTTCACTTCCAGAAACTACTGATCCGTCTCCACAAGTTTACCCAGAAGAGGATTGCTTGTTGTTTCCTGTTCAAACACAACAGCCCCCCGTAAGGGTGCCCTCCCCTACCGAGCCAGTCTCCCGGTCCGATGGTCCGTACACACCGGCTCCGTCAGTACCAACATCGCCGAAACGAGTTTCGCCGATAGTGTCTGTAGACACAGCACCTTCATCCTCCTCTAGCTCCACTGATTTGCTTCCGCCTGATCCGCCCGTTCGACCTCGTCGTACATGTTGTGATCATCCATTGCACGTTCACAATTACAAAGGGCTTGCGAGCCACACACAATCATTGGTGGCGACTATTGATGGGATTCCAATTCTCAATTCTGCAGAGGAGAGTCTTAAACATTCCGGCTGGCATGCTGCTATGGAAGAGAAAATGAAAGTACTTCGGAAGAACCATACATGGAACTTGGTTGATTTACCTCATGGTAAGAAGGCAGTGGGTTGCAAATGGGTATTCAATATTAAGGTAAAACCGGATGGCACTCTTGATCGCCTGAAGGCTCTTCTGGTGGCAAAAGGTTATCTCAGACCTATGGTAAGAATTATTTTGAGACATTCTCTCCAGTTGCTCGAATGACCTCTGTGTGCGTCCTCTTGGCCTTAGCTGTTCGCTATGACTGCTGTTGGTACAGCTGGATATCAAGAATGCATTTCTTCATAGAGATCTTGACGAAGAAGTATATGTGGTGTAATCTCCCGGGTTTGTTGCAAGGGAGGGTAAAGTGTGTCATCTGCGGAAGGCCCTTTATGGTCTCAAACAATCCCCTCGTGCATGGTTTGGTCGTTTCACAAATGTGGTTTCTCAGTTTTTTGGCATGTGTCAATCAAAGAAGGATCATTCAGTATTTTACTGTCAGACATTAGCTGGAATGATACTACTCGGTGTCTATGTGGACGATATTGTGATCACAGGAGACGATAGTCAGGACATTGTAGAACTAAAGAAGTTTCTAGGAGAACAATTTCAAACCAAGGATTTGGGATCGTTGAGCTATGTTTTGGACGTAGAAGTCACACGGGATAAGCGGGACATTGTAATATCTCAGAGAAAATATGTGCTTGACATCCTAATTGATGCAGGAATGATGCAAGCTAAGGGAGCAACCTCGTCCATGGACCCAGGGATAAAGTTTCTTCCCGACGAGGGAACACTGATGACCGATCCGAATTAATATCGTCGAGTAGTTGGAAAACTCAACTACTTGGCCGTTATGACTCGTCCAGACATTTTTGTTGTTGTCAGTGTTATAAGTAGATTCATGTCTTCACCACTAGTTCCACATTAAGAGCAAGGTTCAAAGTATCGGTATCGGAATCGGTATCGGACCATTCCTATGAGTATCGGGATCGGCGGTATCGGTAGTATCGGCGGTTTCGGATCAGAGTATCGGATTTTTTGGTATCGGAAAGCAAACAACTATTAGTAAATATTAACATTTTAGAGAATATATTTTATACAATTATGCATAATTTAAAGTTTTTTCAGTATTGTTTCTTAGTATTTTTGATATTGAATGAAATAGTAGTCATCCTTGTCGATTGATTTATATGCGATAGATAAGTTTTCCTCTTTTATATGTTTTTACAACCTTATTATGCTTTTACATCCTTTCTAATTGGTCTTTTTAATTCAAATTTTTTTGCCGAATTGACTGGAAAAGAGACCTCTAATGTCGGTATCGGCCAGTATCGGGTATCGGTCGGTATCGGATCGGGACATGCCAAACTGTATCGGTATCGGCCGTATCGGATCGGTATCGGCCGATACTTTAAACTATGATTAAGAGGCAGTTCTCAGAATTCTGTGCTATCTAGTTCAGAATCTGGGAAAAAAATTCGGATAGAGAATAAGGGGCATACTTATGTTGAGTGCTTTACTGATGTTGACTGGGGTGCCAGTCTTACGGATAGACGGTCTACATTTGGCTACTCGGTCTTCATTGGCGGGAACTTGGTATCATGGAAGAGCAAGAAGCAGAGTGTGATCGCCCGATCAAGCTCGAAAGCGGAATATCGGATAATTGCTCATGGCACAGCAGAGGTGCTATATCTGCAGCATCTTCTACAGGAAATGGGAGAAGAAGCATGATATAAAGCAGCAGATATGTGGTGTGATAACCAGTCTGTTATTCATATTGCTACTAATCATGTATTAGATGAAAGGACAAAGCACATTGAAATCGACATTCACTTTGTCCGTGATGAGTATCAGAAAGGGATAATAAAGTTTCACCATGTGAGAACCGGAGATCAGATAGCTGATATATTTACAAAATCTCTTCTAGGTCATTGGGTTCAATTTCTCTATAACAAGCTGGACATGATTGACATCTATGCTCCATCTTGAGGGAGGGTGTTGAGTTATGTGTTAAGTTGAGTTTAGTCTCACATCGGGTAGACTAATAGGGAGAGGGGTTAGCCTCTCCAATATAATGTACTCCCCTCTCCTCTTAATGAATTAATCTATCATTCACATTCTACACATACGAAAGAAAGCCATGCATTCTAAACTATCAGAAGGAAGAATAGAATTACGAATCTTGATCTTAATCACGAAGCTCCGTAGACCAGGGTAAAGTCGTCTAAGCCATTAACTTTGGTTATCCAGTCATGATTGGAGCAAATACAAGTACAACATTAAAGCTTATACAATATAATATATGTACTAGCACTAATTGATCAAGACATAAAAGAAAAATTTAATGCATTATGATGACTTTACAAGTAATTAGAATAAGACGAGGAGACATGATCAATATTATGAATCACATGGATTTATCCTTGGCGGAGCACTTTTGGTATGCCACAATGGCTAACCTGTGTTATGTTGTAGTGTCCTGCTCAAGTTCGACCATTTTCTGACCTAAAAAGTCGAGTATGTTCTCCCTATTAAGTAGGTGTTGGATACCACGACACCAATTATCAAAGATGAGGATGTCCCTATTAAATAGGTATTGGCTACTACCGACAACCATATGAAATATACATAATGTATAGTGTTAATTTACAATTTTGCCGGTCATAATTTTCCTTCCCCAAACGAACTGTTTCCCTAAATGAATCGTCTTTTAGGAGTGTGAAACTAGAACAAAGTACGAATACTTTTAAACCAAAGCTCACATCCTCAAAAAATTCAAAAGCTTTGAGAAATCCTTCATTTCTTGAACAGTTTGCCTCTCATATAGAGTCATCTATATGTTCCACTTACCAAAATTTGCAAATATAACTTAGTACATAATTTTTTTTATCTTTTGAATTAAAAGATCATGTGCATATTACACAAATACGCTAAAGGCTATGTCGTAATGATTTCACCATTAAATTTACATTAGTGTTGGACTTCACCAGGCATACCCATTGAATACCCTCTTCGGTTACTAGATACGATTGGGACACTTAAAACCACCTATACCCTTTCCAACGTGCTAGTTTAATGTTTGTCATTTGGCTAAAGAGTCAATGTAAAAGGTAGCCTAGTCTTGTGCCTATTTCCACAACATCACATGCATGTTGTATGCAACAAATAAATAAAATACACATAATATTTGCTAATTTTTTTGACACATTTCGCACTTCGGTACCTACAAAATATAGTTAGTCATCGATCCAGCCCGATAGGCCCAACCCATTTACCAGTGTCCTCTGTATCTCTGCCAAACCGTAAAGAATAACCCAAAATAAAAGTAGATAGTCCTTGTTCCAACTTTCTAGCATGCAAGTCACCATTTACAAATAATATAAGTGGGGCCAACAAACTAAATGCAATCTTCATATATATTGAATGGCCGACAAACTAATCGTAGCCTACTAAATCCATTTTCAGGCCTAATACCAAAACCATAATTCTTTGAAATATAGTAAATTTGGGACGATTATTTGGACACATCCGTTTGTCCAAATTTGCATTCTCCTCACCTCCAAAATTTAGGGTTAGGGTTAAGACCTTAAATGGATCCCCCATATGGGGCCCGCAGTCAAAACTTACCATAAGAATTCTAATAAAATTGGGCTCACACTAGACATGATTAATTGGCTTCGCAAGGTCCACCTGATCCCCAAGAAGGGGTCGGGATCATGTCCTCGTGCTGAATGTTGACCGAAACCATCACCATGAGGCCGATAGGTTGCTGCCGTCGTCCACCTTGTCCCCAGAACGCGCCTAGACCGCTATATGGGGTCATGTCTTGTTATACTCCCGATATGAACCCCCTCTTCTCGTACTTTTCCGTCGCTACCAAAGCTCCACGGGGTCGACTGGATCGACAACAATACCCAGTCCTCCCTTTTTTAGGGTCGAGGCCACATGCCGACACTACCCATACCCCCGGATGGCTTGTGGTCGATGTCGACAACGGTCCACCCCTGGAAGGGTTGGATACTGTTCTCGACAGCCGCATAGCCCCCCTGTAGGGTCGGGGCAGCCGCACAGCCCCCCTATAGGGTCGGGTCGTCACTGCCTGGAACCACCGACCACCTTTTAGCGTCAGTGCCCTTTGCCAGCACCGTATTCGCCCATACGTAGGTGTCGATAGTGTCGGTTAGGGCAGCTAGTGTGCTTCCAACCTCTACATAGGGTCGGTCGAGCGACTATCGGTGTTCGTGGACTCCCCATGTGGGAACGATGATAAATTTTTTTTGCACAGTTTTCTTATTTTGATGAGAACATTGGAGCATGATGACATCTACGTTTTAGGTATCACAAGTATCACATAAATTCAAAAAAATTACATGACCAAAAAATTACACAAAAAAATGGGCAATAAATTATTTACATCATCAACCGATCCATTGGCAACCCCCATTGATCTCACAAACACATCAAGAACATAAATCTTCATATGCACATACGTGCATGGATCATTGATAGCAAATAATAATAATCTAACAAATCCTAAAATATAATGCAATATTTATGGATCAAAATAATGAAAACCTAACTTTTTAGGTTTCCTAGAAGAGAGAGGAAGCCATCATGGTTTTGATACCATATGTAACCCATAGATGGATTAGGGCACCAAAGGTGGTTTAAGTGGAAGCAATAGGAGAGGAGAAGAAGAGGAGAGGAGAATAACTTGAGCTTCAAGTTATTCTGGAGATGGAAGCAAGCTTCCAAGTTTTTTTTTCATTGGGAGCTCTCCATATGAGAGCAGCCTCATCTATATAGGCAACTATGATCTATATAGGCAATTATGAGAAGCCCTGGTAATGCACCCCTTATGGGCGTACTTACTATAACCCCCTTGGCCCTATGTGGGTCGGCCATCTTTGTGAGCTGAACCCGGTCTGACCGGACTGGACTAGTCCAGTTCGGGTGAGATGCCAACACTATGGACTAGTTGCTGTTGCTGGAGGCAAATACTAGTATTTGGAGTGTGGTCAACAACTATAACTAGAAATGTTATTTTAAAGATTTTCATCCTCATCGAACTTACTTTTCTGGGTAGATCCTTATCTTCTTAAATTGTGTCAAAATTTTGCATGCTAATTTCCTTTTCACATGCTCGTAAAAACTTATTTTTATTACTTAATCTTCACGATGAGTTACTAGGTTCTGCCAATGCTCAAAGAATTTATTTTGAATCATTGAGTGTAGCATTCTTCATAAACTTTCTATAAACAATGAGGAAATTGTTGCATTGTGAGTTTATTCAGAAGATAGAGCCTCCAGCCTGAACTTCATCCACTGACATCCTGTGGTAGGCAGATATCGTTAGTTGTTCTTGTTAGTTATAAATTCCATAATACATATGCTTACACTCTGATTTTGAGTTCACATCCTAGTCTTTTAGGCATATAGTTAAGATGATCTACCTGAGTGTCTGCCATGGTAAACATGGACTGGCACCAACTTTGTATCTATTGCTTTTCCCTTTTGCTAATTTTGTTCTCTTCTTAAACTCTGACAAAATTGTTGAATAGGATGGTTTCTTCGCTGACATGGGAAGTATGAAGGGAGTCGAGCACATTGTCGTTTTATCTCAGGTTCTCACCACTCCATGCCCACAATACTTCAATTCAGGAAATCATCAGATTGCGATGGATGTTTACTAACTAGTCTATCTTCTATCTGGTATTGAGTTAAAATAAGGTTGCAGTTGGCTGTTTATAGAGGTAGTAGTGGACTTCAAGCAATCATGAATGGCAAGGCGAAGAAGTTGGCCGAGAGAGACGAAGAAATTGTTGTTGCATCTGGCATCCCTTATACCATAATTAGAGCCGGTTTGCTACAGAATACTCCAGGCGGAAAGCAAGGCTTCAACTTCGAAGAGGTCTCTCTTCTCTACCTCAATTAATCTCTTGCATCCTCAATTACTTCAAGTTTGTTTGTGTACAAACCGAAAGAGATGGTATAAACATGTTACCGAGAAACATATTACATAAAAGCAACTTTGGAAAAGAAATATTAGCTAGAAAATAGGAAATCGTATTGAAGATATATTAACATAATTTTCCTTGCACAACCAAACATATATTAACATGACAGATAATCTATACTAAATAGCTAACTTAAAAATGGACAATAAAAGAGTGCAGAACTTTTCCAAGATATGATACAGTTCTATGCTAATCCAATAACAAAGATGCCTAAGGAGCAAGAAGAAACAAAATTCTGAAAGAACTTGTTAAATCACTATACTGTGTATGGGTAAACACAGCCAACTCCATGTTTAAAGGTGCGCAGTTAAATTCCTACCAACCCAGAGTGATATAGGTTCTGCATTTTATACTGTCAGGGTTCAGCAGCTAGAGGAAAACTCAGCAAAGAGGATGCAGCCTTTGTATGTGTCGAGGCACTCGATGCAATTCCGCAGAGAGGGCTGGAATTTGAGGTGGTTAAAATATTCATTATCAGCTTTCATGTTAAAGTTGTTAGCCTCTGTTTTTTTGCCTGTATATATTTACTTGTTGAATTAGGGAGGTCAAGAACATCGTTAAAACCCACGACAAGCTTGTGCTCAGCTAGTCACTAAAATCAATGGTGCTTATCTATGTAGGTTGTAAATGGTGAGGAAAAGGTCTCGGACTGGAAGGAATGGTTTGCAACGATGATCAGCAGAGCTGAAGAGTTACAATGACCATCCACGAAAATGTCCATCGTATCTTGTGGGCTCTGATCGAATCCGACAATTATTTACAAAGTCGACTGGGTTGTTAGTATCTGGGAAATGTAATTCATGATAAATTCTCAGATTTTGGATGGTTTCCCCTTAGTTTGTAAAAGAATGACAGAGTGCCATATTCTTGTTATGTTCTTAATAAATTTGGAACTGTAAAGGACTCTGTAGTCTTGTATGTATAAGAAATAAGAATTCTTGTCTGTGAATTGACTTACAGATCTTCGATAAATACTTCAAACTCTTTCCATTGCCAAAAATGTCCGGAAAAGATGTGAGCCTAGCATGAGGGATAAGAGACACTCAGCATAGACAAGGAGGTTGCCTATGGAATCTATCAAGAGGTCTTATAGACCAAATTAAGACCTCCAAGTAAAAGATATACAGGCAAATCATCCTTGGCTACCAAAGATTAGGACTCTTAATCTCCATGTAAGGCTTCTCTTCCACTCCATGCTTGTCACGTTGTTCTCTATTGCTATTTATAGAGCTACATTGACTTTGTTTTGCATTTTCATAAGGAATATATTCTCATGATTCATGGAGGCATGAAGCAAAAGCCTCCTATAGATTAGATGATAGATATGAAGAGCAACTTAAAAGTTCTCATAACAGTACAACTAAATGCTTATTTTAGTCAAATGGTTCTCTTTATGACATGTATTGTTATTCCCATGCCAAAATCTGAAAGAAATCCATGGTCTCCTCCAAAGGATATCCAAGTAGAAGAATCAAAACTTAAAAGAGCACATGCATTGTTATTCCCATGCCAAAATCTTTTCTCATTCTCACCAAGGTCAATGCCTACTAGTATCAAGTAGCTAAAATCTTTTGTTCTGATTGCAAATTGTGTTTGACTAATTATTCTCTAGGATCAATTGGAGGCATTTATTTGAGAGGTGCTGATTCTTTGATGTACCGACGATATGGACACCGCAATATGGATACAATATTTATTTTGGCGTGTCCTATCATATTTTACTGTGTTTGTGTGATACCTGTCCGGACACGAGGTAACGTGGGCACAACACCAAATTTTAGAGGCTATGTATCTTCTTATGTGCTGATCTGCTTTCTTGGCATCAAGTGGAAGTGATTTACTGTATCTGAAAGCAGTTGGCATTCTTTGATTTGAATTGGATTCCCATGAATGTCTACATGATACATAAGAGAGAGCAGAAATAGAGATGAGGTTCTTCTTTTTTATACTCTAACCCTGGCAGTTTTAACCTAAAATATAAATCCGTCACCAAAATTTTTCCATTCAAATGTTAAAAACCACAAATTTTTTATGTTATAATCCATAAACATTACAAGCGAGGGTGCTATAATGTTCCGTTTCGAGCGGAGGCATTGTGTTGGTTGGTTGGTTTGAATAGGCTGGTCGGATTCGATTTGTGCGAAATTTGTGTAATTGAGCGATGATATAGATTTGCTTAATTTGGGTTGGATTGGATGGCTTATTGAGCAATACTCACTTGTATGGTTATACAAATTAAGAAGATCATGTATCACATCAAATCATATTTTTGAATAATTGTTCCGAATCTGCATGATCGGGACAGAAAGGTAATTCATTAAATGGTGAGTGATGTTGGTTCTTCTTGCCTTTAACTTCACGCTTAATAAAAAAAAAAAACTCTTTTTGTTTCCTATGTGATGTAACCGATAACGTCTTAATAAAAAGATAATGGTAAAAGAAATCACCGATATTAGTGTTATTGTTCGAAATATTGGATTTGTAACTGTTGTGCACTTATGCACGATGATGAGACATTAGGCCCTCGAATGTGCGTTAATAATGTTATATTTAGAGCTTTCACAAGAAAGCACTATGAAAATTGTTTGATACCATTGAATCGCGAGTAATATTTTATGACTGATATGTTCACTTGTGATAATCCTGAACGGGGAAGAGTTATGAGCATGTGGCTCAAAAAATAAGAAATGGTATGGAGATCATATTGCATCATTTTTCAAATTTTTATTGCCATGCATATTATGTTTTTTTTTACCTAGATCATACGCATTTGCATGGTCATAGAGAACTTGTGTACAAGACTTGGTTCCTAGAATGGTACTCGGGACACCGGGACCGTGCCGGCCTAGAAGGAAATGATGAAAGTGCATTCTTCCCGTTATGAGAATAGGCACAAATGCCTTCTTTGAGAGAGAAAAATGGTACATGTGCATGGCTTCATGAGAGAAGGATACATGAATTAGAGTCCTCCAGTAAGGCTGGCTACATGTACTGGGGATTGTCACTACCATATTTTCAGACTAGGAATATTTTAGTCTTTTCATAATTATTTATTTAATGTGCATATTTTATATTTAATTATTGTATTATTTAATTATTGCTAGTAGGCTACATTATTTATTGGACTTGTGTTAGTGGGCCCATTTAGACTTGTCATGAACCATGGAGGAATAGAAGCTTCCCCTCCTAATTAACTTCTCTTCATGACAACCTAATTGGGATATTTGGGACTTTATACATTGCTTGGAGAGGGAGGCAAGTGGCCAGCCCCTTATAGGGAGGAGGATTTTCTCTCTCCTCCTCATTTCATTTCATTTTATTTCATTTTATTTTATTTCATCACAATTTGATGTTCTTTCCCAATTCAACTCATCCATCCACCAAATTTCCACCAAATCACTTCAAATTACTCTTATTATTCACCATTAGTAGATCTAGAAGCAATGATGAGGCAAGAAGCACCAAGGAGGAGAAAATTGCACAAGTTGAGCCCTCTTTGTGTCCAATTGGAGAAGTGCATTGAAAATCCATCTCCCAATAGGTATAATTCAGAATTTTCTCTTTAATTAGGTTCTATTTATGCAATTTGATCAGTATAAACCCACCTATGGACTAGGGCTACCTATAGAAAGTAGAATTAGCCTCTAGGGACACCTATTGTGACTTCTATAGTGAATTTTGTGCCCAATTGAGGAAAATTTCGAGATGGGTGCACCAAGTGTTTGTCATTAGGACAATTAGATCTAATTAGACTTAGATTGAGTGTGTGAGACTAGTGTCATATCCACAATTGGACACGAGTAGGCCGTATCGTGATATTTTATGATACGGGTTGATTTTGAAGGTTTTTCCTTCGACACGGGTGATACACATGTCATATTTTGCCACAAGCATTAGATTAGATAACTATCACTCTAATTAGTCTCTAATTATTATATTTGATGTATTCATGTGCTTTGGATAGAGTTTGGTGAGGTTTGGGGAAAGTATCAAGGGTGTATCACAAGGGTATCATAGAATTAGTGTGATACTTGGGTGATGCACTCCTTGTGTTTGTTAAATTGCCATGTTAGTATATATTGTGTCCTATGTATTCTAAATTGTTAGATTGAGATAGATTATAGTGTTGTAATTATATATATATATATATATATATATATATATATATATATATATCTTGATACATATACTTTAACCATGTTATATATATCTATGTATAAGTGTATGTTTTGCTTTGTATCATTAGGGTGTAGTACAGGTATACATCATGGTGTCTGTTAGTTCAGTTTATTATTTGTAAATATATTTATATCTAATGATAGTATATCTTAGTATGTTATATATATATATATATAGGGTGATAGGTGTGTGTATCAGTCATGAAGAGGGGGGGGGGATATCTGTCAGGTTTCAGAGCAATACAGCAGCAGCAACATGCCTTGGCATGTTGCTGTGTTGTTGGCTGTTGTGGTCGGGCTCATGGGCAGTGCAATGTGCAACAATGTAAAGAAGGGGGGTTCATGTTGGAGACAACAGTAGTAGGCAGCATGAGGAACTGCCTTGAGCAGTGTAGGGGATTGGGGTGTGCTCGAGCAGTACCCACACTTAGCAGCAGCAGTATCAAGTGTTATGGGTTGGGTATGCATTAGGTGGTTGTTGTGGTGATGTCCAGATGAGGTTTAGGTGTGTATCAGTTGTTGGTTCTAGTAGAAAATGTAGTGATACATTATGGTACTTGGTGTCTTAGGTACACAGATGAGAGAGGTAATATGAAGACTGATACATGTATCGGTAGGTAGCATGGCATGGGCTGTGAAGACAGTAGGTAATGTGATAGCATGAGTTTGATTAAGTGTACCAAGAGTTAGTGTACGTGTGAGTATAGGAATTAGTGAGTTGATGTATAGGTGTATATATAAGCATTGGATAAGTGCGTAGGTAAATGGGTATTTGTAATTGTTATAAATGTTGAGGTAAGTATATATGTATAGATATTACCTAATATTAATAGCTAGTTAAGTTATATTTTGATATTGATATCATAAGATAGCCTAGTACCTAGTTTTAAACAATGTGGTTTGTATCATCAAGATATTGACCTAAAAACTTAGATATAGACTAGTACAACATATAAATGACTATTTTGACCAAGTTTGACTAGTTTGACCTAGAGTTGACCTAGTTTGATTGCTGTGACCTAGAAATTGCCTAAAGACCTAGAATTTAACTTGTTTATTATTTCAAAACACTGTATTGATATGATGTTCCATATTTAGGTCTTCGAGGTACTGTTACGGATATCGTTGATACTTTATCCCGAATTTTAGGCGAGTATATTCTCTGATAGTTTTTCATTTATGATATCTTTTATGTTTCTTATATTTAGTGTAGATATCCTTGAATTTTTGACACATGGTTATACAGATTGGTATTTTTTGGATCCCGTCATGAGATATTATTCCTAGTAGTTTCTAGCATATTTTTGTGCAAGCCATGTTGTTCTTGTACATGTATAGACACTGATTCATTAGAAGATTAGTGCCCTCCTCATAGAATCTTGTGTCATAGCGTGCCATGGTTGGATCTACTATACCAGTCGGGGGTGGGGAGTGTTAGTGTAGATATGTGATCATACCCCCGCAGTTCCTGTTTTTCTGTATAGTGTTAATCATATACCACACGTATGATTAACCAGGCCATAATTCCTGAGCAAGTTCCCAAGCTGATCACATATTAAAGTTAGTACTCACTCACTTAGTTAGTTGTATTTTCTGACTCTTATATATGATGCTCAGCTCTCTTGTATGTATTTCTTGTATTCCTTATTCCTGTATATTTTCTGCCATGCTCTATTTATCTTGTATATTCTCTCTATTTACTACTACATAGTCTTTATCATTTATTGGAACTGTTGTTAGAGGTGTACTTCGCTCCAATCCTGATTGGATATATTTTTTCCAAATGACACTGAGGAGTGGTATCCCACACACTACGGGTCTCATGATGTAGTAGTGTCACCATCACTCTTCTAGTTAGGGGTAGTTTGGTAATTTGGCATGGGTATTTAATTTTAGAAAGATAATATTGAATATTGTGTGATGATTGTATATTTTATTTAATTAAGATAAGCTATGATTATTATGACTAGTATTAGTTAGTCATTAGAGACTTGTGTTAATTAGTTAGTTAGAGAGACTAGACAATAATTAGACTTGTCACATATGGGCCTATTTAGATTTGTCATGACAAATAGGGAGCCCAACTTGGACCCAAGCCCATTAGTCATTCCACTAATTAAATTAAGAATGATTAGTGTAATTATAATTAGTTAGAGATTTTCAAATCCATCCTTAATTATCCCTCATAATGCAACATATAGGGGGCAACTTGGAATTTTGATATTGCTTGGGGGAGGGGGAAGAGGCCGGCCACATAAGAGGGGGGGGGGGGGGGGGGTTATTCTCTCTCTCTCCTCATTTGCATTTTATTTTACTTCCAAATTTTAGATCCCCAATTTTCCAATTTTCCTCCATTTAATTTCTACACAATTCACCACCAATTCCTTCTCAAATTCATCACTCTTGGAGCCTTGAAGCTTGGAGAAGCAAGAAGCACAAGAAAGAAGCTTTGGAGCTAGAGATCGTGTCCGGATCGTATCCAATTACATTTTCATTGGGAATCCATCTCCCAATTGATAATTGTTAATTTTTTCTATCATTATAGCTTCTTAATCATGTATTTGACCATTATGAATGACCCCATGGCATATGATTACCTATAGGAACAAGTTCTAGGCTATTTGGCTTTGTATTGTGAGTTCTATGCGATATTTTGTGTGTATTACGAATTTGAGACATCAATTGTATGTCATGAGACCAATTAGATCTAATTAGACTTAGATCAGGGTTATGGGACTAGGTACGTATCCATAAATGGATACGTATAGGCCGTATTACGATATTTTGCGATATGGTGTGATACGGGGCCATTTGTGGGTGATTTGCATGAATTCTCTTCATTATACGTTGTAATGACTTCTAATAGTTGTAATTATATATATATATATATATGACTTGAGGGAATGGTCGATTATGGATAATGGAGAGTTTGACACTCAATGAGTTGAGTATCATAGATATCCTAGTTGGTGCACTATAGGTATTTGCTTAAATGCCTCAATCTATATATATGTGTATGTATAGATATATCAATATATTATATGTGTGTGTGTGTATGTATAGTGATGTATATATAATGTATGTATGTGTGTGTGTGTATATATATATATATATATATATATATATATATATATGTGTGTGTGTGTGTGTGTGTGTGTGTGTGTGTGTGTGTTCACTGTGTGAGGTTGTGAGAATTGTGTGTGAGTGAGTGTCGAGTGGCAGTGACAGCAACATGCAGTTATAGCAGCAGTTCTTGAGCAGTGCAGCTAGCTGAAGCAGCAAGCAGCAAGAGCAATAGCTAGGAGCAGCAGCATTTGCACAAGCATTGAGCAGCAGCATTTGCATAAGCAGTGCAGCAACATTTGTATTAAGCAGCAACAATATTTGCAATGACTGCAGCAGTATCAACAACAATATTATAGCAGGATCAGCAGCAATAGCTGCAGCAGTGCAGCAGTACAGCAGCAAATGCTGTAGCAGGATCATCAACAATAGCTACAGCAGTGCAACAGCAAGCAGCAAATATTGCAGCAGTATTAACAATAAGAGCACACAACAAGAGCACACATAGTTGTTTACAGCAAGTACAACAATCTCGAATGCAATAGCAATGTGCAACATGTCATGTCCTAATTTCGTAGAATCGATAGTAGTCCCTCGGGCGTGATGCCGTGTGTGCCTATGTTGCGCATCGTACAAGGCGAAGGTGTTATTTTTATATAACGAGCACATATTCAGAGTACGTAGATAATTGAAACACAAAGTTAAAACATGTAAAAGTTCTCTTTATTGATAATGAACATCTTTTACATACTCTTGAACGAGTCGGATAATTGCCACACGGGCTTATAAAAGTAGATGCAAAATGAGATAACAGTCCTGTACATTATATCCTTTTACTAAAACTTCAAAAGAAGAGACACCTTCAGGCGAAGCTGTCACGCCCTAGTCCCAAAATACGTAGGACTAGGAACACGTAAGCATGCCAGCCGTATGTATATGGAGACTCCAATATATGGAAACCATAACACATACGTACGCTGTATTATGAACAATAATTCACAAGTGGTAAATATGTCACAAGTCACAGGGTATAACTAAATCTCATCCACAAAAATCAATATAAATAAATAACCAATAACTTTGTAACTAAATCTCAATGTGAAGTATCAAAAGATGATAGTCGGGTGAAAATAAATCCACTACCAAACTAGAATATAAGATAAATAAAATAATATAAGTACATCAAATAACAATCAATGAGATTCGAAGAGAAGACCTCCTCGAAATATAAGTAACCGGTCCGGATTTGCGCTCCCGCGAATACTCATGAACATCTACACCTGGAAAGGGATCAGGTCCTCAGAGGAACATAACAAGATACATAAAAGCATGCCAATAAAGTACTGAAAATAAACATCCAATGGGGTTGCCTAACCATCTATGTGAATGCAGTTTGAGAACAACTTTCCAACACGTGGGTTATCTGGCCATAAATAGGATTGGCATAATTCTCTTGGAGATTCAGGGGCCTAAAAAGTATGATGTCTTTTGAACCTCAGAGGCCGTCAGGTAATATAGGGGTCATCACGACCACGCATCTCCGGCGGAGCGTGCGGGTTACAAAAAGGAAAGTGCAAAAGAGCCCAAATGCCTTACTTGTTGTTCTTCTCACCCCATGCTCTAAGCATGTCATATCCATGACATGATAATACCTCTAATAACTGCCAAGTCTCCTAGCATGCAAATCCTAACAGTAGTTATTCCCTATCGTACGTCCCATACGTACAGGAGGCCAGCCTGTCATGCAAGTCCGTGTCTTTTATGAGACTCACACTCGTGTAACAGATGTGTCATGGCTAATGAAACCTAATAATGCCTCCAAACCATGTGGTGGTCTCGTAAAACTAGGTCGACATGCATAATATATAATAAAGATAAAATACGACGCCACCGTCGTTGCACCCAAGTTTTCTTGGACGCGCAGTTTATATAGCAGTTAAAAATATATTAACTAAATGACAGAAATAAAATGCATGCATCATATGGAATATAAAATACAGTACAATGGCAAGGTATACTTGCCTGACAAGAAAGCTGCGTAGTACCAATAACCTGCTCCTGAAGTCTCGCAGAACAATCCGAGGGTCCTATATACATATAATATAATACAGTACAACATCAGTCATTACACTAGCACATACACAACCATAATTACACTGGACTCAGAGGGTGCGCTAGGGGTGATACTGGTCAACTAACATGGTCAACTGTGTGTCTAATTATGCGAGTATTACGTCTTCAATGCTATATCAAATTAGACAGTCAACTAACACATGTCTCGCCAGTACGTCAGTGTACACAAGGCAGACAGATCACTAATACTCAGGGTCAATGGTATAAGCAATTATGCGGGAAAATCCACAGTGTCCTAGGGTCGTACAGTATAAATACATATATAGTCATAATTAAGTTTAGCATTTAATTTATATATATATATATATATATATATATATATATATATATATATATATATATATATCAAACTAATATTGTGTGCATACGCACACATACGTACGAGCACACTAGGTTAACCGACACGGTCTGCAATCCTATCAACCAACTAACTTGAAGCAATATGCTAACCTAGATGTTATTCACACAAGCACACATAAAATGAAAGGAGAGGGACATGTTCGAACCTCGGGGTTAGCATACACGGGCATGAGGATCGGGGGTGACTGCTGCAGGTCGTCTTCGGTGAGGGTGACGGGTCCATGATGAATACGATGATGGTATCGATGTTGATGATGACGACGAGGGTGATGATACTGGTTAACAGGGATAATGATTGTGATGATGATAATGATGATGAAGATTAAGGTAATGGTGATGAGATGATTATGATGTTGATGATGAGATGATGAGATAATGATTGAGGTTATGATGATGATGAGATGATAAGGGTAATGATGATGGTGATGATTATGATGATTAGGGTGATGATGATGGTGATTAAGGTGATGATAATGGTGATGATTGTGTTGATGAAGGGGATGCTGCTGCTTTGGCCAGGTCGGAGGGGAGGTCCGACGAGAGGGAGAAGATGAGGGCAGTGGTGGTGGTCAAGGTGCAGGGAGGCGTCGAGGTGAACGGCTGCTGAGGGGTCGAGAGGGAGAAGCGGGAGGAGAGGTGTTAATGATAGTGATGGGTGGCGGACACGGCTATGTTCGTGGTGGCAACGACGAGGCAGAGGAGATGATTGGGGTGTCGACGGAAGGTGGTGAAGTCGGGTCGGGTTGCAGCGGTGGGTTCAGGCGAGCGGGGCTGGGTGAAGCAGTTTTAGGTAGGTTATTATGGTCGTCGGTTCAGCGGGGTCGGCTCCGGCGGTCTACGAGCAGGGGATTGCCGGAGGAGAGGTGAACAAGAGATGACGGTGGTGGTGCTCTGGGCGAGTCGAGGAGGAGAACAGGGAGGTCGAGATGGCGGAGGTCCGACGGGTCGGAGGTTTAATGGTGATGATGGGTGGTGCAGATGATGGCAGGTCGAGGGGAGTCCTGCGGATGGAGGAGAAGAAGATGAACAGGAGGTCGGGATGGCAGAGGGATGAGGCTGGGGAGATGGTGATGCGATGGTGCCATGGCGGTTCGGAGCTGCTCCGACGGCTCGGGAGGAGGAGGAAGAAGGTGAATAGTAGAGGGAAGATAGGTCGGCCGAAATAAAGTTGGTTTTGGGTTTTGTTGAATGAATAGGAAAAGGAAAAAATTATATAAATAGGTAGAAAAAGTAGGGTTTGTTGTTGACCTAGGGGGCTGGGTTGGTCAACATCCTACTTGGAGTGGGCTTGGCTTCATATGGGGATATTTGGAGGGCTAGGATCGTATGGTTTCAAATGCATTGCTAGGAATTGATGAGGGGGGGGGGGGTGATGTTGAGTGCTACACACTCCAAAAATTATGGAAAAAATTTACATGAAGGCAAAAATGGGTTTCTTCATGTGTTGTGTCCAATGGTGTGGACACCTCAATGTACTTTTGCATAAAAGCGCCCAACAATTAAAAAATTGCACAAAGATAAAAATTAGATTAAATTAATTAAAATAAATGCACAAGGTGTTCTTGAATTAATTAGAAGTACATGGGACTAAAATTAGGTAGGACACAAGTGTCATGGACATAGGGGACTCAGGATAGAATATTATCATAAATTGGGTTGCACAAAACGGGTCAAGATTGTGTCTGCAATTTCGATTGGAACGCACAAGGGTACAAAGTTGAATTTATTTAGAATTAAATATAAACGTCTGCGACAAACATTTTGCGACTAAAATGTAGCATAAGAGAGCATAATTATAAGTTACACAAAAGGTCAGAATGGAAGGCTGGCACGTCTAGGATAAGGGTATAAAATTTGTAGGAAGGCAATGGCTAGTGTAGTGCTCTAATTATCGAAGCAACGGTAAGGTGCACTAAGTGATATAAATATTGTAAAAATAATTTAAAATACCGTGTTCTATTCCTAATTGGATTCAAACTAGCCCCAGTCTCACTATCTAAGCCAAGTAGGCCTAATTTTGGTCGATGGAGTTTACAATCTACCCAACTTAAAATAATTTCGTCCTCGAAATTAAAATAAGGCATAATTTGTTAAATCCTTCATATTCGTACATAAGGCACGTCAATCGCAATCTCTTTGCGACAATTTAAAATCTAATCAACTCCATCGCAATCACCTTCAAAATTAAATTAACCATTGTTTAAATCAAAATTCAACATATCGTACTATCTTTTCGATTTTTAAATAATCAATCATCTAAATCTAATTCAAATCTATATGACATCCCACATCAAAATTTATATCACAATCTCCAACTATCATAATCTCCTCTAGAAAACAATTATAATCAAATATTATTCCTATTTTCACTTATGAATTTTTGTACTCTTCAATTTTTTTTAAAATTCAATTTTCATCCTCAATATTTCTAATAGGTAATCCAACAAACAAAATTTAACTTTTAATTCAAAGCCTCAAATTGTGAAATTTTAAATCTAATTCACCAATTGTTCAAGTCTAGATTTCTATATTTATCCTCAAAATTTAAATCGATGATTCAATTTTTAGTTTTCAAAATTTAAATCATGTGCTTAAAGTATAAACATTTGGTCCACAATATCAAAATATAAATTTTTATTAAATCCTCATTATCTTAATCATTCTTCTAAAATTCTCAACATTTAAAATGACTTAATCTCTCAATCTAATCTTACTTGATCACAATCTAAAATTTATCTCCAGTTGACAATGCAACTTCTATCCAACTTAGAATTTACCCATCTATCACATAAGACTATATATTTAAGAAAAATATCCTCAAATTATTTAATCATGCTATTCAATTTCTCAAAAGTTTTAACACACAAATTATATCATATGTAATGTGCTCTTAATTAAGAAAGATAGTCACCAAATAATGCGGTTGGCCTATGGGGTATATATAGTACTCTCTGTGTATCAAACTTATACCAAGCATGAGGTTTTGTCTTTCCGAAATAAGGGAAGACGGAAAACAAAAATAATAAAGAGTTCAAGGGGGAGGTAATAGAATACAAGTATGGGGATCAAGGCGTTTAAAGAATTCAAAATAGAGTTGTCAAGGCAATTGTGGATTGAAATCCTATTTTGGATAATTCCTATTCACATGCTCATATTAGTACAATTATGTAACTAATATGATATGCTCGGAGATGTCTAAGGACAAGTATATTCGTCTACTAGTCAACTATATATCTCAATCCACGTAAAGTAGTCATGCGAAGAGCGAACCAAACGCACTAAGGTTAGCTAGACCATAATACACTGATTCTGATTTAGACAATGTATTAGTAGGCGTCCCCAATAACACATATGTCATGAACAAGCTCGATAAAAGAATAAGCTTGCAAAACTAGGCTATAAAATAGCAGCATAAGTTAAGGTAGTCCAAAAAATATAAATATGCTGGATTATGATAAAAGAAGGTACAAAATAATTCAAGTTTACTAAGAAGATGAGACTCATCCGGTGTTGCCTCTACAGTTAACTCCTTATCTAAGTCTATAGTCAACCAATGGAGGTATGGGCCTCTAAGTTCTACAGTCTGGATAACCACTATCTTCCTATGCAAGTCTATAGTTGGTGTCATTCCATTATACTACATTAATGGGTCAAAAAGGACTATGTGTACTAGGTTGTGAGGCATACTACCCAACTTAAAAGAATTAACTAATATTATAACTGCCTTAAAGGGAATTCTACAAAGTAACCTTGCACTTGTAAATAAAGTAGAAACTCTTATTGGGGTATACGAGTAAAAGATCTTGGTACTTATTAGGGTATCCTATTGCATTATATAGGTAATGGTCATCTTAAGTCTTAATCATGGTGTTTATAGAACAAAGTATTAATATTAAGAATGAAGAAGTTACTGGCTCTCTAGTGAAAGAGGATATAACCTATATGGAGATATAGGTACAATTTACATGATTTAAAACTAAAGTGTAATTATGAAATTATAATCTAAATGAATACTCAAATATCAAGTTCTAACTACCAAGCACAAAATTTCAAAATTCAAGAATTACAACTATAATCCTAGCAACCTATATATCCTTAACATAAAAGAATTCATTTGGCCTACAATCATAAGAGTTAGGTGGCACGACTTGAAAAGATGAAGAAACAAAATTTAGTCGTCGCACAAATAACGAGCGTTAAGGTTTCAGAAGAACTAGACATAAAATTAAATAGAGAGACTCTTGATAATATCATGGTTCTCTAAGAAAAAAGTGGTATGCTAATATCTGTGTTCGAGGTATAATCAAGGAAAATGTTATATTCATTCCTCTTTGCTTCCTAAGGTACTGTTATGCTAATATGAAGACAAGAATCTAAATTTATAGTTCTCTAATATCATCTCACTATGAAAGTTAGGTTTAGTCCTAATATTCAGCCTTAGATTTCTATTGGTTCCTCTATACTAGGGTCAAACAATATGGTCTATTTCTAACTAACCTTATTAGTGTCTATACTACTCTCAAGTCCTTCATAAATATATCAAGGGATAAGGGTCAATTAATCTACGGGTAAGGGAAGCTAGGGTTCATTAGGTATTCTAAACTTAGTGATGTGTCAATATCCTAGTTGTATTCTTAGTAGGAATGTTACCCTAATTATCATCCTAACAACAAGGATTTCTATATTCTAGGAGAGGCTATACTCAAGAAACTATTAAGGAAGCACATAAATCAAGCAGGATGCAGTTATTCAAATAGAACAGATTGGAAGAAAGGTGAGTCATAGTCAAATATCGATGAGATCCTATACTCTAATCCTATTTGCAGGCTTACTCGGTACAGTAATGTAACCAAGACAATATGCTCTCGACCTGCATGGGCCACCACTAAAAACATGTCATGCCCCACTCCCAAAATACGTAGGACTAGAAACACGTAAGCATGCCTGCCGTATGTATATGGAGACTCCAATATATGAAAACCATAACACATACGTACGCTGTATTAATATCCAATGGGATTGCCTAACCATCTATGTGAATGCAGTTTGAGAACAACTTTCCAACACGTGGGCTATCTGGCCATAAATGGGATTGGCATGATTCTCTTGGAGATTCATGGGCCTAAAAAGCATGACGTCTTTTGAACCTCAGAGGCCACCAGGTAATATAGGGGTCATCACGACCACACATCTCCGGCGGAGCGTGAGGGTTAAAAAAAGAAAGTACAAAGGTGTAAAACCCCTAATTCTGAAAACCGTATTAACTTTTTATTAATTAATTATTTAATTTATTTAGTTATGAGCTAAATAGAGGGAATAGATTTTTATTTAATTTAATTTTGAGGTGTTTGTGCATTTAGGGGATTTATGGAGCCATTATAAATTTTTCTAATTTATTCCATGTAAGGGACCCGTTGGACTGTTGCTAGCTTAATGATATGCACAAATATAATTCCTATTGGATCTCAACCCAAAATTCCAACCCTATTCAAACCCAACCCTCTATCCTAAACTACTACCCGTTTAGCCCCTACCCGGACCCGTTAGGAGAAGAAATATCAACAACAGCAAAAACTAACTTTTCTTTCTCCCCTCCGCGTGTGTGAAACAACCCCCACCGCCTCTTTATCTCTATTTTATTACTAAACTCTCCCAAACCCAAAAACTAAAATAAAAGAAAGGAAGAAACAGCAGCAGCAGTGGTTTTTAAAAACACTAAAATAACCCCCACGGAACCGACCACTTTCCCTATATATATATCCCATATAGTACACCCCAAACCCTAACCCCAATTCTTCCACCAAACTCAACACCATCTTCACCGCATCTGGAGACGTTTGTTAGGAGGCCTTAGTTCCATATCCTGTGTCCTTGACATTTGGACGCTTGCACTATACAGATTTCTTGCCCGGCAAGTATACCTTGCCATTGTACTGTTATTCATATTCCATATGTTGCATGCATCTTTATTTTCTGTCTTTATTTCATATATTTTAACTGTTATATAAAATGCGCACGACGGTATCGTCGCGATATATTTTTATTTATGTAATTGTATTAACCTTGTTTATGAGACTACCCTATTATCATGTAGCATCATTAGGTTCATTGGCCGTGATACAGTTGTTATACGAGTGTGAGTCTCATATAAATCACGGACTGCGTGACAGGTCTGGCCTCCTGTACGTATGGGCCGTGCGTTAGGGATGACTGCTGATAGAAACTTTGTATGCTAGTAAACCTGGCAGTTATTTAGAGGTTTTATCATGTCATAGATGTGACATGCTTAGAGCATGGGGTGGGGAGAACAACAAGTAAGGCGTTTGGGCTCCTTTGCACTTTCTTTTTTATGTAACCCGTACGTTCCACCGGAGATACGCGGTCGTGATGACCCCTATACTACTTGGCGGCATCTGCCGTTCAAAAGACGACATGCTTTGTAGGCCCCTGATTCTCCAAGAGAATCATGCTAATCCCACTTTATGGCCAGATAGCCCACTTGGTGGAAAGTTGTTCTCAAACTGCATTCACTTAGACGGATAGGCGACCCCATTGGATGTTTACTTTTCAGTACTTATTGGCATATTATTATGTATCTTGTTACGTCCTTCTGAGGACCTGGTCTATTTCCAGATATGGACGAGCAGGAGTATCCGCAGGAGTACGGACCTGGACCTGATGCTACTTACCAGACTGAGGAGGTCTTACCTTCGGAGTATCTGTGATTTTATTACCGCTGTTTAGAGATCCTTGTTGCTACTTCAGTATAGTCGTTTTGTAGTGGATTTGTTTCCATCCGACTATCAGACTTGATTCTCATCTTTGATATTCAGATATTTTCAGCTCTTATTTCTACTTATTATTTGTGCTGTGGATGAGATATAGATTGTGTGTGACTTGTTGTGACAGTATATTACCACTGGTGGATTGAATATTCATGAACAACGTACGTGTGTATATGGTTTCCATATATTGGAGTTCGTATACATACGACTGGACGTGTTACGTATTCTTAGTCCTACGTAGTTTGGGACTGGGGCGTGACATGTTTTTGGTGGTGACCCATGCAGGTCCAGAATATATTGTCTCGGTTACGTAACTGTACCGAACAAGCCTGCGTATAGGAATAGAGTATAAGGATCTCATCCACGCTTGACTAAAATCTCATTCTTTCTTTCAACTATCCTATGTTTGGATAAACAAAGTTTTACGCCAAAAACTCTTTTTCCCTTTAACCAGGGATCTCTACTTATTGTTGGCATAAAAGCCAAACGACTGTCTTGTTGGCGTAAAAGCCAAATGACTGTCTTGTTGGCGTAAAAGACCAAACTATGAAGAAGATTGCCTCATTTATGCTGCGGTTATGACAACTGCTACCCACGTTCAAAGTCTTCTAAATATGCGTATGATACGTATTCGTATCCCTTTATAAGATCATGGCATGCAAGCCACGTAGGTAACTGCCCCTGCGTAAACTTGATGATTCATTGATAATAGATCATCAGCGTAAAATAGCCTGATTTGCGTAAAATACAAGGATGGTGATGTGAGCGTATTTGTCACAGTCTTAGCTTTCCCATTCGTGACCAATAGAACATAATCTCGTGCATTAAATGCAGAGATATGCCTCAAACTCTGTACAAGAAACAACTTTTGACGTGGCATCTGATTTTGTCTTATCTTGAGCGTAAAAACTCATTTCTGTCCATATAGAATAGGCAGCGTATTCAGAAGACTCTATTTTTCTTCCTTTTGAATGCGTAAAAAATGACTTGTATCAAATATGTCACTAAATGACAACCTGGGTCTCTGTGCAAAATCATCATCACAACCGTCCTCTCGATCGTCGTGCAGTACTTTTATCGGATGTCAGGTTCACTGATTTGTCTGACAAATTTATCCGAGGAATACGAAGAGTTCCTCGTACAACTTTACGCTGCATTAAAAATAACGTATTTCAAAACCTTTTACGCAGACTTTACGCAGGAAACCTTTTACGCAGACTTTTACGTAGGAAGTATAGCAACCTTTTACGCCAACAGCTTTGAATCTCTACTTTATGCCAAACTTCCTTGAAGCTCTGCTTTACGCGGACAGTTTAGCAACCTGTTTTACGCCAACAACCTTGAAGCCCTGTTTTACGCAGGAGAGACTTCATATATATTGGAGGTTTTTGACTGTAAAATACGCAAACAATTCCCCAGCATATTTTATGCTTCTAAATTCTATTTAATACTTGCATCCTATTTGATTTCTGTACTTCTTCTAAACGTTGCGTACATCACCTGTAGAGAGATGGATATGCAGAATGGATGTACTATCGTCGATGGCGATACAACTCCTGGAGTCAATGGTCAGACCCAAGGAGGGACCTCAACAATTCCTAGACTTCCGGGACCAGATGGACAAATTCACAATCCAGTTCCATCTGATCTTCCCACTTCACCTAATAGGAACCTTCCAGCTTTTCCAATATCGTAAGATGGCCAGACACAACTGTTCTAATTCTTCCAGATGATGATGCAGGAACAGAGGCAGCAGGCAGCCGAGCAGAGGCAAGAATTTTTGGCAGCACTTGAGAGGTTGGCTGCACTGGCTACTGTACCAGCTCAAGCACTATCTCCAGTACCCCGACCTAGAGTTGGTTCAGTAAAGGACTTTATACATATGGGTTCGAGGCCGTACAAAGGCATTGAGAACCCAGAGGAAACTACCAACTGGATCACTCACACTCGAAAGTTATTAGAGGCATTGCAGCTACCTGCAGACCTATGGATGACAAGTATAAGGACGCTTCTAGATGGTAATGCTCACCACTGGTGGGAATCCATGGAGCGCCAGTTGGGTATATACCCGACTTGGAAGCAGTTCTTGGAGTGCTTTGAAAGGAAGTACTTCCCGAACACCGTCAGAGATGCATTGTACGATCAGTTTCTCCACCTGGAGTAGGGGAACAGAACAGTGGATGAGTATGATGCCGAGTTTAGTCACCTTAGTAAATATGGCGCTGTCCTGATACCAGATAACTTGGCCAAGGCTAAGAGGTTTCATCGCGGACTGACTCAGGAGCTCCAACACTACACTAGCTCCCAGTCCCAAATCTCTTATGCCAAATTACTGACAGAAGCCAGATTGCAAGAAACCATCAGCAGAGAAAAATAAGGTCAGCTCAAGACACAACAAGGACCAGCAAGAACACAACAAGGAGGACCTATCAGACGTCCTTTAGCTCAACAACAGCAGTACCTGTACAGAGCAGGATCGTACCAGATCCCAGAGAAGCCCCACTACAATTATTGTGGGAAACACGGACATATTATGAGGGACTGTCAAACTCGCCTAGGGCAATGTATGAGATGTGGTTCCGGACAACATATGATGAAAGACTGTCCTATGCAACAAGCATTGACACTTTCACCTCCAGCACCTAGACTAGTGCTTCCAGCACCGAAGCCAGCTCAGCAGATAATGAGACCAGGAGCACCTCGACCTCCAGTAGCAGGGGTATTTCAGCGAGGACCACCTCTACCTGCACAGGAGGATCAATTTGCGAGAGCCAGACAGGGACAACCATAGAGGAACGGACAAGCTTTTGTATTGGAAGTGGATGACATGAATCAGGAGATTGATGTCATAGCACGTATCACTCTTGCTTTTACTTTTCCTGCTATGACATTGTTTGATACGGGAGCCACCCACTCATTCATATCATCTAGTTTTATTGCCAAACACAACATTGCCTCCACACCTTTATCTAGTTATGTTAGAATTCTTACCGGAGGAGGAGTTGTACCTGTTAGTAAAATTTATAGATCGTGTCCTATAGAGATACGTGGCAGAGAGATGAATGCCCGACTCTTAGTCCTCCCTATGCCGACTTTTGATATTGTGCTTGGAATGGACTGGCTAAGCAAGTACCACGCTTCCTTTGATTACTTTGGAGGAAGCATTCTTTTCGAGGTACCAGGCTAGCCTGAACTTGAGTTTGCACGAGGATCCACAGAAATCCTTGATGGCATGCAGCTCGCAATGGACGATGTTATCTATCATCCCATTATTTCAGAATTTTAAGACATCTTTCTAGAGGAATTGCCAGACCTACCCCCAGACAGAGACGTAGAGTTTTTGATTGAATTGACACCAGGAGCAGCACCCATAGCATCGCATGTTTATAGACTGGCAAAGAAGGAGATGGATGAACTGAAGACACAGTTGAAAGAACTAGAAGAGAAAGGTTTCATCCGACCAAGTACATCACCCTGGGGAGCACCAGTGTTGTTTGTACCAAAGAAGGATGGGTCAGTGCATATGTGCATTAACTATAGAGCCTTAAATACAGTGACAGTGAAGAATAAATATCCATTGCCATGCATTGATGACCTATTTGATCAGCTTAGTGGAGCCAAGATGTTCTTAAAGATAGATTTGAGATCGAGATATCACCAGGTAAAGGTACAGAAGGAGGACATCCCGAAGACCGTATTTCGGACAAGATATGGGCACTATGAGTTTTTGGTCATGCCATTTGGATTGACCAATGCTCCAGCTATCTTTATGGACTTAATGCATCGAGTCTTCCATCAGTATTTGGACCAGTTCGTGGTCGTCTTCATAGATGATATACTTGTCTATTCAAAGAGCCACGAGGAGCACGAGAAGCACCTGCGGATTGTTCTAGAGACCTTGAGGAGAGAGCAGCTATATGCAAAGCTCAGTAAATGTGAATTCTTCTTGGACAAAGTCTCATTTCTTGGATATGTTGTTATAGGGGATGGTATTTCTGTTGATCCAGAAAAGATCTCGGCAGTCGAGACATGGTCTGTTCCTAAATCAGCAGTGGAGGTGAGAAGTTTCCTTGGACTTGCGGGATATTATCGACTATTCGTGGAGAATTTCTCAAGGATAGCAACACCTATGACTCGATTAACTGGCAAAGATCAAGAGTTCATATGGACCAACGAGTGTCAAGCCACTTTCGAGGAGTTGAAGAAGCGACTGACTACAGCACCAGTATTGACTATTCCATCAGGATCAGGAGGCTATGTGATCTACAATAACGCATCAGGGAAAGGCTTGGGATACGTATTGATACAGCATGGCAAAGTGATTGCCTATGTATCTAGACAGTTACGAGTACATAAGAAGAATTATCCAACTTATGACTTGGAACTTGTAGCCGTTGTATTTGCTCTGAAGCTATGGAGATATTACTTATATGGGTAACGAGTAAAAATCTTTATAGACCACAAAAACCTTAAGTATGTCTTCACGCAGAAGGAGTTAAATATGAGACAATGTCGATGGCTTGAGTTGATGAAAGATTTTGAGATAGAGCTTCATTATCACCCAGGTAAGGCTAACGTTATAGCAGACGCGCTAAGCCGGAAGCCAACAACTTATTTCTTGACGACACAGAGAGAATTATTAGAGGACTTACAATGTCTTGGTATTGAAGTGATATTACCCGGAGCAGACGGGACAATAGCCAATTTGCAAGTACAATCATCACTAGTAGAGAGGATTAAGGCAGCATTGCCTACAGACGCCAGATTCAGAAGATTAAAGGAAAGGACAGAGGTCAGAGAGCAGACAAGACTGCGCATTCATGATGACAGAACGTTACGATGTGGTGATCGTCTATATGTTCCCAATGGAGAGATTCAACAAGAGCTGATGACAGAAGCTCATAGTTCGATATATTCTATTCATCCTGGAGGCACCAAGATGTATCGCAATTTATGATAGCACTTTTGGTGGCATAGAATGAAAAGAGAGATAGACCGCTTTGTAGCTAAATATTTGGTGTCTCAGCAAATAAAGGCGGAGCACCAGAGAACAACAGGGTTATTACAACCACTTTCGATTCCAGAGTGGAAGTGGGAGCACATCACTATGGACTTCGTCACGGGTTTTCCCAAGAGTCCAAGTGGTAAAGATGCAGTATGGGTAATAGTAGATAGACTCACCAAGTCAGCCCATTTCTTGCCTTTTAGAGTTGGCCAATCTACAAAAGCTTTGGCTAACTTATATATGAGATAGATCGTGAGATTGCACGACGTACCAGTCAATATTGTATCAGACAGGGATTCGTGCTTTACATCACACTTTTGGAGGAGCATACAAGAGAGTCTTGGAACTCGTCTGAAGTTCAGTACATCGTATCACCCACAGACATATGGGCAGTCAGAGCGTACTATTCAGACATTGGAGGATGTGTCGAGGGCTTGTATGTTAGACTTTAGAGGATCATGGGAGGACCACCTACACCTTGTGGAGTTTTCTTACAACAATAGCTATCAGGCGAGCATTCAGATGGCTCTGTTTGAAGCATTATATGAAAGGAAGTATACGTCTCCTGTGTGTTGGAGTGACGTGGAAGAACGTCAGATTCTGGGACCAGAGTTAGTGGTCAACACCGTAAAGACATTCAAAAAAATACAAGGGCACTTACGAGCAGCGCAAGACAGGCAGAAATAGTGGGCAGACCTTCATCGTCGTCCCTTGGAGTTTAAAGAGGGCGATCATGTCTTCTTAAAGATATCACCTACCAGAGGCACCATTCGATTTGGAGGGCGCAGCAAGTTAAGTCCAAGGTATATTGGACCATTTGACGTGCTAGAGAGAGTGGAAGAAGTGGCCTATCGACTTGCGCTACCACCTTCAATTGAGGGAGTACATGACGTATTTCATGTGTCACAGCTCAGGCGATATGTGGCAGACAACAGTCATGTTCTCGACCATTCGAAGATCACCATTGGGCCGAGCTTGTCATACCAAGAGCAACCCGTGGGAATCCTTGATCGTCGAGAGAAAGTATTGAGGAACCAGTCTATTCTCTTGGTCCGCGTGGCATGGAAGCATGGCGTGCTAGGAGAATCTACTTGGGAGCGCGAGGACGACATGTGCAAACGTTTTTCTAACCTATTCGCAGACCAAGGTATGAATTTACTTTGTTAATTTATATCTTATACCATCCTTGACTTTCTACCGTGACTTAGTTTTAATTTCGAGGACAAATTTTTTATAAGTTGGGTAGAATATAAAACCCCTAATTCTGAAAACCGTATTAACTTTTTATTAATTAATTATTTAATTTATTTAGTTATGAGCTAAATAGAGGGAATAGATTTTTATTTAATTTAATTTTAAGGTATTTGTGCATTTAGGGGATTTATGGAGCCATTATAAAATTTTCTAATTTATTCCATGTAAGGGACCCGTTGGACTATTGCTAGCTTAATGGTATGCACAAATATAATTCTTATTAGATCTCAACCCAAAATTCCAACCCTATTCAAACCCAACCCTCTATCCTAAACTACTACCCGTTTAGCCCATACCCGGACCCGTTAGGAGAAGAAATATCAACAGAAGCAAAAACTAACTTTTCTTTCTCCCCTCCGCGCGTGTGAAACAACCCCCACCGCCTCTTTATCTCTATTTTATTACTAAACTCTCCCAAACCCAAAAACTAAAATAAAAGAAAAGAAAAAACAGCAGCAACAGTGGTTTTTGAAAACACTAAAATAACCCCCACGGAACCGACCTCTTTCCCTATATATATCCCATACAGTACATCCCAAACCCTAACCCCAATTCTTTCACCAAACTCAACACCGCCTTCACCGCATCTGGAGACGTTTGTTAGGAGGCCTTAGTTCCAGATCCTGTGTTCTTGACATTTGGACGCTTGCACTATACAGATTTCTTGCCCGGCAAGTATACCTTGCCATTATACTGTTATTCATATTCCATATGTTGTATGCATCTTTATTTTCTTTCTTTAGTTCATATATTTTAACTGTTATATAAAATGCGCGCGATGGTGTCATCGCGATATATTTTTATTTATGTAATTGCATTGACCTTGTTTATGAGACTACCCCATTATCATGTAGTATCATTAGGTTCATTGGCCGTGACACAGTTGTTATACGAGTGTGAGTCTCATATAGATCACGGACTGTGTGACAGGTCTGGCCTCCTGTACGTATGGGCCGTGCGTTAGGGATGACTGCTGATAGAAACTTTGTATGCTAGTAAACCTGGCAGTTATTTAGAGTTTTTATCGTATCATGGATGTGACATGCTTAGAGCATGGGGTAGGAAGAACAACAAGTAAGGTGTTTGGGATCCTTTGCACTTTCCTTTTTATGTAACCCGTACGCTCCACCGGAGATACGCGGTTGTGATGACCCCTATACTACTTAGCGACCTCTATCGTTCAAAAGACGACATGCTTTTTAGGCCCCTGATTCTCCGAGAGAATCATGCCAATCCCACTTTATGGCTAGATAGCCCACTTGGTGGAAAGTTGTTCTCAAATTGCATTCACTTAGACGGATAGGCGATCCCATTGGATGTTTACTTTTCAGTACTTATTGGCATGTTATTATGTATTTTGTTACGTCCCTCTGAGGACCTGGTCCCTTTCCAGATATGGACGAGCAGGAGTATCCGCAGGAGTACGGACCTGGACCTGATGCTACTTACCAGACCGATGAGGTCTTACCTTCAGAGTATCTGTAATTTTATTACCGCTGTTTAGAGATCCTTGTTGCTACTTCAGTATAGTCGTTTTGTAGTGGATTTATTTCCATCCGACTATCAGACTTGATACTCAACTTTGATATTCATATATTTTCAGCTCTTATTTCTACTTATTATTTGTGCTGTGGATGAGATATAGATTGTGTGTGACTTGTTATGACAGTATATTACCACTGGTGGATTGAATTTTCATTAACAACGTACATGTGTATATGGTTTCCATATATTGGAGTTCGTATACATACGACTGGGCGTGTTACGTATTCTTAGTCCTACGTAGTTTGGGACTGGGGCGTGACAAAAGGAGTCCAAATGCCTTACTTGTTGTTCTTTCCATCCCATGCTCTAAGCATGTCATATCCATGATACGATAATACCTCTAATAACTGCCAAGTCTCCTAGCATGCAAATCCTAACAACAGTTATTTCTTATCGTACGTCCCATACGTACAGGAGGCCAGCCTGTCACGCAAGTCCGTATCCTACATGAGACTCACACTCGTGTAACAGATGTGTCACGGCTAATGAAACCTAATGATGCCTCTAAACCATGTGGTGGTCTCATGAAACTAGGTCGACATGCATAATATATAATAAAGATAAAATACGACGCCACCGTCGTTGCACCCAAGTTTCCTTGGATGCGTAGTTTATATAACAGTTAAAAATATATAAACTAAATGACAGAAATAAAATACATGCATCATATGGAATATAAAATATAGTACAATGGCAAGGTATACTTGCCTGGCAAGAAAGCTGTATAGTACCAATAACCTGCTCATAAAGTCTCGCAGAACAATCCGAGGGTCCTATATACATATAATATAATACAGTATAACATCATCCATTACCCAAGCACATACACAACCATAATTATACTGGACTCAGAGGGTGCGCTAGGGGTGATACTGGTCAACTAACAGGGTCAACTGTGTGTCTAATTACGCGGGTGTTACGTCTTCAATGCTGTATCAAATCAGACAGTCAACTAACACATGTCTCGCCAGTACGTCAGTGTACACAAGACAGACAGATCACTAATACTCAGGGTCAATGGTATAAGCAATTATGCGGGAAAATCCACAGTATCCTGGGGTCGTACAGTATAAATACATATATAGTCATAATTAAGTTTAGCATTTAATTATTTATTTATATATATATATATTCATATATATATCAAACTAATATTGTGTGCATACGCACACACACGTACAAGCACACTAGGTTAACCGACACGGTCTGCAATCCTATTAACCAACTAACCTGAAGCAATATGCTAACCTAGATGTTATTCACACAAGCACACATAAAATAAAAGGAGAGGGACATGTTCGAACCTCGGGGTTAGCGTGTATGGGCACGAGGATCGGGGGTGACTGCTGCAGGTCATCTTCGGTGAGGGTGATGGGCCCATGATGAATACGATGATGGTATCGATATTGATGATGACGACGAGGGTGATAGTGCTGGTTAACAGGGATGATGATTGTGATGATGATGATGATGGGGATGATAATTATGATGATGATAAAGATTAAGGTAATGGTGATGATGGTGATTATGATGTTGATGATGATAATGGTGATGATGAGATGATGAGATGATAAGATGATAAGATGATGATTGAGGTTATGATGATGATGAGATGATGAGGGTAATGATGATTAGGGTGATGATGATGGTGATTAAGGTGATGATAATGGTGATGATTGTGTTGATAATGGGGATGATGTTGCTCCGGCTAGGTCAGAGATGAGGTCCGGCGAGAGGGAGGAGATGAGGGTAGTGGTGGTGGTTGAGGTGTAGGGAGGCATCGAGGTGAACAACTGCTGAGGGGTCGAGAGGGAGAAGCGGGAGGAGAGGTGTTAATGGTGGTGATGGGTGGTGGACACGGTTGTGTTCGTGGTGGCAACGACGAGGCGGAGGAGATGACTGGGGTGTCGACGGGAGGTGGTGAAGTCGGGTCGGGTTGCAGCGGCGGGTTCAGGCGAGCGGGGATGGGTGCAGCGGTTTCAGGCAGGTTGTTGTAGTCGTCGGTTCAGCGGGGTCGGCTCCAGCGATCTGCAATCAGGGGATGGCTGGAGGAGAGGTGAACAGGAGACGACGATGGTGGTGCTCTGGGCGAGTCGAGAAGGAGAACTGGGAGGTCGAGATGGCGGAGGTCCGACGGGTCAGAGGTTTAATGGTGATGATGGGTGGTGCAGATGATGGCGGGTCGAGGGGAGTCCGGCGGATGGAGGAGAAGAAGATAAACAGGAGGTCGGGATGGCAGAGGGATGAGGCTGGGGAGATGGTGATGCGATGGTGCCACGGCGGTTGGGAGATGCTCCGGCGGCTCGGGAGGAGGAGGAAAAAGGTGAATAGTAGAGGGGAGATGGGTCGACTGAAATAAAGTTGGTTTTGGGTTTTTTTGAATGAATAGGAAAAGGAAAAATTGTATAAATAGGTAGAAAAAGTAGGGTTTGATATTGACCTAGGGGGCTGGGTTGGTCAACATCCTACTTGGAGTGGGCTTGGCTTCATATGGGGATATTTGGAGGGCTAGGATCGCATGGTTTCAAATGCATGGCTAAGAATTGATGAGGGGGGTGATGTTGAGTGCTACACACTCCAAAAATATGGAGAAAATTTACATGAAGGCAAAAATGGATTTTTTTATGTGTTGCGTCCAATTGTGTGGATACCTCAATACACTTTTGCATAAAAGCGCCCAACAATTAACAATTGTACAAAGATGGAAATTTGATTAAATTAATTAAAATTAATGCACAAGGTGTTCTTGAATTAATTAGAAGTACATGGAACTAAAATTAGGTAGGACACAAGTGTCATGGACATAGGGGACTCAGGATAGAATATTATCATAAATTGGGTTACACAAAACGGGTCAAGATTGTGTCTCTTATTTCGATTAGAACGTACAAGGGTACAAAGTTGAATTTATTTAGAATTAAATATAAACGTCTGCGATGAACATTGTGCGACTAAAATGTAGCACAAAAGAGCATAATTATAAGTTACACAAAAGGTCAGAATGGAAGGCTGGCACGTCTAGGATAAGGGTATAAAATTTGTAGGAAGGTAATGGCTAGTGTAGTGCTCCAATTATCGAAGCAACGGTAAGGTGCTAAGTGATATAAATATTGTAAAAATAATTTAAAACACCGTATTCTATTCCTAATTGGATTCAAACTAGCCCTAGTCTCACTATCTAAGCCAAGTAGGCCTAATTTTGGTCGAGGGGGTTTACAGAAGCTATCGCCTTTCCACGGAGCTGCATAAGTTATGTGCATGAGCTCCTGGATCTTCCAAACATTTCTTCTAAAGCACGACTGGGGCATGCCTGTAGGTGGACTAAATTTGGGAAGTTGCTTTAGATCCTTGCAGGATCTCCTTGGTGTGGAGAACCTGTTTCAACGAGGGCCAGTACATCAAAATGCACTGGTGAAGGCCGCCTAACCCAACTATACCAATCAACACGTTGTCTATATAAAATATGCAAGTTATTTTGTGGTCTTTCTATCTTGCCTTAATTCATTTTACAAGCAAGCATTTATATGGAAATTTACTGAAATAAACATGCCACCGTTCGGTGACTTTTACCTACCCGTCTGAACCACCTGCATAATACTTACCATGACCTTTCCTGCCATGAAGACATAGTTAGCTTGTACAGTTTAAATATACGAGGGGATCACTAGCATAATGCCATAATGGACAAGTTATAGCACATGGATGAAATAACATGCAACGCAAGGAACAGGGGCATTACAGGTCATTCCGTCGGAAAACATACGACTATCAAGGAGTTTCGTCCGGATCGGATCGGTGCCAGTACCCCAGCGACCGTCCGCAGGAACTAAGACCTTGTGCACAAGTTTTCCGTGATCAAGCGAAGTCTACTAAATTATCAATCGAGGCAATTTAAGGCAACACAAGCATGAGACAAGTAACATGTTATGATCTATTTTGCATAGTCTCCCTGATCAGTTTATTTTATGGCAGGGTGTGTTCTATACATAGTACAATTTATAGAAGAAGTATACATTCTAACTTGAGTTGAAACACTATGAAAGAACATTTAAGTAAACTAGCATGCAACAAGGTAACCGTTTCCAAGTTGGTTGACAAGCACAAGTAATCCAAGTCTATTCCTTTCTTTATCTTGACATCTTTTAGTTATTATGGTATCGTTTGATCGGAATAATCAAGAAGGCAAGATTTTATATATGAAGACTTGGAAGAAGGGTCAACTAAATCGAATTATAACCACTCACAAGTTGGTGGGGAGAAGGAAGGAAAGAGGGCTGCTTTAAGACTCCGCTCGCGCGACGCCTACTGCACGATCACCTGCATTGCCACAAACAGATGATCAATACCTCTTCTCCTCTTTCCAAGGTCAGAATAAAATGCAGTTCAATGAATGAAAGCAATGGAATCTATCAAAATCGTTCAAGAAAATGCAAATCCGAAAACTAACTCAAAAGCACGAAAGCAATAAGGCGACATCGAAAAACTAGGCAAGAAAACTTGCAGCGGAGAGGTCCCTCTTGACTCTGCCGCTAAGTCCATCCTTGGGGCACGGTCCACTGAATATGGAAATCAATTCCGAAGAAGCAAATCCATAACGAGGATAAGATCTTAATTTAATCTATCACGATCGAACGATACCGATTATTATTTTTTAGCCGCGCTCCCCAAAAAGGGGGAACGGGGCACCATATCCTAACCAACTAATAGGAAGTTTCGTCTACGAAACTTAGGAATATAACCTACAACTATGAAATAATAAATAAAACTTTTCCTTCATCTTAGACTCAAGCTCCCAGGTCGATTCTTCGACCGAATGATTTCTCCAAAGCACGCACACGAGCACGCGCACGAGAGGAACCGAACGACTACGAAGAATCTTCTCCTTGTGATCCAAAATCCGTACAGGATGTTCAACATACGTCAAGTCAGCCTTTAAGTCTAATTGATCAAGATCTACCATATGACTCGGGTCGTACACGTACTTCCTAAGCTATAAAATATGGAAGATATTATGCACTTCAGATAATAACAGTGGCAGGGCAATCTGATATGCGACTGGGGTGACTCGCTTAAGTATCTCGAACGGGCTGACGAATCTTGGACTTAGCTTTCCCTTTGATCGAAATCTGATAACTCCTCGCAAGAGCGAGACTTTGAGAAATACTCGATCACCTTCTAAGAACTCAAGAGGTCGACGGTGCATGTCTGAGTAACTTTTCTAACGACTCTATGCTACCTTCAGCCGTTCTCGGATCAAACGGATCTTCTGGATGGTTTGTTCTACGAGTTCCGGGCCAAGAATTTGCCGTTCACCAACTTTATCCCAAAAGATCAGGGATCTACACTTCCGCCCATACAACGCCTTATACGATATCATTTGAATGCTGGATTGATAGCTATTGTTGTATGCAAACTCGGCTAACAGTAGATGCATGTCCCAACTTGACTTTAAGTCCAAGGCGTAGAGCCGTAGCATATCTTCGAGGATCTGGTTTACCCGCTCTTTTTGGTCGTCTGTCTGAGGATGGTAGGCTACGCTGAACTTCAACTTTTTCTTCATTGCTGACTGAAGGCTCTCCCAGAAGCATGATAAGAATCGTCCATCTCGATCGAAGACAATGGATACAAGCATGCCGTGGAGTCGAATAATCTTGTTGAGGTATATTTGTGCCAGATGGTCGGCACTCCAAGTAACTTTGATAGACAGAAAGTGAGCTAACTTGGTGAGTCGATCGACGATGACCCATACGTCATCATTGTCACGCCCCGATCCCGCAGGACCGTTCGTCCTTGCTCGGGTCCTTGTGGGACCGATCGTCCTCGCACGGACATGATGCCGTGCAAGCCTAAGCTGCGCTTGCACCATGCCAAAGCTTTAAACAAGGGCAAGTAAGCTATTCAAGACGGGAGCAGCGGCACAATATTACAGAAAAGTTAAGAACACAATAATATATAAAAATAAGCTCTTTATTGAAAATCAAGATGTATTACAAGCGGCGCTTGGCTGATGTTATAATTCGCTCAAGCTTGGCTGATGTTATAATTCGCTCAAGCTCTCTTTCTCTCGATTACAATAACATTATTCCATACATTATGTCCTTCTATATAAAAGCAGCTCAAAGCAATCTCGATACGGCTCAAGGCATCGACTCTAGATTTCTGGGTCCTTGGGATGAGGTACGGCTATCGCTTCCTCGGACGATCCAGCACCTGCGAACAAGCAAACTGTTGGTGGATCAGCACTTTGGAGAAAGTACTGGCGAGTATAAAATTAACGAATATAAGCAACATTTTCTGAAACCAATACTAAGTAAGCATGTGGCAAAATATTACATTGCTAGTGATCTTGCTACTTTTACCTAGGTTCATTTCATGCAGCACAGGATTATAGTCAGTTTACATCTTTTTGAAAATATGTCTTTGAAACCAGTTTTCATATTCAATACATACAAGTAAGCTATAGGGACAATGTTCTATCATACAGTGCACAACATGTATCGTGAGCCATATTCGATCTCTTAGGAACAAAATTTATCTCTAGTAGACTGTTCATCTCAAATTAAGACAAGTGCATCAAGTGGACTATTCAATTCAATGCATTAGGGGCAACATCATATTTCAGTAACACATATATATCTCATTTAATATTTATGACAAGGAACATAAGAAAATACAAGTGATCACTTATTCAGTGATCCTCACCTATGGTCGAATGGTTATCCCTGCAACATACATACAAGTTAGCAACATTTGCATATATATGAATAAGGTTCTCTTTTCCTGTCCGTCTCTGTATCAAACAGTTAGGTATGTAAGAAGGCTAGCCTAGCATGCGTCCTAACTATATGATGGCCCATGAAAACCAAGATTAGCAAGTGGGACGTACAAGCCTATCTCACTAATGACAGATCAGCTAATAGCTGCTGAGACGCATGGCTGCTATATACTAAAATATGCTTAAAATAGCATCCGGGACACATGGTTCAGCACTACACTAAGAGCCACACCCTCCCATAAATAAGGACTTCTAGTCTCAGGGTGTTCCAGATCTCTTCCAGGCTGAACGATCTCCAGTGCCCCAGGAACCGCTCAAAAGATAAACCTTGTGCACAAGTTGTCAGACCGATGCATGAATGCACTTCTATCAGATAAATACTATATGATGCATATGATCAAGAACAAGCAAGCAAGCATATAAATCAAGCAATAGAGCCGGAGCTCTCAATACTCTTGCCTAATAGCCACACCCTCCCATAAATAAGGACTTCAAGAATCAGGTGGACTATTAGTCTAGATATACATGTTCAAGGTATTCTTCCAGTTCTATCTTTTTTTGTGCGATCAATGAAACATGTTCAAGCAATCTAGTTTTTTTAACATGTAACAGGCAAGAACAATTCTATAAGTCTAGCATGCAATTCTATCTCTTCTAGTACGATAGGGAACAAGCAAGCAGTCTATTATTTAAGCAAGCATAACAGTCATTCTTCTATCTCTTTAAACAAGAATGTAGTTACTTTTAGTTTAGCATGCGATACAAAGATAAGTGCAAGCAATCTTTTTACTCTTTCTTATTAGCATGACAGCGGTTCGTTTGTTAGCGGTATCCGTGTGACTAAGCATGCAACATTTCTATCTTTCTTAGACAAGCATTCAAGTTCTCTAATTAGGCAAGCAGATTCGTTTCAATGACAAGTAATACGAGTTCTCTTATTAAGCATGCAGAGTCAGGTTTTATCATTCTTCTTATGAAACTATCTTCTTAGAATAACCAGTAGAAAACTCAAATTCATTATTAAGGCGTGCAAGAATCAGAGAATGAAGTTCTCCCCACTCACTTAGATCAATCGTCTTGTATTTTGATCGGGAACTCTCCGAGAAGACTTTCACTCGAGCAATCAAAGCGATATCACTTATACATAGTGCCTATGCAGAGCGGGGCACTACATACTTATCCACCAACAAAAAAGTTTTATCCTTGAAACTCATGGGAAACTTACAAAAATCTAGAGCAGCGATAGTCCTCATCCCTCACCATCCTCAATAAAAAATACAAGCAAATCACAAGCACGAAAGAACAACTCTTAAGCAACAAATCAAATCCAGAAAACTTTTGCGTGCATCTTTGAGAATATCTATGGATTTATTATATGGAACGTTCATTGCAGCATAATACGGATATCTCAGAGTCGAAGGCAACTAAATAGGAAAAGAATCGAGTTGCTCTGATACCATTATGTCATGCCCCGATCCCGCAGGGCCGTTCATCCTCGCTTGGGTCCTTGTGGGACCGACCGTCCTCCCATGGGCGTTATGCTGTGCAATCCTAAGCTGCGCTTGTACCAGGCCAAAGCTTTGAACAAAGGCAAGTAAGCTATTCAAGACGGGAGCATCGGCACAATATTGTAGAAAAGTAAAGAACACAATAACATATGAAAATAAGCTCTTTATTGATAATCAAGATGTATTACAGGCGGCGCTTGACCGAGGTTACAATTCGCTCAAGCTCTCTTTCTCTCGATTACAATGACATCGTTCTATACATTATGTCCCTCTATATAAAAGTAGCTCAAAGCAATCTCGATACGGCTCAAGGCATCGACTCTAGATTTTTGGGTCCTTGGGATGAGGCACGGTTATCGTTTCCTCGGACGATCCAGCACCTGCGAACAAGAAAACTGTTGGTGGGTCATCACTTTGGAGAAAGTACTGGCAAGTATAAAATTAACGAACAGAAATAATATTTCCTGAAACCAACACTAAGTAAGCATGTGACAAAATATTACATTACTAGTGATCTTGCTACTTTTACCTAGGTTTATTTCATGCAACACATGATTATTGTCAGTTTATATCTTTTTGAAAATATGTCTTTAAAACCAGTTTTCATATTCAATATATACGAGCAAGCTATAGGGACAGTGTTCTATCGTGCAGTGTGCAACATGTATCTTGAGCCATATTCGATCTCTTAGGAACAAAAGTTATCTCCAGTGGACTGTTCGTCTCAAATCAAGACAAGTGCATCAAGTGGACTATTCAATTCAATGCATTAGAGGCAGCAACATATTCCAATAACACACATATATATATCTTATTTAATATTTATGACAAGGAACATAAGAAAATATAAGTGATCACTTATTCAGTGATCCTAACCCATGGCCGAACCGTTATCCCTGCAGCAGGCATACAAGTTAGCAACATTTGTATATATATGAATAAGGTTCTCTTTCCATGTCCGTCTCTGCATCAAATAGTTAGGTATATAAGAAGGCTATCCTAGCATGCGCCCTAACTATATGATGGCCCATGAAAACCATGATTAGCAAGTGGGACGTACAAGCCTATCTTACTAATAACAAATCGGCTAATAGCTGTTGAGACGCATGGTTGCTATACACTAAAATATGCTCAAAATAGCAATCAGGACACATGGTTCAACACTACACTAAGAACCACACCCTCCCATAAATAAGGAATTCTAGCCTCAGGGTGTTCCAGATCTCTCCCAGGCCGAACGATCGCCAGTGCCCCAGAAACCGCTCGAGAGATAAATCTTGTGCACAAGTTGTCAGACCGATGCATAAATGCACTTCTATCAGATAAATACTATATGATGCACATGATCAAGAACAAGCAAGCAAGCAAGCAAGCATATAAATTAAGCAATATAGTCGGAGCTCTCAATACTCTTGCCTAATAGCCACACCCTCCCGTAAATAAGGACTTGAAGCCTCAGGGCGGACTATTCGACTAGATGTACATGTTCACGCTATTCTTTCAGTTCTATCTCTTTCTGTGCGATCAATGAAACATGTTCATGCAATCTAGTTCTTTTAACAAGTAACAGGCAAGAACAGTCCTATAAGTCTAGCATACAATTTTATCTCTTCTAGTACGATAGGGAACAAGCAAGCAGTCTATTATTAAAGCAAGCATAGCAGTCGTTCTTCTATCTCTTTAGACAAGCATGTAGTTACTTCTAGTTTAGCATGCAATACAAAGATAAGTGCAAGCAATCTTTTTACACTTTCTTACTAGCATGTCAGTGGTTCGTTTGTTAGCGGTGTCCGTGTGACTAAGCATGCAATATTTTTATCTTTCTTAGACAAGCATTCAAGTTCTCTAGTTAGGCAAGCAGATTCGTTTCAATGACAAGCAATACGAGTTCTCTTATTAAGTATGCAGAGTCAGGTTCTATCATTCTTCTTATAAAACTATCCTCTTAGAACAAGCAGTAGAAAACTCACCTATTTGAAGATACGTGAATGACCCAAGCCACGTAGTCGATCATTCTGATATTATAGTGGGATCTAGCTTGAGGTATGAAGAGCAGCTAGTTGGGATACTTGACATTAGTGATAAGATATTACGAGGTCAGACGATTAGACTAGTCCGAGTAGCTTGGAAACATCACTCCCCCGGCGAATCTACTTGTGAACGAGAGGATATCATACGCAAGCGTTATCCTCACCTATTTGAAGATGCAAGTATGACCTAAGAATGACTTATAGGTTACCATGATTAAATTTTCCTTATTAGTTAATTATTTAATTGCGAGGACGTAATTCTTTTAAGGTGGGTAGATTATAAACACCCAAATTTTTTTAAAAAAAATTAAAATATAATTTTTTGGGATTTTTTTGTGATTTTTTTAAATAATTAAAATAAATGCTCTTCAAAGGATTAATATTTTTTTGAATTAAATTAAATATTAAAATATTATAAAAAATGTATTTTTTAGTGTAAAATAAATAATTAGTTATAGTATAATTTTTCTAAAATTTATTGGACCCAAAAACTATTTTTAAACAGCTAAAAATATTATTTTTAATTAAACCAGAATAAACCAACATAAACCATCCTGAACCGAACCGAACCAAGCATAGAATAAACCAACCCAACCCAACCCAAATCGTAGTGGGTCGGATTCGGACCCGTACCCAAAACCCGACCCGCTAACCGGACCCGCTGTCTACAGTAACCGAGGAAAATAAATTTCCCCCGACTGTTACAGTAGCCGCCGGCCGTTTCATCCGTAGCCGCCGGCCGTTACCTCCCCGCGGTCGTTCATATCCACCTTCCCATAACCGCCGGCCGCCCTCCTCCTATTTAAACCGACGATCACCACTACCACTTCACCCCGAGCCACTGCCGCTTCTCCCATCCGTCGCGACCCCGAGCTTCCCTCCGGCGAACCCCGAGCCTCCGACGACTCCGACCCCAGCGCCGATGAGAAGCACGTCCACGACCCACCACCGCAGCAACCCGTCATCGAGGAGCACCGCCACCTCGCAGTCGTCGTGTCGTGCCGCCCCGTGTACGCACTGTACAGACGTTTTCGACCCTTGTTCCGGTGAGCTTTTCTCTCTCCTCGTCGCATTATTTTTTGAACGGACTGTTGTGACACGTTTGCTGTGTAACCCTCTCGAACCCCGTGCCATTAGACTGGGGTATCGTGTCCTGTGTCGGTCGCAAACCGTGACGCAAAAACAGGAAAATTATCCTAAATTTTGGATCTCTGAAACTGTCTCGAACTCACAAGTTCATGGCCGAATTAATCCCAACCTGTTTAATAATTCTAAAATTAACTTGAATAGTAAATTAAATAATATAACCGAGTTTTAAACCCTGTAATTAGTTTATTTTATTGTGATGTTTGTTGTGTTTTATTCGCGGGAGAAATCGACCAAAAACTTGGTCTTTAAAATCCAAATTCTCCTGAAACTGGGTGTGTCCCGCAAATGAGGCAACTTCGTCGTGTGCGAATTGAACCAAAAGGAGCGTATCGAAAATGCGGACGTGTAGGATTTCGCAGAAGTTGATTTGGATGTGCGTGCACCCAAAATCAACACATATATCGAGCCTGTTCTGAAACTCATTATAAATTTGTGTGTGCTTATCGTTTCGCAACAAAACTTACGCCATCAGATTCGTAGCTTTATGCTGGTCCTGTGACCTAAATTTGGTTCAATTTCTGAGAACGTTGACGAAACCCCGTATCGTGGGCCCCACGGTTTCACTTGACGAACGATTTTGTGACCGGCTCATCGGAATCCAGTTCTGGATATTCCGTTGGGTTCGTATCATCGTTCTGGACTTGTAGACACTAAGTTTGACGAATTTGGAGACTTTATCTCTGGTACATTTTTCGGTGCGAAGTGGGCCACATGTGGACCCCGCTTTGACCAAAAACTGTCAATTTTGCCCCTGTGTCCAAATTGGACTTATGGGTAGGCAATCCTAGCTATTTCACATCTTCTGAGAATGATGATAATGTTTATTTCAGCAACCAGGGGAGTACTTGAAGATCCCGCTGTTACTGGAGCAATTAGAGAAATTCAAACCCCAAGCAAGTATACCTTGCCAATCTTGCAGTACTTGCTTCATATTATTCTCTTGATTTATTTATGTGATGTATCTACTCAACCTAGGACTGTGGGAAGTTGCTTAGCGTTCGAATGAGATTCGGGTATCGATGTCGTATGCGGAGTCGTGTAACGTTACTTAGAGAATTGATAACACGACCCTATTTTTTGTGCTTGCTTTATCAAGTACGTCATACCATAGGACACCTGACACTATTTATGAGATAGAATCTTTCCTGAGTTATTCATAGATATTCTGTATAGGCTTACATGATACATGACATAGATCTTACATATGCATAGCTATCATTATGACTCGCTGCATTAGCTAGAGGTCACGATCTTGCGTATTATGGACATGAGACGTATGATTACATTGGGTGGGGAGAGACACACAGGCTACAGGCTGATTATATATATATATATATATATATATATATATATATATATATATATATTATTGCAGTGCTTTAGCCTCTGATCCAGAGCTTGGCCCACTACGTGATATCACTGCTACCCGGCTCCCCGACACAGAGCTTGTAGTGGTCTCAGCCTGAGTACTAGTGATGCTCTCACTTGCATATCACATAGCTGGTTACACAGTTTACCCTGTTGATATTTATTTTTATATACTGTATTTATTTGGCTTGAGTTATTCGTGTACCTAGCTATGTCCCCTAAGGACCTGGATACGGATTATGTCCCCAGGTTTAGCAGATGAGATCTACCCTGAGGTATACGGGACATGAGCAGAAGCTGGAGCAGTGCCCATATCAGAGGATGAGGTGATGCCCGAGGATTTCTCCTGAGTATTTGCTTTATATACTCAGTCATTTCTGTTGTTAGATCCTCTATTTCCTATTTCGTAGAATTCTGTATTAAACTCATTTTCGGGTTGTTCCCCGAGACTTTTTATTGAGACTTGTTGGTTTATATTAAATCTTGATTATTTTGACATTTGATTTGTGTTTATCTTTGTGGATGAGATTAGATTTATTCATATGACATGTATCGTAGACCTATTTATTGTTGTTTTACAGATTAAGTATACTCTAACGGGTCCATTAAATTGGGTTTGCCCATTGGAGTGTGCTGCTGGCCATTGCCACGTGACTAGTCCCTCGGTATTTTGGGACTGGGGCGTGACACTGATTGGATATATTTTTTAGATGATTGGCTAGAGGAGTTTTGTCCCACTTATTATGGCCCGCAGGATGGTAAGCCTGTCACGTCCCAGTCCTAAAATATCGAGGGACTAGACACGTGGCAATGGCCAGCAACACACACCGATGGACAAATCTAATTTAATGGATCCATCAGGGCGTACTTAAGCTGTAAAGACAAGTCTACAAAAATATGGCACATCTAATCTCATCCACACAAGATATAAAATATGATCCACAGAATAAATAAGGAATGTAAATCATCAGCTAGTCTCAACAAAGTGCTTCGGGGAACAATCCGATAAATATCTGATACAATGGTTCAACATACCAGAATATAAATGACTGAAATAAAGTAAATGCTGAGCATGAAACATGGATGCTCAGGAGAAGTCTTCGGCTAACACCTCGACCTCGGATGGCGGTACAGCTCCTGGATCAGCTCCTGCTCCGGTCCCGTATACCTCGGGATAGATCTCGTCCTCAAATCCTGGGGACATAATCCGGATCCAGGTCCTCAGGGGACATAGAAAGGTACAAAAAATATACAAGCCAAAATATAAGCAGTGCAGCAAATAATGAGATAAATAGGGCAAATAAGTAACCATCTATGTGAAAATGCAAATGAGAGCATCACGAGTACTCAAGTTGAGCCACTACAAGCTCTGTGTCGGGGAGCCGGTAGCGGTAATAACAGATAGTGGGTCTAGCTCTGCTCCGAGAGTCTACGACCTCTCAATAATAGAAGATATATATATAAAACAGCCTGTAGCCTGTGTGTCTCTTCCCACCCAATGTAACCACGCATATCATGACCATAACGTCTCATGTCCATGTCAAGCGGGATCATAGCTAATGCAACCAGTCATACAATATCTATGAATATAATATCCATGTCCAGTCCTGTATCCTATACAGAATCACCACGAATATCTCAGGAAGATCCTGTCTCATGAGTAGTGTCAAGTGTCCTGGGTCAAAGTGTACTTGGTAAAACAAGTACGAGAATGTAAAGTGTCACGAATGTCCATCTCTAGATGACAGTACCCAACACCGCGTACGGTGTTGGCATCCGACTAATAATCGGACGCTAAGTACGTCACACGGTCCTAGGTTAAGCATGCACAGCAATATAATGAAGCAAGGAAAATATATAACAACACTGTAGAGTTTGGCAAGGTACACTTGCCTGGTGTTTGAATATCAACAGTCGTCCCGGTATCAGTGGATCCTGTAGGTACTACTCTAAAAGCTGTAATAAACATCACCAAAACTCACAAAAGATATTAAATAGCTAGAAACGCCTGTCCTTAAGTCCAATTTGGACACAGGGGCAAAAATGACATTTCCGGGCCAAAGCGGGTTCCATATGTGGGCCACTTTGCACCGAAAAGTGTGTCAGGTTCAAAGGTCTCCAAATTCGCCAAACTTAGTATCTACAAGTCAGGAACGATGATACGAACCCAACGGAACTTCCAGAATTGGATTCTGATGAGCCGATCACAAAATCGTCGGTCAAGTGGAGCATGTGGGGCCTACGATACGCAATTCTGTCAACGTTCTCAGAATTGAACCAAACTTGGGTCACAGGACCAGCGTATTGCTACGAGTTCGATGGCGCAAGTTTCGTCTTGATCCGACATGTGTACACAAAGTTATAGCATATTTCAGAAAGGACGGATACGGGACGGTGTCGGCGGATATGCGTTGATTCCGGTGTGCACGCACATCCGAATCGACTTCTGCGAAATCCCACACGTCCGTATCAACGACACGCACGTTTCGGTAAAGATCGCGTGCGACTAGGTCGTCCCGTTTGGCAGGGCGTACTCAGTTCCGGGGTAAAATAGGGCGTTGTTTTTTCTGTTTATGGATCGCGGTTTGCGATCACCACAGGACGCGATGTACCGAGCAGGTTGCACGGGCACCGAGAGGGTTATACAGTCTACGTGTTGCAACTGACGGAATCGAAAACAGAAATACGAGGAGGGAGAAAACGGTACCTGAACAGGGCTCCGTGAAGACTGATTCTCACGTGTCCGAGTGTCTCCTTCGTGTCCAGCGTCCCCTGTTGGATCCCGTTGCTCGCGTCCAGATTAAGGGCTCGTGTGTCCGCTGCTAGGGCTGTGTCCGGGGCTGGGTGGACTCGCCGGCGGAGGCAGGGTCGTCGAAGGCTGGGCTGCTGCCGTCGGTGGGTGGTCGAGTAGGGGTGTGAGGCGGTCGTCGGGTTCAGGGAAGAGCACGGCAGATGGAGGAAGATGATGGGGAGTCGGGGTCTAGGTCGTGGGGAGATCGACGCCGGAGAGCGGCGGAGGAGGAGTGATACGCGGGGGAGGGAGATTTGGGAAGGAGGTCGACAGCCTGGCGGTGATGGGGGAGTCGGGCTGGGCGGTCGACGGCCTGGCGGAAAGGTCGGCGGATAGAGCCGCTGTCGGGTCGGGGGGGAAGGGGATGTCGACGGGTGATCGGAGCTACGGCTAGGTCGCGGGGGAGAGAGGAGATGACGGTGGAGGATTCTGATCTAGGGTTTCTGAGGCTGGGCACGTAAGTCGAGAAGGTTTTATAGGCGGTCTACAGGAACTCCGGCGGGCTAGGGCTTCCCATGTGGGTCTCGGGTTCGGGTTTGGGTCTCAGGATCCGACCCGACCGACCCGTTAAGCTGGGTTGGTTCAGTCCAATCAGCGGTTCGGTTTGGTTCATATATCCAATAGGTTTTAAGGGCTTATAACGCGTTTCCGGAGTCCAATAAATTCACAAAAAAATACCCCATGTACGGTTTTCTATTTTACACCATAAAATATTATTTCTATAATATTTTAACATCAATAAACTGTATTTAAAAATTCTTAACTCATAATTACCTTGCTTCTTCTTCCAGAAAAATACCAAAAATATTGGGAAAAATTGTATTAAAATTATTCTGAAAAATAGGGTATTTACAATCTATCCCCCTTAAGAGGATTGCGTCCTCGCAATCTAAGAATAAGCTACTACAGAAATAATTATGGTGATTACAAGCTTGCTTAGTTTACAACTGCATCCGTGAATAAGTGGGGATAACACTGGCGCATACTTTCCTCTCGTTCCCAGGTCGATTCTCCAGGAGAATGATATTTCCAAGCTACACGAACCAGTCTGATTGTCTGTCCCCGCAATGTCTTCTCACTGACGTCGAGGATACCAACTGGTTGTTCTTCATATCTCAAGCTTGGGCCCACTGCGATCTCTGAATGATCGACTACGTAACTTGGGTCGGTCACGTACCTTCTCAGCTGTGAGACGTGGAATACGTCATGTACTCCCTCTAAGGATGGAGGTAATGCAAGACGATAAGCCACCTCACCAATGCGCTTTAGAATATCAAATGGCCCAATATACCGTGGGCTCAACTTGCCTCTGCTCCCGAATCTAATAGTACCTCGAGTGGGCAAAATCCTCAAGAACACGTGTTCTCCTTCTTTAAACTCTAGGGGACGTCTGTGCGTATCTGCCCAATGCTTTTGTCTGTCCTGAGCTGCTCGAAGATGATTCTGAATCTGTTTTACCTTCTCCACTTTCTGTGTTACCAATTCTGGACCCAGTATTTGACGTTCACCAACGTCACTCCAACATATAGGCGATTGCACTTCCTTCCGTATAATGCCTCGAATGGTGCCATCTGAATGCTGGCCTGATAACTGTTATTGTAGGAGAACTCCACTAAGTGCAAATGATCTTCCCAAGATCCTCCAAAGTCTAGCATACATGATCGCAACATATCCTCCAAGATCTGAATGGTGCACTCCGATTGGCCATCTGTCTGTGGGTGGTAAGCGGTGCTGAATTTGAGTCTGGTGCCCAGACTCTCTTGTATGCTTCGCCAGAAATGAGATATAAATCTCGAATCTCGATCCGATACAATACTAACCGATAATCCATGTAATCTGACGATTTGTCGCATATACATGTCGGCTAGTACCTCTGTGGACTGTCCAACTCTAAATGGCAAGAAGTGTGCCGATTTAGTGAGTCTATCCACAATAACCCATATTGCATCTCTTCCGCTGGGGCTCCTTGGAAATCCTGTGACAAAATCTATCGTGATATGTTTCCACTTCCATTCTAGTATAGGAAGCGGCTGTAACATACCTGCAGTCCTCTGATGCTCGGTCTTTACTTGCTGACAGACAAAACATTTAACCACAAATCTGGCAATCTTTCTTTTCATTCCATGCCACCAATAATACTGTCTCAAGTCTCGGTACATCTTGGTTCCTCCTGGGTGAACAAAGTACATAGAGCTATGTGCTTCAGTCATTAACTCCTGTCTCAATTCTCCATTTGGAACATACAAGCGATTTCCAAACCTCAATGTCCCGTCTTCGTGTATGCGAAGTCCTGTCTGCATGCCTGCTTCCGTCCTCTCTTTGAGTCTTCTAAATCTAGCATCGGTGGGCAATGCCTCTTTAATCTTCTCTACGAGTGATGACTTAACTTCGAGATTAGCCAGCAATCCACTCTGTCCTGGTAAAACAACCTCTATCTGAAGCTCTTATAGATCTCTCAATAACTCGGGCTGTATCGTCAAGAAATAAGCCGTAGGCTTCCTGCTGAGTGCGTCTGCTACAACGTTCGCCTTTTCCGGATGATACTGCAGATCTATATCAAAGTCTACCATCAATTTAAGCCAACGTCTTTGCCTCATGTTAAGCTCCTTCTGAGTATATACATACTTCAGACTCTTGTGATCTGTAAAGATTTCTACCTTTTCCCCATACAGATAGTGCCTCCAAATCTTCAGTGCAAATATAACTGCTGCTAGCTCCAGATCGTGTGTTGGGTTGTTCTTCTCGTGGACTTTCAACTGTCTCGACGCATAAGCAATGACCTTGCCATGTTGCATTAAGACACATCCTAGTCCACTTCCTGATGCATCACTGTAAACAACAAAACCTCCTGACCCTGAAGGGAGAGTCAAGACAGGTGCTGTTGTCAATCTTTTCTTCAATTCTTCGAAAGCCTTCTGGCAGTCTTCTGTCCATATAAACTCCTGGTCTTTACGTGTCAGCTTCGTCATCAGTTCTGCAATCCTTGAGAAATTTTCTACAAACCTTCGGTAATACCCCACAAGTCCGAGAAAACTTCTCACCTCTGCCACTGATGTGGGTGTAGGCCAAGTCTCTATTGCCGCAACTTTCTCTGGATCAACTGAAAGTCCTTCTCCTGAGATGATATGTCCCAAAAAAGGTACTTTGCCCATACAAAACTCACACTTACTGAGTTTGGCATATAACTTCTCCTGTCTCAAGGTCTCTAACACGATTCTGAGATGCTCCTCATGCTCTTCGTGGCTCTTGGAATATATGAGGATGCCATCAATGAACACAACTACAAATTTATCCAAGAACTGATGAAAGACTCTGTTCACTAAACTCATAAACACTGCTGGCACGTTGGTTAAACCAAACGGCATTACCAAGAACTTATAATGTCCATACTTGGTCCTGAAAGCTATCTTTGGTATGTCTTCCTTCCTTACTTTGATCTGATGATAGCCGGATCTCAGGTCAATCTTCGAGAATACCCTTGCACCACTCAATTGATCGAATAGATCATCAATGCGTGGTAAGGGGTACCTGTTCTTGATGGTCACAACATTTAGTGTCCGGTAGTCAATGCATAGTCGTACTGTTCCATCCTTCTTTGGCACAAATAATATGGGTGCTCCCCAAGGTAAAATACTGGGCCGGATAAAACCCTTCTCCAGAAGATCATCTACCTGTTCCTTCAATTCCACCAACTCCTTAGGTGCTAGCCGATATACTGATGAAGTGATAGGCTCTGCTCCTGGAGTTAAGTCTATTGTGAATTCTATTTCCCGATCAAGCGGTAAACCTGAAAGATCATCAGGAAATACATCCACAAATTCTGATATGACTCTTGGGTAACCTGTCTCCCTTTCTACAGATAGTACCCTAAGAGTAGGCTGAACTCCTTGCTCTACTGCTCCTCGAAGAAACTCAAATTCTGGATGTCCAGGCGGTCTAAATATAACCCGCCCAAGTCGGCAATCAAGAGTTGCATGGTACTGACTTAACCAGTCCATACCAAGTACAACATCATAATCCGGCATAGAAAATATCAGAAATTGAGCTCGCATTTCTCTTCCACAGACTACTACAGAACATGATCTACAGACGTCACTAACCGGAATAATTTCACCTCCCGTAAGAATTCTCTTCATCTTCGGAAGGGGTGCGGTAGCTACTCTATGGGTGGCTACAAAGCTAGATGCTATAAATGAATGAGATGCTCCAGAATCAAATAAAGCTACAGCTGGTAATGAAGCTACTAAAATAGTACCTGCGATAACCTCGCCTACAGTAGCTTCCTGCTCAACAACTAATGTGAATGCCTGGCCTCTTCCCTGAGCTGGACCTCTCTGCTGTTGAGCCTGCTGAAATAGGGTTGCCTGTGGTGCCAGTGGTGGTCTCTACTGGTAGCCCCCTGTAGCTGGTGGTCTAACTCCTCCAGCTCCTGTCTGCGGTGCTCCTACTGCTGGATAAGCCGGTCGTGGTGCAGGTAAAGCTAGTCTTGGTGCTCCGTCTCTGCGTTCAGAACAGTCCCTAGAAAAATGCTGGTTGGATTCGCAGCTCAGACATAGTCCCAAGTTACGCCTGCATTCTTTCTCAATGTGTCCTACCTTGCCGCAGTGGTGACAAGTAGGAAGAGGTCTGTCCCTATGTGCTGTCCTCTCTGGCATACTTCTCTGGGACCGTTTTACTGAATACCCATGTGCTGTCCTGGATGGTGCTGAGGTGATGGGCCTCTTCAGATTCGACTCCCTTATAGTGACGCGCTCCATGCGTCGTGCTGCTGCAAGGACGTCGGTATAAGATGTAGGTGCGACCGAGCCAATCAATCTCTGGAGCTCGAACTTCAGTCAGTCAAAGAACTTCTCAGCTTTCTCTTCCTCTGTCGAGATCAAGGTTGGGGCGAAGCGACTTAGGCGAATAAATTCCGCGTTGTATTCTTCCACTGTCATATTGCCTTGGATAAGGCGGTTGAACTTGTCTCTGAGCTCTGACCGTGCAACTGCTGGAATGTACATCTCTTGGAAGAGTTTGGAGAACTCTTCCCAAGTGACTCGGTCCTGTCCGAGCCTCCTCTCTTCTGCTAACCACCAGTGATGTGCATTTTTAGTTAACTGCATTCTGACTGTAGTCATCCATTTCTCTCTTGGAAGTTCAACCGCTTCCAACTGGTGCTGAATGTTCGTGAGCCATTCATGAACTTCTGTTGGCCCCTCTTTACCAGAAAATGTACGAGGCTTGAGATGACAAAAATTGGTGATAGATCCCGTCGCTGATCGCCTCGTTGTTGGATTTGCCTGTTCCAATGCGGATACCAGGCTGGTTCTTAGATACTCTGCCTCCTGACGGTGGGCCTCTTGCTGAATCTGTTGTTGTTCTTGCATCATAGCATACATCATCTGGAACATCTATTGCCCGTCCATGGCTTGTCCGGGCAGGAAAACTGGCATCTGTGGAGTGAACTGTGGTGGAGGTGGGATGTCATCTCTCCAGAACCTTGGATTAGGCTGGCCGGTTTGATCACTCTGCGATGTTTGTCCTCCGTTCCCTGGGGTCACTCCGTCTATATAAGTAACCACAGCGTCGTATGGCGTATCCAAGGGAATCTCGTCTCCGTTCTTGGGATCCATTACTTTGCAACCCAAAAGATAAACAGTAAGAACGCTCAGAGGAATCAAACAGGATGCAAATCAAGTAACAATTTCGACCACGATATAAAGTTCAAACATGGTTTAAATAATGGATGAGATCCTAGAACTTATTCTATCCTTAGGGCAGGCTGGTTCGGTCCCTAAGTTGAAACCGAACAATTTAGTCGTAGACCTGCATGGGCCACCACAAAAACCATGTCATGCCCCAGTCCCAAAATACCGAGGGACTAGACACGTGGCAATGGCCAGCAGCACACACCGATGGAAAAACCCAATTTAATGGATCCATCAGGGCGTACTTAAGCTGTAAAGACAAGTCTACGACAACATGGCATATCTAATCTCATCCACACAAGATATAAAATATGATCCACAGAATAAATAAGGAATGTAAATCATCAGCTAGTCTCAACAAAGTGCTTCGGGGAACAACCCGATAAATATCTGATACAATGGTTCAACAGACCAGAATATAAATTAAAGTAAATGCTGAGCATGAAACATGGATGCTCAGGAGAAGTCTTTGGCTAACACCTCATCCTCGGATGGCAGTACAGCTCCTGGATCAGCTCCTGCTCCGGTCCCGTATACCTCGGGATAGATCTCGTTCTCAAATCCTGGGGACATAATCCGGATCCAGGTCCTCAGGGGACATAGCAAGGTACAGAAAATATACAAGCCAAAATATAAGCAGTACAGCAAATAATGAGATAAATAGGGCAAATAAGTAACCATCTATGTAAAAATGCAAATGAGAGCATCACGAGTACTCAGGCTGAGCCACTACAAGCTCTGTGTCGGGGAGCCGGTAGCGGTAATAACCGGTAGTGGGTCTAGCTCTGCTCCGAGAGTCTACGACCTCTCAATAATAGAAGATATATATATAAAACATCCTGTAGCCTGTGTGTCTCTCCCCACCCAATGTAACCACGCATATCATGACCATAACGTCTCATGTCCATGTCAAGCGGGATCATAGCTAATGCAACCAGTCATACAATATCTAAGAATATAATGTCCATGTCCAGTCCTGTATTCTATACACAATAACCATAAATATCTCAGGAAGATCCTGTCTCATGAGTAGTGTCAAGTGTCCTGGGTCAAAGTGTACTTGGTAAGACAAGTACGAGAATGTAAAGTGTCACGAATGTCCATCTCTAGATGACAGTACCCAACACCGCGTACGGTGTTGGCACCCGACTAATAATCGAACGCTAAGTACGTCACACGGTCCTAGGTTAAGCATGCACAACAATATAATGAAGCAAGGAAAATATATAACAACATTGCAGAGTTTGGCAAGGTACACTTGCCTAGTATTTGAATATCAACAGTCGTCCCGGTATCAGTGGATCCTGTAGGTACTACTCCAAAAGCTATAATAAACATCACCAACAGTCACAGAAGATATCAAATAGCTAGAAACGCCTGTCCTTAAGTCCAATTTGGACACATGGGCAAAAATAATATTTTCGGGCCAAAGCGGGTTCCATATGTGGGCCACTTTGCACCGAAAAGTGTCTCAGGGTCAAAGGTCTTCAAATTTGCCAAACTTAGTGTCTACAAGTCAGAAACAATGATACGAACCCAACGGAACTTCCAGAATTGGATTCCGATGAGCCGATCACAAAATCGCCCGTCAAGTGGAGCATGTGGGGCCCACGATACGCGATTCTGTCAACGTTCTCAGAATCGAACCAAACTTGGGTCACAGGACCAGTGTATTGCTATGAGTCCGATGGCACAAATTTTGTCTCGATCCGACGTGTGTACACAAAGTTATAGTATATTCCAGAAAGGACGGATACGAGACGGTGTCGGCGGATACGCGTTGATTCCGGTGTGCACGCACATCCGAATCGACTTCTGCGAAATCCCACACATCCGTATCAACGACGCGCACATTTTGGTAAAGACCGCGTGCGACCAAGTCGTCCCGTTTGGCGGGGCGTACTCAGTTCCGTGGTAAAATAGGGCGTTGTTTTTCCTGTTTTTGGATCGCGGTTTGCTATCACCACAGGACGCGATGCACCGAGCGGGTTGCACGGGCACCGAGAGGGTTATACAGTCTACGCGTTGCAACTGACGGAATCGAAAACGAAAATACGAGGAGGGAGAAAACGGTACTTGAACAGGGCTCCGTGAAGACTGATTCTCACGTGTCCGAGTGTCTCCTTCGTGTCCAGCGTCCCCTGTTGGATCCTGTTGGACCCTGTTGGACTTGAGGATATTTTATGACTCCTATTTCTCTTTTATTCCATATCATACTTTCATCCTCCTTAGTTTGATATTGTGATTGAGTATTGTTTACCAATATTACACTCTTATATTGTTCCTCCATTTGGAGTTGAGACAACATGACAGGTACTCTTAAGTATATTGTGTGAGATATTTAGACAGTTATATTGCCTTATATAGCATTCTATCATCGATGCTGCGCCATAGGCTGGACGTACCTACGTACTCGTGCCCGAATATCCGGGTGCGGGTCATAAAAAGTAGGACTGAGCTAGAGACTATGGCTTAGGAGAGATGCATCCCATTTGAGACTGATGACACATTGCCTATAGTTCAGTAGATAGACAGATTATTGTACTGGATCTGTCTCTAGCTCTGACATTAGTTTCTTATAGGGTGAATATATACACACCCCAAGTATTACTTAGCATACCCCAAGTATTACTTAGCACACCCCATTTTAAATGAATAAAATTAACATAAATGCTAAGTATATCCCACCATATGACCAAAATACCCTTTTATATTATAACATAAAATCTATCATCATTCCTAAGCACACCCCACACCCTTACAACCGGTCCCCTCTCTACTTGGGGGTGAGTATTTTAAATCGAACATCCTAATTAGTTCAAAATGAGTATTATTTTCGTTGATGATCACTGCTAGGATTTCGAATCCCTTAAATTTTTGTTAAAATGAAACAAATTTTGATTTTTTTGGGTGTATTCACGGTTCTGTTCGAGCCTGGTCTATCGAATGCACAGAATGGTGTTCGACCCACGACAGTCGAACATTATTGTGCAGATTCGACCAAAGTGTGTTGAACGGAAGATCACATGTTTGATTCGACCTCTGCCAGTCGAACTTTTACTAAAATATTCGGCCAATACAGGTAGAACAGACAGTGGTCCGTTCTACCAGTATTGGTCGTGCTCATCGCGGAATTTTTTTTTGGGTCCAATACTTCTCATACACTACTTTAAACCAAGAAATTAGGTAAAGAGAGAACGTACATTGTGTCTTTGAAGTGGACTTTCTTCCTCCATGATGCCTTCTTCACAATTTTAATATAAGGTTTTAGGATTTTTGGGTTTTTTGGTTGTGTTAGAGAAGGTAAAAATTAAAGAAGGAAGAATAAGATGACTAGTGTGTAAGAGTGTCGTCCTCACTTTTCCATCTAGGGATAGTTTGGTAATTTGGCATAGGTATTTTAATTTTGGAAATATACTATTGAATATTGTGTGATGATTGTATATTTTATTAATTAAGATAAGCTATGATTATTATGACTATTATTAGATAGTCATTAGAGACTTGTGTTAAGTAGTTAGTTAGACTAGACAATAATTAAACTTATCACATATGGACATATTTAAATTTGTCATGATAAATAGTGAGCCAAACTTGGACCCAAGCCCATTAGTCATACCACTAATTAAATTAAAAAGAATTAATATAATTATAATTAGTTAGAGACTTCAAAAATACCCATCCTTAATTATTCCTCATAATACAACATATGGGGGACAACTTAGACTGTTGACATTTCTTGGGGAAGGGGGAAGAGGCCGGCCACATAAGAGGGGGGGGGGGGGTCTTTTCTCTCTCTCCTCATTTGCATTCCAAATTTTAGATCCTCAATTTTTTAATTTTCCTCCATTGAATTTTTACACAATTTACCACCAATTCCTTCTCAAATTCACCACTCTTGGAGCCTTGGAGCTTGAAGAAGCAAGGAGCACAAGGAGGAGAAGCTTTGGAGCTAGAGATCGTGTCCGGATCGTGTCCAATTATATTTTCATTGGGAATCCATCTCCCAATTGGTAATTCCTAAATTTTTCTCTCATTATGGTTTCTTAATCAAGCATTTGACCATTAGGAATGACCCTATGGCATATGACTATCTATCGGAATAAGTTCTAGGCTATTTGGCTTTGTATGGTAAGATCTATGAGGTAATTTATGTGTATGTTGGGGAAATTACGAATTTGACATATCAATTGTGTGTCATGAGACCAATTAGATCTAATTAGATTTAGATCAGGGTTATGGGACTAGGTACGTGTCCACAAATGGATACATATAGGTCGTATCACGGTATCTTGCGATATGGTGTGATACATGGTCAATTTTGGATGATTCACATGAATTCTCTTCATGATGTGTTGCAATGACTTCTAATATATATATATATATATATATATATATATATATATATATATATATATATATATGACTTAAGGGAATAATCAATTGTGGATAATGGAGAGTTTGGTATCTCAATGAGTTGAGTATCATAGATATCCTAGTTGGTGCACTATAGGTATTTGTTTAAATGCCTCAATCTATATGTGTGTGTGTGTGTGTATATATATATATGTGTGTGTGTGTGTGTGTGTGTGTGCCGAGTTGTCAGTGTGCATCACAGTAGAGGGGGTGGGGTTCAACATTTGCAACTGCTCGAGTGCAGCACACTCGAGTATCAGCAACAATAGCTGCAGCATGTGCAGCAAGTGTGCCACAACCGTAAAAGCACAGTAGCATTAGTAAGTGCCGTGTGCAGCAGCAACAACTGTAGCATCATTAGCAAGTGCAGTGTGCAGCAGCAACAATTATAGCAGTAAGAGAAGTGCAGTATGAAATAATGCACAATAAAGAGCAGTCTCAACAACAGCTAAGTAGCAGTGTGTATAACAACAACTGCAGCAGTGAGTCTTGACTTTGGTTTCAGTTTTAAGTTGATGAGTATCAGTGCAGTTAAGGGTGATATTGGTGTCCAGGCAGTCCATTTTCATTGGGAAACTCATATTGGTATATTTTAGCATATTTATCACCTTTATTACACTTAAGTAACTTGATTTTCCAATATAGGTCTGTGTGACACCAGCTTGAGCATCGAGAGACACACCTTGCTTAGGACCTCAAGCGAGTACATCTCTCTGTTAGTTTTTATTTCATGATAGTGTATATATCACTTGTTCTAGAACTGCGTACTTGATACTGATACTTGGTTACACGAACTGGTACTATATGGATTCCGTCAGGAGATGTTATTCCTTACCGTGTTTAGCGGGTACTCCTTACACATATATTTTATCGTATGCATCGGGTATCAATTTTTATGTGCTTTATGTGCATCCACTATTTCGTGTGCTAGTGTGACATATCGTATTCATGTGCGTAACGTGTCGTGATTGGATCCATGAGTATTGGTTGGGGAGGGGGAGTAGAAGTTGTTTATGTGATCAAGCCCTATTTATCTCATGTGTATATCGAGTATACACCTCATGTATAGTCGAGTTACCTATTTACCTCATGTGCAACCTAAGCTGATCACATAACGAAATTACGCTCTAAACCACATAGCTAGTATTCTTGTTCTTTTACTTGTAGTTTATTTCCATATTTCCAGTATTCACTTTTCGGTTCTTTATTGTGATTATTTGCCTGTTCTCACTTGTATTTCCATTTCTTAATACTTGTGCATCTTCTTTCCTTTTTTATTACTCGTTATATATGCTCGATTATGTATTTGAAACTGCTTTCAGAGGTATGTACTTCGCTCCAATCCTGACTGGATATATTTTTCAGATGATTGGCTAGAGGAGTTGTGTCCCACTTATTATGGACCACATGATGATGTTCCATTAGAGGATCCTCCCTTAGAGTAGGAGGACTTAGTACCAGATTCGGAGGAGGTTTAGATTATTTGTGTAGACTTGTATTAGACTTGTATTGAGATTTTTGGCATGTATATATTATTTCAGTCTTGTGGATGTATTATGACTCTTTCCTTCGTTATTCCATTCTTGCTCTATATTCCTTAGTTTGCATGGTGATTGCGTATAGTTATATTTATTAGATATCATATTGTTCCTCCGTTTGGAGTTGAGGTGATCGAAAAGTACCATATATATATTGTTTGAGATGTTTAGATAGTAGAGTTGACCCAGACTTCGTTCTACCGCCGATACTGCGACGTAAGATGGACGTACCCACGTACTCGTGACCGAATATCGGGTATGGATCATGGCACATTTTTAGTGGTGGCCCATGCAGGTCTGTCCTCGAGATGGCAACTAGTGCGATGTCGTAGTAGTGCTCACATAGAGTATTGCTATGAGCCTGCTTTAGGATTAGGATCTCGGATGAGAGTATACTCAATCACAACTAGAAAACATTCTAATTTATCGATTTTGCAACCTTTATCATTCTGAATATTGATTCTTTGAAATATTACTGTCCTTCTTTGATGATTTTGTATCTTGCACAGTATTGACTTCTTTGTTTCAATCTGTCTTCAGGATGCCTCCGAAGATCATATTCTTTCGCTTGGGAGCAGCGAAAGCTTCGTCAACTACTTCTTGGCCTACTACGGAGAGGGCAAAAACTACTACTATTTCTTCCCCAGTTGAGAGGGTTGCCTCACCGGTTCAGGTAGGGGTCTCAGCAGCCGCCTTTGGGGGTGCTCCTCCCCCAGTTTGGAGGTCAGTCTTAGCTATTTCTGAGAGACTTCTACCCCCGCCACCAGTGCCAGTTAATGCTACCCAGTTGTTCGTACTATTCCAGCAGATGATAGAGGCCCAGAGGGCCCAGGCTGAGGCACAACACAGGTAGACTGATATGATGAGACATGGCATTGAGAATGCCCACCAGGTGGCCATTACCACAGTAGAGAGGACAGCGCCACCACAGCCACAGGAGGTACAACCCAGGCTTGTTACCATACATGACTTCAAGAAGTTGGATCCCCGGCCCTTCAAGGGGACATAGGGTATTATATATGTAGATGACTGGTTGGAGAATATGGAGCACGTCATGCGCTTATCCCGCCTTGCAAAGGATCTGAAGGTGGAGACAACAGGACAACAAATGATGGACATCGCTAGTACTTGGTTCCGGAATGAGCCACATATTGCCGATCCGGGACTAACATGGGATGAGTTCAAGGACTTGTTCAAAAGAAAGTTCTTTCCGCCCACCGAGAGACTTAATTTGGAGCGACAGTTCCAGAACCTTCACTAGGGGAATATGTCGGTAGAGGAGTATGCCGCAGAGTTTGGCAGACTGAGCAGATACAGACTACATGGTGAGGGATCCTGAGATCCGGACGAGTAGATTCAGAGAGGGCCTGAATTGGTTGGAGAGGGCTCTCATTTCCTCGAGCCATGAGATGTACGCAGATATCTTGAGGGAGGCCCGCAAGGTCGAGAGAGACCTGAGTTTGAAGCCCAAGAGGGACCGAGATATCTTTGGTGGTAGCAGCAGTGTGGGTCCAGCCAAGAGTCCCCATTTCTAGCCACAGAGATAGCAGTTTCCTGCGCCTATCAGAGCAGCAGTACAACAGACGCACCAGATGCATATGCCAGCCCAGCCAACTCGTGTTTGTGCCTTCTGTAAGAAGTCAGGATATGGATAAGATATTTACAGGAAGAGGCTTGGTCAGTGTTTGTTTTGTGGCTTGGTAGACCACCAGCTGAGGGATTGTCCCAAGACGTTAGCTCGTACAGCTCATGACGTAGCCCTGATTCAGAGAATACCCGTAAGACACCTAACGGGATAGCAGAGAGGACCTCCTTTGCCGCCACAACAACAGAGGTTCATGCAGAACCAGCAGTAGTAGAGAGGTGCACAACAGTGACGAGCCTTTTTCCTAATCGTGGAGGAGGCAGAGCCGGTCGGAGACGTTATAGCAGGTTCAGTCTTACTTGATTCTTTTCCAGCTCATGATTTATTTGATTCCGATGCTTCATATAGTTTTGTTTGTGTATCCTTTGCTTTGAAGCATAATCTAGAGGTTGAACCGTTGGTGCAAGATCATGACCGGGGGTGGCATTATCCTGGTCAGTGATGTTTGCAAGGATCCGAGAGTTTATTTAGGAAGCCGAGAGTTGAGTATATATCTACTTATAATGCCACTTTCGAGCTACGATATAATACTCAGAATAGATTGGTTGAGTAGGCACCATGCTAGTATCGATTGTCGAGGAGGCAGAGTTTTATTTCAGATGCAAGGAGATACAAAGTTTGAGTTCGTCAGAGGAGCAGAGAGCAGAGCAAAGCAGAGTGAAGGAGATTTCTGTGGAGCTTTGGTAGAAGAGCAGGAGCCACCACATCTATTGATTATTGAGTATATGGATATTTTTTTGGAGGAGTTGCCGGGGTTGCTGCCAGACAGAGATGTGGAGTTCTCTATAGACTTGGTGCCAAGCGCAGAGCCGATATCACATCATATCTATAGAGTGAACAACAGCCAACTGGCAGAGTTGAAGAAGCAGGTAGATGAATTGCAGGACAAGGGCTTCATTAGGTCCAGTTCATTACCATGGGGTGCTCCGGTATTATTTGTACCAAAGAAGGATGTGTCGGTATACATGTATATCGACTACAGGGCACTCAACAACCTCACTATCAAGAATAAATACCCGTTGCCACGGATTGATGATCTCTTTGATCAGTTGAGTGGAGCGAAGGTATTCTCAAAGATAGACTTGAGGTCGGGGTACCACCAGGTGAAAGTGAAGAAGGAAGACATCCCGAAGACAACCTTCAGGACTTTGTATGGACAGTTTGAGTTCTTGGTAATACCATTTGGGTTGACCAATGCCCCAACGATATTTATGAACCTGATGAATAAGGTGGTTCATCAGTACCTGGATAAGTTTGTGGTAGTATTCATTGATGATATATTGATATATTCGAAGACCTCGGAGGAGCATGAGAAGCACCCGAGGATAGTTCTGGAGACCCTCAGGAAGGAGAAGCTATATGAAAAGCTTTCAAAGTGTGAGTTCTTCCTTGATAATCTTGAAATCCTCAGGTATGTGATTACAGGAGACGAGATCTCAGTAGACCCAAAGAAGATTTCAGCAGTTGAGTCATGGTCTATCCTGAGTTCAGTAGCGGAGATCAGGAGTTTTCTTGGATTGGCAGGCTATTATCGGAGATATGTTCAAGATTTATCCAGGATTACGGAACTGATGACTAGACTAACCAGGAAGGACATAGAATTCTTCTGGACTGAGGATTGTTAGTCTGCTTTTGAGGAGCTAAAGAAGAGGTTGGCTACAGCTTCAATATTGACATTACCATCAGGGACAGGAGGATTTTTTATATATAGTGATGCATCGGGTAAGGGTTTGGGTTGTGTGTTACAACAGAACGGGAAGGTAATTGCCTATGCTTCCAGGTAATTATGCCCTCATGAGAAGAATTACCCTATGCATGACTTGGAGTTGGCAGCAGTTATTTTTGTCCTTAAACTGTTGAAGCACTACTTGTATGGAGAGAGAGTAGAGATCTTTATAGATCACAAGAGCTTGAAGTATGTGTTTACATAAAAAAGAGCTCAATATGAGATAGAGACGATGGTTGGAGTTGATGAAGGAATTCAACATTGCTTTGTAGTACCATCCAGGGAAGGCCAACGTAGCCGCGGATGCCTTGAGCAGGTATCCAGTGGCTATGTATTTGACGAGGGATATACATTTATTGTTCGATCTTGATAGCTTGGGCATTGAGGTATTAGTTCCTGGAGTTGTAGCACAGATGTAGGGACTCTAGGTACAGTCAGAGTTGATGGACCGGATCTGATCCACGCAGTTCGAGAATGAGTCTACGAGGAGCATCAGAGCACATGTTCGGATAAGATTGGCAGAGGATTTCAGTATTGCAGATGATGGATCATTGCGGCAAGGTACCAGATTGTATGTGCCAAGTGGAACGTTGCGCGAAGAATTTCTTCAGAAGGCACATCGATCTCAGTACTCTATGTATCCAGGTGCTAACAAGATGTATAGGGACATAAGAGAGCATGTTTGGTGGTATGGTATGAAGCGGGATGTGGCTAGCTTCGTATCTAGATGCTTGGTATGCCAGCAGGTAAATGCGGAGAGACAGAGGCCATATGGATTGCTTCAGTCTTTACCCATTCCAGAGTGGAAATGAGAGCATGTGACGATGGACTTTGTCTCAGGGATTTCGCGTTCTCTAGGAGGTAAAGATGTGATTATGGTCATCATCGACATGTTGACCAAATCAGCCAACTTTCTGCCATTCAAAGTGGGTACATCTACAGAGAAGCTCGCAGATATGTATGTACGTCAGATAGTCAAATTGTATGGAGTTCTTGTGAGCATAGTGTAGTGCCCCGCTCCGTGTTGGCACTATATATCAAGGTAAGTGGGCAGAACTTCGTTCTCTGATTCTTGTACGCCTTAATAATGAATCTGAGTTTTTGAATGCTTGTTTTCATAAGAGAATGATAGGACCTGCCTTGCATGCTAATAAGAGAACTCACCTAGCTTGTCATTGAAACGAACATGTCTGCTTAACTAAGAGAATCCTGAAACGCTTGTCTATGACTAAGAGTTTGCATGAACATGTTCCACTATCGATTGTGCTTCGAGAGAACCATATCGTGTGCTTGAATGTGTTCAAAGATAAGACGGCTTGCCCCGCAACAAAGATATATGGTCTGATGGTTCGTCTCGTCTGCATCCTAGAGTTTATTTGATAGTGTTTCATGCATTGGCATCGGTCGGACAATGGCTATTGGTGGAGGATGAACCATGTGTCACGGCTGCTACAGAGATAGTGGAAAGCAACCATATGTCCCAGCTGCCAATAGCATCAGATAAAAGAGTCATTGGTTAGCTGGATCAACTGCTGTCGATCCTGAGTTACTCGGGGACCGCACTACATATAAGATAGTTCATTGTGTTGGCTTGGTAGAAGACTGCCCCTAGATATGCATCTGTTCCTAGATGTGCATTTGTCCCTAGAGTCTTTGAGTATAGCTCATGAGACACGCTGCGCACACCCTGATAACATAATATTTGGCTTGTCTTGCTTGCTTGCTTAATATCGCATATGAACTCTGTTTCAAAAGATATTTTCATAAACAAAGTAATATGACTCTGTTCTTCTGCTGCATGTAACGAACATAGGTAAAACTAGAAAGATCACTAGTAATATAATATTTTATAACATGATTACTTAGTGTTGGTGTCACGCCCCAGTCCCAAAATACATAGGACTATGATACGTAAGCATGCCAGCCACATGGATATGGCAACTCCAATATATGGAAATCATAACCCATACGTACGCTGTAATATGAATATCAAATCCACAAGTGGTATAAAATGTATCACAAGTCACAGGGTATAATCTAAATCTCATCCACGAAATCAAATATAAATAAATAACCAATATCTATGAAACTAGATCTCAATAAGAAGTATCTAAAGATGATAGTTGGGTGGAAACAAATCTACTACCAACTCGAATATAAAAGTACAACACAACAACACAATACAAGAATACCAGCTAACGACCACGGGGCTCGAAGAGAAGACATCCACGAAACATATGTAACCATCTGAATCTGCGCTCATGCGAATACTCAAGAACAGCGACACCTGGAAGGGCCAGGTCCTCAGAGGGACGTAACAAGATACATAGAAGCAAGCCAATTTGAATACAGTAAACATGCATAATGTTTGAAAATATTTAAGTATGTTGTACAAGACAATCTATATGAATGCAAATGAGGACAACTTTTTGACGTATGGGCAAGGGTAGGCTACTCGATCTAAGCCTCACAACTTACACACCCGTCTAGAACATCATCAGCCGACATACCTCAGGGGTAGCGACCCTCGTGACTCCATCAATCGACATACCTCGGGGGTAGCAACCATCGGACATGACTACCATAGTGCGTGCTAGTTATTACGGTTTACCAGAGTGGTTAAAGCCCATACGCCTACTGATTGTCCTCTATGATACTAAGTGTCAAGTGTGTGTCAACATATCTAATATATAGTAATGATTGAAAGAAACTACACATGCAATGAATAAATAAAAATGCAATAAATATACAGAAATATACTAAGCATGCAAAATACTGTAAGCAATTTGGCAATGTATCTTGCCTGGTAAGAAAGCTGCAAAGTGTAACGTCCAGAAGTCCAACACACAGGATCAGAAGCTATGGCCTCAGAACAAATATCCTCGGATGCTAAAATAGACATCACCAACGTTCCCAGAATAAGCAAAATAGCTAGAAAGTACTTTCCTTTTGTCCAATTTGGACACAGGGGCAAAACGGTAATTTTGGGTCAAAGTGGGCTCCACATGTGGGCCACTTTGCACCAAAAAGCGTGCCAAGGGTAACAGTCTCTAAATGGGACAAATTATAGGTCAAACAAACTCTAAACGTTAATACAAACTCAACGGTACGTCCAATTTTGGATTCCGGTGAGTCGTACACAAATTCGCCCAAAAAGTCAACCGTGGGACTCGCTAATTGGTGACTTGGTCAACTGTCTCAAAATTGCGTCAAAATTGGGTCGCAGTACCAGCGCGTTACCACGAGTCCAGTGGCACAAGTTTCGTCGTAATCTGATAAGCGTGCACAAAATGCGCAGGGCTTTCACAAAAGTTATGATACGGGGATTGTCCGCGGATACGGACTGATTTCGACGTCACACGCGTCCAAATCAGTTTTTACGAACTCTCACACATCCGGGTATACTGTGCGCACCTTTGGTACACTTGGTACACGGCGGGGCGGTCTGTTTGGCGGGACGCGCTCCGTTTCGCAATTTTAGAAATCTTAAAAAATTAGATTTTTGGGATTTTCCAACGAATTTAATTCTACATACAACTGTTAATAAAGTAATATAATTAATAAAAATTAAACTAGGTTAAGTGGTCTCCGCATACCAAAAAGAAAAATCAAATTCGGATCTCTGTGGTGGGAGATACGAATCCGGGAACATGGGTCATCGCAACGGAATTTCTGAAATTTAAAAAGTCGTGGTTTTTATCAACTTGGCGTCAATTTTTACCTAGGTTTGTGCGCTGTTCGAGATAAACTAATGTACAGATATTGAAGGGGGATAGGTGAGGATCATACCGGCGAAGACGGGGTCAAGTTTGGTTCAACGAGGTGATGGGAAACGACGCTGGAACACAGGTAAGTTGTTGTATTTTCTATCTGGTGCACGATCGCGCGGTGCTCGCGCGGGGCGCAGGGGTGGCGGTCGTGCAGTCTCCGGCGGCTGAGCGCGGTCGACGTCAGGCTGGAGACGGCGGTGTAGTGGCGAGGAGAGGGAGGATTAGGGTTAGGGTTTGGTTTATGGGAGAGTTGGATGTATAAATAGGAGCGGCGAAAAGATTCTTACGCGCGGGGGGGGGGGGGGAAGAAAACCACTAAACGGCTGCTGCTGCTATTGTTATATATTTAACGGGACGGGTCCTTGGGGCTAGCGGGTAGGGTTTCAATGGGTTTGGGTTTAAGGATCCAATAGGAATCCATTTCTTTTTCTTTTTCTTTTTCTTTTTCTTTTTCTTTTCTTTTCTTTTCTTATCCTTTTTCTTATTTCTTTTATTCTTTTTCTATTTAATATATATGTATATATATATACATATATATACATAGAAAAATTTTAGAATTTGTATTAATGCATACCATTAAGCTAGCAACTGTCCACGGGGTCTCCTACATGGAATAAATTAGGAAAAATTTATAATGGCTCCATAAATCTCCTAAATTTACAAACACCTAAAATAAAAATTAAATAAAATCTATTTATTCTAGTTAGCTCATAATTACTATAATTCCATTAATAATTAATAAAAAAATGAATACGGTTTTTAGGATTAGAGATTTTACATTCTATCCAACTTATAAAAATTTTGTCCTCGAAATTAAAATTAAGTCACGGTAGAAAGTCAAGGATGGTATAAGATGTGCATTGTTTAAAATGCAAGGCTAGGTTTAAATGAGGGGCGATGTTGCGCGACTAAAATGTAGCACAATGGAGCTTAATTATAAGTTGCACAAAGGTCAGAATGGAAGATGGGCACGTCTAGGATAAGGGTGTAGAATTTGTAGGAAGGCAGTGGCTAGTGTAGTGCTCCAATTATCGAAGCACGGTATGGTATGCTAAGTGATATAATTATTGCAAAAAAATAAAAAAATATCGTGTTCTGTTTCTAACTGGATGCAATCTAGCCTTAGTCTCACTATTTAAGCCAAGTAGGTCCAATTTTGGGTGAGGGTTTTACAATCTATCCAACTTAAAATTTATCCATCTATCACCTAAGGCTATACATCTAGGAAAACTATTCCTCAATTATTTAACCACGTTATTCAATCCTCAAAGTTTTAACACCAAATATATCACCTATGATATGCCCTTAATCAATTATAAAAGAGAGTCACTAGGTCTTATGATTAGCCTTATGGGGTATATCTAGTACTATTAATATGTCAACTTATACCAAGCACGAGGTTTCGTCTTTCCGAAATAAGGGAAGACGGAGAGCAATAATAAAGAATTCAAGGTGAAGGTGATAGAATACAAGTACGAGGTTCAAAGAGATTAAAAAATTCGAAAAGAGAGTTGTCAGGGCAGTTGTGGATTAAAATCATATTTTGGTAATTTCCTATTTATATGCTCGTATCAGTACAATTATGTAACCGATACGATATGTCAGACATGTCTAGGGGCAAGTATATTCGTCTACTACCATATATCTCAATCCACGTAAAGTAGTCATGCGAAGAGCGAACCAAACGCACTAAGGTTAGCTAGACCTTAATACACCGATTCTGATTAGGCAATTGTATCATTGTGTGCACCCAATAATACATATGTCATGAGCAAGCTCGATAAAAGAATAATCTTGCAAAAACTAGGCTATAATAGCAGCATAAGTCAAGGTAGTACATAAAATATAAGTACGCTAGATTATGATGAGAGAAGTTACAAAATAATCCAAGTTCACCAAGAAAATAAGGCTCTTACAATCTCTACAGTTGTCATACTAACTCCTTGTCTAAGTCGATAGTCGACCGAATAGGGGTATGGGTTTCCAAGTTCTACAGTCTGATTAAACATTATCTTCTTATGCAAGTCTATAGTTGGTATTATTCTATTACACTTTATTAGTGGGTCAAAAGGACTATGTGTTACTAGGTTATGAGGCATACTACCCAACTTAAAAGAATTAAACTAATGATATAGCTGTCTTGAGGGGATTCTGCAGAATAACCTGGTCCTTGTAAAGTATAAAATCTTATTAGGGTACATGCAAAAAGATTTTGGTACTCATTAGGGTCTCCTATTGTATTATATAGGTAGCGATTATCTTTAAGTCTTAGTCATAGTGCTCATAGGACATGTGTCAATAGTATGAATGAAAAAAAGTTACTGGCCTTTAAGTGAGAGGGGATATAACCTATATAGAGGTGTGGTACAAGTTACGTAATTTAAAACTAAGGATAATCATCGGGTCACAATCTACAAGAACAACCCAAACTTATCAAGCTCTAACTACTAAGCACAGGAATTCAAAATTCAAGTTTACAACTATAATCCTAGCAAGCTATATATTCTAACATAGAATAAAATTACTTGGTCTATAATCAGAGAGGTTTAGGTGGCACGAATTGAAAGAGGAAGGAAAGAAATTTAGTCGTCTCACTAATAGCGAGCGCTAAGGGTTCAGAGGAACAAGTCATAAAACTAAATAGAAAGACTCTAGATATTGGCATGGTTTTCTAAGAAAGGGTGGTATGCTAATCTCTGCGTTTGAGGTATGATCAAGGAAAATATTATATTTATTCCTCTTGGCTTCCTAAGGTACTGTCTGCTTAATAATAAGGCAAGGAGCTAGATTTATAGTTCTATAACACTATCTCACTATAAAGGTTAGGTTTAGTTATAAGGTTTAACCATGGGTTTCTAGTGGTTCCTCAATACTAGGGTCAAACAATATGGCCAAACTTCTAACTAACTCTAGTAGTGTCTATACTACCCTCAAGTCTTCATAATACATCAAGGGGTAATGGTAAACCAATCTATAGATAAGAAATTCTAGGCTTCACTAGATATTCTAAACTTGGTGGTGTGTCAACACTCTAGTTGTACTCTTAATAGGAAGGTTACCCTACTTATCATCTAACAACAAGGACTTTTATATTCTAGGAGGGGGCTATACTCAAGGAATTATCAGGAAAGTACAGGAATCAAGAAGGATACAATTATTCAAATAGAATGGATTGGAAGGAGAGCGAATCATAGTCAATTATGGATGAGATCATATACTTTATTCCTATTTACAGGCTTGTTCGGTACATCAACGTAACTGATCCAATATACTCTCGACCTGCATGGGCTACCACAAAAATATGTCACGCCCCAGTCCCAAAATACATAGGACTAGGACACATAAGCGTGCCAGTTGCATGGATATGACAACTCCAATATATAGAAACCATAACCCATACGTACGCTGTAATATTAATATCAAATCCACAAGTGGTATAAAATGTATCACAAGTCACAGGGTACAATCTAAATCTCATCCACGAAATCAAATATAAATAAATAACCAGTATCTATGAAACTAGATCTCAATAAGAAGTATCTAAAGATGATAGTTGGGTGGAAACAAATCCACTACCAACTCGAATATAAAAGTACAACACAACAACACAATATAAGAATACCAGCTAACGACCACGAGGCTCGAAGAGAAGACATCCTCGAAACATATGTAACCATCCGAATCTGCGCTCCTGCGAATACTCAAGAACAACGACACCTGGAAGGGCCAGGTCCTCAGAGGGACGTAACAAGATACATAGAAGCAAGCCAATTTGAATACAGTAAACATGCATAATGTTTGAAAATATATAAGTACGCTGTACAAGATAATCTATATGAATGCAAATAAGGACAACTTTTTGACGTATGGACAAGGGTAGGCTACTCGATCTAAGCCTCACAACTCACACACCCGTCTAGAACATCATCAGCCGACATACCTCGGGAGTAGCGACCATCGGACACGACCACCATAGTGCGTGCTAGTTACTACAGTTTACCAGAGTGGTTAAAGCCCATACGCCTACTGATTGTCCTCTATGATACTAAGTGTGAAGTGTGTGTCAACATATCTAATATATAGTAATGACTGAAAGAAACTACACATGCAATGAATAAAAAAAAATACAATAAATATACAGAAATATACTAAGCATGCAAAATACTGTAAGCAATTTGGCAAGGTATCTTGCCTGGTAAGAAAGCTACAAAGTGTAACGTCCAGAAGTCCAACACACAGGATCAGAAGCTATGGCATCAGAACAAATGTCTCCGGATGCTGAAATAGACATCACCAACGTTTCCAGAATAAGCAAAATAGCTAGAAAGCACTTCCCTTTCGTCCAATTTGGACACAGGGGCAAAACGGTAATTTCGGGTCAAAGTGGACTCCACATGTGGGCCACTTTGCATCGAAAAGTGTGCCAAGGGTAACAGTCTCTAAATAGGATAAATTATAGGTCAAACAAACTCTAAACGTCAATATGAACTCAACGGTACGTCTAATTTTGGATTCCGATGAGTCGTACACAAATTCGCCCAAAAAGTCAACCGTGGGGCTCGCCAATTGGCGACTTGGTCAACTGTCTCAGAATTATGTAAAAATTGGGTCACAGTACCAGCGCGTTACCACGAGTCCAGTGGCGTAAGTTTCGTCGCAATCTGATAAGAGTGCACAAAATGCGCAGGGCTTTCGCAAAAGTTGTGACACGGAGATTGTCCGCGGATACGGGCTGATTCCGACGCGCACACGCGTCCAAATCAGTTTTTGCAAACTTTCACACGTCCGGGTATACTGCGCGCACCTTTTGGTACACTTGGTACACGGCGGAGCGGTCCCGTTTGGCGGGGCGCGCTCCGTTTCACAATTTTTGGAAATATAGAAAATATGGATTTTTGGGATTTTCCAACGAATTTAATTCTACATACAGCAGTTAATAAATTAATATAATTAATAAAAATTAAACTAGGTTAAGTGGTCTCCGCATACCAAAAAGAAAAATTGAATTCGAATCTCGGTGGTGGGAGATACGAATCCGGGAACATGGGTCATCGCAACAGAATTTCTAAAATTTAAAAAGTCGTGGTTTTTCATCGACTTGGCATCAATTTTTACCTAGGTTTGTGCACTATTCAAGATAAACTAATATACAGATATTGAAGGAGGATAGGTGAGGATCATACCGGCGAAGACGGGGTCAAGTTTGGTTCAGCGAGGTGACGGAAAACGACGCTAGAACACAGGTAAGTTGTTGTGTTTTCTATCTGGTGCACGGTCGCGCGGTGCTCGCGCGGGGCGCGGGGGTGGCGGTCGTGCAGTCTCCGACGGCTGCGTGCGGTCGACGTCAGGCTGGAGACGACGGTGTCGTGGCGAGGAGAGGGAGGATTAGGGTTAGGTTTTGGTTTATGGGAGAGTTGGATGTATAAATAGGAGCGGCGGAAAGGTTCTTACGCGCGAGGAGGGGGGAAGAAAACCACTAAACGGCTGCTGCTGCTATTATTATATATATAACGGACCGGGTCCTTGGGGCTAGCGGGTAGGGTTTCAATGGGTTTGGGTTTAAGGATCCAATAGGAATCCATTTCTTTTTCTTTTTCTTTTCTTATCCTTTTTCTTATTTCTTTTATTCTTTTTCTATTTAATATATATATGTATATATATGTATATATATATACATAGAAAAATTCTAGAATTTGTATTAATGCATACCATTAAGCTATCAACTGTCCACGGGATCTCCTACATGGAATAAATTAGAAAAAATTTATAATGGCTCCATAAATCTCCTAAATTCACAAACGTCTAAAATAAAAATTAAATAAAATCTATTTCTTCTAATTAGCTCATAATTACTACAATTCTATTAATAATTAATAAAAAAAATGAATACAGATTTTAGGATTAGGGGTTTTATAGTTGGTTTTAGTGAATGCTTGCTTCTGTTCAGTTGTTTATTCTCACCAGTACTTATAAAAGTGCTAACCCACCAACAGTTTACTAGCTTGCAGGTACTGGATTGTCCGAGGGAGCGATAGGTATGCCTCATCCCCAAGACCCAAAAATTCTGGTTTCGATTGCCTAGAGCTGCTTTCATATAAAGGGGCATAATGTATGGAACGATGCCTTTGCATAAAGAGAAACCCAGTCCCTCGATTTGCCCCGAATACTCAGATGGTTAAAATGCTTTTAACAATGTCCCTCCTCTGCTTACTCGATTGATGCGATGATAGCCAAACTTTAACGATGTTGCCTTATGCGGGTGCAACCCCAGGATCGCACGACATTTCGTCCCGACATCAAACGGCCATACGTGCCCCGCAGAAGCGCCGAGGCGCGGTGATTCGCGTCCGGTCAGCCACGGGGGAACGGTGGTCGTGAGGCCCTCAGGGTCGAGGCGTGACATAATGGTATCATAGCGGATTAGATTATTTTTTGCTATGACTCTGAGAAGTGCTCGATATGGTATTGCAATAGAGCGTTCCATACAATAAGTCCATAGATATTCTCAAAGTGCAAATATTTTCTGGACTTGATTGTTTCGATTGAGTACGGCGAAGGATGAGGACTATCACTGTTCGGAATATCGAGAAGTTTACCTTGAAGTTTCGATGACAAAACTTTTGTTGGTGGATAAGTATGTAGTGCCCCGCTCCGCTCGGCACTATGTATCAAGGTGAGTGGGCAAAACTTCGTTCTCTGATTCTTGTACGCCTTAATAATGAATCTGAGTTTTGAATGCTTGTTTTCATAAGAGAATGATAGAACCTGCCTTGCATGATAATAAGAGAAGTCACCTAACTTGTCATTGAAACGAACATGTCTGCTTAACTAAGAGAATCCTGAAATGCTTGTCTAAGACTAAGAGTTTGTATGAACATGTTCCACTATCGCTTGTGCTTCGAGAGAACCATATCGTGTGCTTGAATGTGTTCAAAGATAAGGCGGCTTGCCTCACAACAAAGATATATGGTCTGATGGTTCGTCTTATCTCCATCCTAGAGTTTATTTGATATTTTTTTATACATTCGCATCAGTCGGACAATGGCTATTGGTGGAGAGCTGAACCATGTGTCATCGCTTCTACAGAGATAGTGGAAAGCAACCATGTGTCACAGCTGCCAATAGCATCAGATAAAAGAGTCATGGGTTAGCTGGATCAACCGTTGCCGATCTTGAGTTACTCGGGGACCACACTGCATATAAGATAGTTCATTGTGTTGGCTTGGTAGAAGACTTCCCCTAGATATGCATATGTTCCTAGATGTGCATTTGTCCCTAGAGTCTTTGAGTATAGCTCACGAGACACGCTGCGCACACCCTAATAACAGAACATTTGGCTTGTCTTGCTTTCTTCCTTAATATCGCATATAAACTCTGTTTTAAAAGATGTTTTCATAAACAAAGTAATATGACTCTGTTCTTCTGCTGCATGTAACGAACATAGGTAAAACTAGAAAGATCACTAGTAATATAATATTTTATAACATGATTACTTAGTGTTGGTTTTAGTGAATGCTTGCTTCTATTCAGTTGTTTATTCTCACCAGTACTTATAAAAGTGCTGACCCACCAACAGTTTACTTGCTTGCAGGTACTGGATCATCCGAGGGAGCGATAGGCATACCTCATCCCCAAGACCCGGAAATTCTGGTTTCGATTGCCTCGAGCTACTTTCGTATAAAGGGGCATAATGTATGGAACGATGCCTTTGCATAAAGAGAAATCCAGTCCCTCGATTTGCCCTGAATAATCCGATGGTTAAAATGCTTGAAATAATGTCCCTTCGCTGCTTACTCGATTGATGCGATGATAGCCAAACTTTAACGATGTTGCCTTATGCGGGCGCAACTCCAGGCTCGCACGACATCACGTTCCGGCATCAAACGGCCATACGCGCCCTGCGGGAGAGCCGAGGTGCGATGATTTGCGTCCGGTCCGCCGCGGAGGAACGGTGGTCGAGAGGCCCTCAGGGTCGGGGCGTGACACATAGTCTCGGATTGGGATAGTCGCTTCATGTCCCACTTTTGGAGGAGTTTGCAGGCTAGCTTGGGCACTCAGCTTAAGTTCAGTACCATATATCACCCTCAGACAGACGGGCAGTCGGAGAGGACTATCCAGACTCTCGAGGATATGCTATGCACTTGTGTTTTAGAATTTGGAGGTTCTTGGGAGGATCATCTTCACTTGGTAGAGTTTTCTTACAACATCTTCCAGGCCAGTATCGAGATGTCACCATTTGAGACGTTGTATGGACGGAGATGCCGCACTCTGTTATTATGAGATGATGTTGGTGAAAGAGCCTTATTGGGACAAAAGATGGTATTGGATGCAGCTGAGAAGGTGAAGCTCATCAGGGATAGACTTCGAGTGGCGCCGGACAGACAGCGGTATTGGGCCGATAGCCACCAGAGACCATTGGAGTTTGAGGTATAGATTTTGTTTGTATTTCTTATAATTGCTTGTTATAGTTAGAGAGCTAAGGTTGTGTTTCGTGCTAGGTTGGGGATCTAGTTTTCTTGAGGATTTCTCCGACGGGGTACGATTCGTTTTGGTGGAGGCAGAAAGCTTAGTCCACGGTACAACGAGCTTTTCGGTGTTCTTGAGAGGGTCGGTGCAGTGGCCTACAGACTAGACTTGCCACCTGCATTAAAGGGAGTGCACAACGTGTTCCACGTGTCACAGCTGAGATGGTACGTGGCAGATCCTAGCCATGTACTAGATCACTCGGAGATCGAGGTTGGTCCGACACTCAACTATCTAGAGCAACCCGTAGAAATTTTGGACCGCAGGGAGAAGGTTATGTGGAACCAGACGATTTATTTGGTGCACGTCGCGTGGAGGCATCACTCGCCAGGAGAGAGCACCTGGGAGCGAGAGACCGAGATGCACGAGTGATATCCTTATTTGTTTGAGCCGTGAGGTATAATTCTTTTTTGCTTGTATTGATTGCTTTTGGTAGTTAGTTTCTTCCTTAATTTCGAGGACAATTTTTTTTAAGGTGGGTAGGTTGTCACCCTCACTTTTTCAGTTAGGGGTAGTTTGATAATTTGACATAGATATTTTAATTTTAAAAATATAATATTGAATATTGTGTGATGATTGTATATTTTATTAATTAAGATAAGCTATGATTATTATGACTAGTATTAGTTAGTCATTAGAGACTTGTGTTAATTAGTTAGTTAGAGAGACTAGACAATAATTAGACTTGTCACATATAGACCTATTTAAATTTGTAATGACAAATGGTGAGCCCAACTTGGACCCAAGCCCATTAGTCATTCTACTAATTAAATTAAGAAAGATTAGTATAATTACAATTAGTTAGAGACTTCCAAAAATATTCATCCTTAATTATTTCTCATAATACAACATGTGTGGGGCAACTTGGACTTTTGACATTTCTGGGGAAGGGGGAAGAGGCCGGCCACATAAGAGGGGGGGGTTCTTTTCTCTCTCTCCTCATTTGTATTTCAAATTACTTCCAAATTCTAGATCACTAATTTTCCAATTTCCCTCCATTAAATTTCTACACAATTCACCACAAATTCTTTCTCAAATTTATCACTCTTGAAGCCTTGGAGCTTGGAGAAGCAAGGAGCACAAGGAGAAGAAGCTTTGGAGCTAGAGATCGTATCCAATTGTATTTTAATTGGAAATCCATCTCCCAATTGATAATTCCTAAATTTTTCTCTTATTATGGTTTCTTAATCATGCATTTGACCATTAGGAATGACCCCATGGCATATGACTACCTATAAGAACAAGTTATAGGCTATTTGGCTTTGTATGGTGAGATCTATGAGGTAATTTATGTGTATGTTGGGGGAATTACGAATTTGACACATCAATTGTGTGTCATGAGACCAATTAGATCTAATTAGACTTAGATAGGGATTATGGGAATAGGTACGTGTCCATAAATGGATACGTATAGGCCGTATCATGGTATCTTGTGATACGGTGTGATACGGGATCAATTTTGGGTGATTCACATGAATTCTCTTCATGATGTGTTGCAATGACTTATAATAGTTGTATATATATATATATATATATATATATATATATATATATATATATATATATGACTTGAGGGAATGATCAATTATGGATAATGGAGAGTTTGGCACCTCAATGAGTTGAATATCATAGATATCCTAGTTGGTGCACTATAGCTATTTGTTTAAATACCTCAATCTATATGTGTGTGTGTGTGTATATCGAGTTATCAGTGTGCATCACAGTAGAGGGGGGGGGGGTTCAGCATTTGTAACTGCTCGAGTGCAGCACGCTCGAGTATCAGCAGCAGCATAGCAGCAATAGCTGCATCATGTGCAGCAAGTATGCAACAGCAGCAAAAGCACAGCAGCATTAGCAAGTGCAGTGTGCAGCAGCAGCAATTGTAGCAGCAAGGGCAGTGCAGTATTCAACAATGCATAGCAAAGAGCAGTCTCAACAGCAGCTAAGTAGAAGTGCAGTGCAACAACTGCAGCAGTGAGTCTTGACTTTGGTTTCAGTTTTAAGTTGATGAGTATCAGTGCAATTAAGGGTGATATTTGTGTCCAGGCAGTCCATTGACTGAGGTTGGGTCATTAGTAGCAGCAATGGGAGTTGGAGTTAGTACTTAGTGTTAATCAAATGTTAGTGTGTTATATGTTAGTGTGTCAACTAGATGAGTTTGTATTACCAATTAGTTAGTTAAGGGTGTCAATTAATATTCATGACCAGTTAGCATGACTGATATGGTATCAGTTACTGATACATGTATGTGTGTGAGATTGAGGGGCTTGAGCATTGATGTTGATACCCAAGCCCAACAACAGTAGTAACTCAGTGAGCATGATGCTTGATGTGTTTTGTTGTGGGTGAGTGAAGATCAGTCAGGTGTTGGGGTAAAGTTAACCCTGGGTATGTGGCTTTAAGTGCTTCATTAAACATCAGTGTATTAGAGGTAGGTTGAGTATTAGTTGTCTCAGGTATTGTCCTTGATCATTCAATGCTTAGTTATCAGTCAAGATGTTCTAGGGACTATTAAGGATAGAAAGTATCAATAGAACTATAGTATAGGTGTTAAGGTATTATACAACTAAGAAAATGGAATAGGTTGTGTCACGCTCCGATTTTGTGGAATCGATAGTCGTCCCCCGGACGTGACGTCGTGCATGCCTAGGTTGCACAATGCACAAGGCGAAGGCATTTTTGCATAAGAGCACATATTCAGAGTACGCAGATAATTGAAACACAAAGTTAAAACATGAAAAAGTTCTCTTTGTTCTCTTTATTGATAATGAACATCTTTTACAAACTCTTGAACGAGTCAGATAATTGTCGCATGGGCTTACAAAAGTGGGCTCAAAATGAGATAGGCGTCATGTACATTACATCATTTTACTTAAGCTTCAAAAGAAGAGACCTCCAGGCAGAGCTATGGACTTTCCACGGAGCTGTATGAGTTTGTGAACGAGCTCCTGGAAACTTCAAAAGACTTCTTCGAGGCACGTTCAGGACGTGCCAGTTGGTGGACTAGAATGGGAAGTAGCTTTAGCTCCTCGCAGGATCTCCTTGGTACGGGAAACCTGTTTCAACGAGGATCAGTACATCGAAATGCACTGGTGAAGACGAGCTAACCCAACTATACCAAATCATAAGTTGCTTATATAAAGCATGCAAGTTATTTGTGGTCTTACTATCTTGCCTTAGTTCTTTTTACAAGCAAGCATTGATATAGAAATTTACTGAAATAAACATTTTTACCGTTCGGTGACTTTTACCTGCCCGTCTGAACCATGTACACAATACTTATCATGTCATTCCCTGCCACGAAGACACAAGTTAGCTTTGCACAGGTTTAAATATACGAGGGGATCACTGGCATGATGGACGGTTTATAGTCACGGGACAGAAATGATATGCAACGCAGGTAGCGAGCCCCTCCACATGCCATTTCTTCCTCCAACATACTGACTATTCCATACGTTCCGTCCGGATCGGATCGTTCCCAGTGCCCCGGCAACCGTCCGCGGAACTACAAACCTTGTGCACAAGTTGTCCGTGACCAAACAATATCTAATACTAAGTTATCACATGGTACAGTTTAAGGCAATACAAGCACGAGATGAGTACATGACACGATCCATTTTGCATAGTCTTCCTGATCATTTATTGCATATCAAGGTTCTATTCTATACATAGCACAATTTATAGAAGAAGTACAAATTCTAACTAAAATTGAAGCATGGAAAGAACATTCTAAATGATCTAGCATGCAATAAGGTAACCGTTCACAAGTTGATTGACAAGCACAAATAACCCAAGTCCATTCATTTTTTTATCTTGACATCTTTTAGTTATTATGGTATCGTTTGATCGGAACAAGCAAGAATACAAAATTTTAGGTGTGAAGACTTGGAAGAAGGGTCAACTAAATCGAATTATAGCCACTCACTAGTTGGTTGGAGAAAAGAAAGGAAATAGGTGCTTCAAGACTCCGTTCGCACGACGTTTACTACACGATCACCTGCATTACCACGAACAGCTGATCAATACCTCTTCTACTCTTTCTAATCTCGGAATGGAATGTAATTCAACGAATGAAAGCAATAAAATCCATCAAAACTGTTCAATAAAACACAAATCCAAAAACTAACTCATAAGCACGAAAGCAACAAGGCGACAACGAAAACTAGGCAAAAAAATTGCAGCGGAGAGGTCCCTCTTGACTTTGCCGCTAAGTCCATCCTCGGGGCACGATCCACTGAATATGGGAATCAATTTTGAGAAAGCAAATACATAACGGGGATAAGATCTTGATTCAATCTATTTCGATCGAACGATACCGATTTGTATTTCTTAGTCGCGCTCCCCGAATTGGGGGAACGGGGCACCACATCCTAACCAACTAATATGAAGTTTTGTCCACAAAACTTAGGAATAGAACCTACCACTATGAAATAATAAAGGAAATCTTTCCTACATCTCAGACTCAATCTCCCAAGTCAATTTTTCGACTGAATGATTTCGCCAAAGCACGCGCACGAGAGGAACCGAACGACTTCGAAGCAATTTCTCCTTGTAATCCAAGATCCGCACAGGATGTTCAACATAAGTCAAGTCTGCCTTCAAGTCCAGTTGATCAAGGTCCACTACATGACTTGGGTTGTACACGTACTTTCTAAGCTGTGAAACATGGACGATATCGTGTACTTCAGATAGTGACGGTGGCAGGGCAATCTGATATGTGACTGAGATAACTCGCTTTAGTATCTCGAATGAGACGATGAATCTTGGACTTAGCTCCCCCCTTGCTCCAAATATGGTAACTCCTCGCATGGGCGAGACTTTGAGAAATACTCGATCGCCTACTGAGAACTCAAGAGGTCGTCGATGCGTGTCTGAGTAGCTTTTCTGACGACTCTGTGCTACCTTCAGCCGTTCACGGATCAAGCGGATCTTCTGGACGGTTTATTCTACAAGTTCTGGGCCAAGAATTTGCCGTTCACCAACTTCATACCAACAGATCGGGGATCTGCACTTCCTTCCATACAATGCCTCATACGGCGCCATCTGAATGCTGGATTGATAGCTATTATTGTATGTAAATTCGGCTAACGGTAGATGCATGTCCCAACTTATCTTCAAGTCCAAGGCGCAGAGCTGTAGCATGTCTTCGAGGATTTGGTTGACCCGTTCTGTTTGGACGTCCGTTTGAGGATGGTAGGAGGAGCTGAACTTCAACTTCGTCCCCATTGCTGACTGAAGGCTTTCCCAGAAGCGTGATAAGAATCGTCCATCTCGATCAGAGACAATGGATACGGGCACGCCGTGGAGTCGAGCGATCTCATGAGGTAGATCTGAGCCAGGCGGTCGGCACTCCAACTTACTTTGATAGGCAGAAAGTGAGCTGAATTAGTGAGTCGATCGACGATGACCCAGACGGCATCATTCCTCCATTGCGTCTTCGGCAACCCAACAATAAAATCTATCGTTATATGTTCCCATTTCCACTCCGGTATAGCAAGGTTCTGCATCTCTCCACCCGACTTCTGGTGCTCGGCCTTTACCCTCTGACAAGCCATGCATTGTGACACGAACAGTGCCACTTCTTTTTTTATGTCGTGCCACCAAAATGTTGTATGAAGGTCTCGATACATCTTTGTGCTACTCGGATGTGAAGTGTAACTCGCATAGTGGGCTTTGGTGAGTATCTCCTTTCTGAGGTTTGCATTGTTAGGAACGCACAATCTTTCCTTCACTCGTATCATTTCGTCCGGGCTTACCACAAAGTCGGTTGTCTTTCCTCCTTAGATAGGACTTTGCATCTTTTGCAGGAATATGTTATCCTTCTGAGCGGACTTAACTTTTTCTAACAAGTCTGGTTTGAGGCGCAGCTGAGCCACTTGTGCCCCCTTTTTGTATATGATTTTAAGTGTAATGCCCAAACTTTCAAGATCCTGTCGTAGCCTGTCGTTGATAGCCAAGCTCCCAACGAACACTCTACTCAGCGCATCAGCTACAATGTTACCCTTGCCCGGTGTGTATCTGATCATCAGGTCGAAGTCGCTAAGGATTTCAAGCCAACTTCGTTGTCGTAGATTTAAATCCATCTGAGTATAGAGATATTTTATACTTTTATGATCCGCATAGATCTCGCACGGCACACCATAGAGGTAACGCCGCCACAACTTCAGTGCGAACACCACTGCCGTAAGCTCCAGGTCATGCGTTGGATAGTTTCTTTCGTGTGGCTTCAACTGCATCGACGCAAAGGCTATCATTTTGTCTCTCTGCATAAGGACATATTCCAGACATTTTCCTAAGGCATCGCTATAGATCTTAAAATTAACGGGTCCGTCCGGAAGGATAATAATTGGTACTGAGACAAGTTGCTGCTTTAACTCCATAAATGAAGCTTCACAGTCGTCCGTCCACCGAACGTTACTCCCTTTCGAGTGAGCTGAGTCAGAGGTGAGGCAAATTTTGCAAAATCTTTTATAAATCTTCTGTAGTAGCCTGCTAGACTAAGGAAGCTCCGAATGTCGCTAGCTGACTCAGGCCTTTTCCACGTCACGATAGCTTCTACCTTCTTCGGGTCAACTGAGATGCCCTCTGCGAAAATAATATGCCCAAGGAAAGATATGATGTCCAACCAGAACTCGCACTTACTTAGCTTTGCGTACAACTTATTATCTCGAAGAGTTTGAAACACCATCCGCAGGTGTCCTGCGTGTTCATCCTTATTCTTCGAGTACACTAAGATGTCTATAAAAACTACCACAAATATGTCGAGAAATGGTCGGAACACACGGTTCATTAATTCTATGAAAGTGGCAGGGGCATTCATCAATCCAAACGACATAACGGAAAACTCATAATGGCCATAGCGGGTTCAGAATGCTGACTTCGGCATGTTCTCGGGCTTAATCTTCAATTGGTGGTAGCCCGAACGAAGATCAATTTTTGAAAATACTGATGCTCTTTGCAACTGATCGAGGAGGTCGTCTATCCTGGGTAGGGGATATTTGTTTCTGATAGTGACCTTATTTAGCTCTCGATAGTCGATGCAAAGTCGCAACATTTTGTCCTTCTTCATTACGAAGAGCACAGGCGCACCCCAAGGAGACATGCTCGGACGAATGTACCCACGGTCTAGCAGTTTCTGAAGTTGGCACTTTAACTCCTTTAGTTTAGTAGGGGTCATTCTGTATGGAGCCTTGGAAATAGGTTGGGTATTTGGGAATGTATCGATGGTGAACTTGATCTCTCGGTCAAGTGGCATGTCGGGTAGTTCGCTCGAAAACACATCAGGAAACTCCGCCACAACGGAAGAAGACTCAACGTTTGCGTAATCCAGCTGCGTGTCCCGAACCGACGCTAAGTATCCCTCGCATCCAGAGTGTAGCATCCGTCGAGCAGATATCGCAGAAATTACCATGCAGGCCCAGGACGCATCTGTTGCTGGACTACTCGTATAGCAGAATTTGGCTTCTCCAGGTAGGCGGAAGACGACTTATTTCTCTGCACATTCGATAGTTGCCGAACAAGCGCCAAGCCAATCCATCCCCAAAATAATGTCGTAATCCCGAACATCTAGGATTAACACATCAAGCGAGAGTTTCCTTCCCCCAATACAGACGTGACCTCCTTGACATACTGAACGAACAAGTATTTTCATGCCCGATGGGGTGCTAACACTAAGGTCTAAATACAATGGTATTATTTCTATATTATTTTTTACGACAAAATTCGTGGATATAAAGCTATGCGTTACACCAGAATCAAATAGCACACGTGCATGTATGTTATTGAAAAGCAAAATACCTGACACAACGGTGTTCGATGCCAGGGCTTCTTCCCGTGTCATATTATACACCCGTCCTTGAGCTTGACGACACTCTTGCTGCGGTACGACTCGGTTGGCTTGGGGTGCTAAGGCAGAATTTGGATGCTGAGGGTGAAGCTTGGAGGGAAGCGGACAGTCCTTAAATATGTGGCCCTTGCCACCACAGTTGAAATATAACCCTTTCCTGATGTAACAGTCATTGGCGGTGTGTCCTGGCCTCTTGCAGAAGAAACATAGTTGCCCTTGATTTCTTTTTTGCTGACCGCCGTTATTTGGACGCTTTGTAGTGTTGTTTCCTTTCTCGTTGCTATGACGCTTGTGATTGAAAATATGCACAGTGCCGACAACAACCAGAGGATACTGCGGTTCGAGGGAAAGGGTATGGTTAAGAACTTCTCGCATCGTCTGGTACTGAGGAACGACCATGTGCGCATAGATGGCAAGTCGCAGGCCGCCTTCAAATCGCCTGGCACGACTCGCCGCATCAGGTAAATATGAACTTGCAAATTTGGCGAGCCGGTTGAATTCGGCGGAGTACTGCTTCACGGTCATGTTGCCTTGTCGAAGCAGCACGAACTCGTTCTCCTTTTGCCGACGTACGGGAGGGGGTATAAACTCCTCTTCGAATGCGCCACGGAAGGTATCCTATGCGATCATCTCCTCTTCATCGTCAACTGGAAGAGATTTTCGATGCACGTCCCACCAATCGTGCACGTTCAAGCGGAGCTATAGTTGGGCACACGCGACACACTTCTTCTCATGTACCTCTAGCAGTTTGAAGTGATCCTCAAGCTCTGCCAGCCAATCTAGAGCCACGATCGGATCTTCAGTCCCCTTAAATGGTGTGTTGCAGACCTTCTTAAAGTCGGCAAAGTCGAAGGTAGTCATATCCTTCTTCCTTGGAGTTTGAGGCATTTCGACTTCAAGCGTGGGTTGCTCCACCGGTATCGCTGTTGTTGCCGCGAAATGGTTGGAGGCCAAGGTCTGCACGATCTATTGCAGGGTATCTACCTGCTTTTGTTGGACTGCAAATCGGGCTTCTAGATTGTCTTTAAACTTGCTCTGTCGTTCTTTCGCTCGCCTCCCAGCTCGTTCATATCGAGCCTCATCTCTCTGTTGGCTGGTCTCAAGCATCCGCATCATTTGCTGAATTGGATCGACACGTGACATAGCTCGCTGACTTCGAGAACTTCTCGAGGTGTCGGAACTACTTTCTTGGGCTTGTACTTCATCCTGTGCTAGCGTTGATGCTTGCGCTTTAGTCATCCCTTCAAAAGAAGGTAACTTGTATCAGGATCATAATGTATTATGGACTCATTGTATGGAACGTATCTCATTTTGGCCTAACGAGTTCAAGAGTTCGCATAGGGAATATATCGTTAAACAAACTTTTTCGACACGAGGGTCAAAGGAACTTAAAGCTGTGCTCTGATACCAATATGTCATGCCCCGATTCTGTGGAATCGATAGTCGTCCCCCGGGCATGACGCCGTGCGTGAATAGGTTGCACAAAGCACAAGGCTAAGGTATTTTTGCATAATGAGCACATATTCAGAATACGCAGATAATTAAAACACAAAGTTAAAACATGAAAAAGTTCTCTTTATTGATAATGAATATCTTTTACAAACTCTTGAACGAGTCAGATAATTGCCGCACGGGCTTACAAAAGTGGACTCAAAATGAGATAGGCGTCCTGTATATTACATCCTTTTACTTAAGCTTCAAAAGAAGAGACCTCCAGGCGAAGCTATGGCCTTTCCACGGAGCTGCATGAGTTTGTGAACGAGCTCCTGGAAACTTCAAAAGACTTCTTCGAGGCACGTTCAGGGCGTGCTGGTTGGTGGACTGGAATTGGAAGTAGCTTTAGCTCCTCGCAGGATCTCCTTGGTGCAGGAAACCTGTTTGAACGAGGGTCAGTAAATTGAAATACACTGGTGAAGGCGAGCTAACCCAACTATACCAAATCACAAGTTGTTTATATGAAGCATGCAAGTTATTTGTGGTCTTACTATCTTGCCTTAGTTCACTTTACAAGCAAGCATTGATATACAAATTTACTGAAATAAATACTTCCACCGTTCGGTGACTTTTACCTGCCCGTCTGAACCACCTGCATAATACTTACCATGTCCTTCCCTGCCACGAAGACACAAGTTAGCTTTGCACAGGTTTAAATATACGAGGGGATCACTGGCATGATGCCATAAATGATGGTTTATAATCATGGGACAGAAATGATATGCAACGCAGGTAGCGAGCCCCGCCACATGCTATTTCTTCCTCCAACATACTGACTATTCCATACGTTCCGTCCGGATCGGATCGGTCCCAGTGCCCCGGCAACCATCCGCGGAACTACAAACCTTGTGCACAAGTTGTCCGTGACCAAACGATATCTAATACTAAGTTATCACATGGTACAGTTTAAGGCAATACAAGCACGAGATGCGTATATGACACAATCCATTTTGCATAGTCTTCCTGATCATTTATTGCATATCAAGGTTCTATTCTATACATAGCACAATTTATAGAAGAAGTACAAATTCTAACTAAAATTGAAGCATGGAAAGAACATTCTAAACGATCTAGCATGCAATAAGGTAACCGTTCACAAGTTGATTGACAAGCACAAATAACCCAAGTCCATTCATTTTTTTTTATCTTGACATCTTTTAGTTATTATGGTATCGTTTGATCGGAACAATCAAGAATGCAAGATTTTAGGTGTGAAGACTTAGAAGAAGGGTCAACTAAATAGAATTATAGCCACTCACTAGTTGGTTGGAGAAAAGAAAGGAAAGAGGTGCTTCAAGACTCCGTTCGCACGACGTTTACTGCACGATCACCTGCATTGCCACGAACAGCTGATCAATACCTCTTCTACTCTTTCCAAGCTCGGAATGGAATATAACTCAATGAACGAAAGCAATAAAATCCATAAAAACATTTCAAGAAAACGCAAATCCAAAAACTAACTCAAAAGCAACAAGGCGACAACGAAAACTAGGCAAGAAAACTTACAGCGGAGAGGTCCCTCTTGACTCTGCAGCTAAGTCCATCCTCGGGGCACGGTCCACTGAATATGGGAATCGATTCCGAAGAAGCAAATCCATAACGAGGATAAGATCTTGATTCAATCTATCCCAATCGAACGATAGCGATTTGTATTTCTTAGTCGCGCTCCCCGAATAGGGGGAACGGGGCACCACAGGTTGAGGCTTGGTAGGGTAGTATCATCCATGTGTTTTGGTTGGTATTGTAAGCTAAGGTAATTATTATACTAAGGTATTACCTATTAACTAAGTTATATATATATATATATATATATATATATATATATATATATGAGGTATATAGTGTTAATAGCCAGTATTAGCTAGTTAGTAACCATTATAGATTAATTTACTAGCATTGGACCTAGAAACTTGTATACGACCTAATTGACCTAGAGTTGACTGGTGTGACCTAGAAATGGCCTAGAAACTCATATTGGTGCATTTTAGCATATTTATCACCTTTATTACACTTAAGTAACTTGATTTTTCAATATAGGTCTGTGTGACACCAGCTTGAGCATCGAGAGACACACCTTGCTCAGGACCTCAGGCGAGTACATCTCTCTGTTAGTTTTTATTTCATGATAGTGTATATATCACTTGTTGTAGAACTGCGTACTTGATACTGACACTTGGTTACACGGACTGGTACTATATGTATTTCGTCAGGAGATGTTATCTCTTACCGTGTTCAGCGGGTACTCCTTACACATGTATTTCATCGTGTGCATCAGGTATCGATTTTCATGTGTTTCATGTGCATCCACTATTTCGTGTGCTAGTGTGACTATATATATTTATGTGCGTAACGTGTCGTGATTGGATCCATGAGTATTGGTTGGGGAGGGGGAGTATAAGTTGGTTATGTGATCAAGCCCTATTTATCTCATGTGTATGTCGATTATACACCTCACGTATAATCGAGTTACCTATTTACCTCATGTGCAACCTAAGCCGATCACATAACGAACTTACGCTCTAAACCACATAGCTAGTATTCCTGTTCTTCAGCTTGTAGTTTCTTTTCATATTTCCAGTATTCACTTTCCAGTTCTTTATTGTGATTATTTGCCTGTTCTCACTTGTATTTCCATTTCTTAATACTTGTGCATCTTGTATCCTTTTCTATTACTCGTTATATATGCTCGATTATGTATTTGAAACTACTTTCAGATGTATTACTTCGCTTGGATCCTGACTGGATATATTTTTCAGATGATTGGCTAGAGGAGTTGTGTCCCACTTATTACGGACCGCAGGACGGCGTTCCATTAGAGCATCCTTCCCTTAGAGCATGAGGACTTAGTACCAGAGTCGGAGGAGGTTTAGATTATTTGTGTAGACTTGTATTAGACTTTTATTGAGGTTTTTGGCATGTATATATTATTTCAGTCTTGTGGATGTATTGTGACTATTTCCTTCGTTATTCCATTCGTGCTCTATCTTCCTTACTTTGCATGGTGATTGAGTATAGTTATATTTATCAGATATCATATTGTTCCTCCATTTGGAGTTGAGGTGATTGTCAGTACCATATATATATTATTTGAGATATTTAGATAGTAGAGTTGACCCAGACAGCGTTCTACCGCCGATGCTGCGGCGTAGGCTGGACGTACCCACGTACTCGTGCCTGAATATCTGGGTGCGGACCGTGACAAGGAGTGAGGCTGGTAGGGTGTGCTTAGTAGGTCATGTGGGTATAAGGGTCTTTTAACATGAATCTATTTTCCAACTTAAGTTATATGGGGTGTGCTTAGTAGGTCATGGGGTATGGATAGCCGGACTCTTTCTTATATACTTTTTGGAGACTCATTTGGATATTATTAGTCTTGTGAGATGTATCGACTCTTATTCTGGTCTCTTTATATCATATTCGTGCGTTGTTCTTCCTTATAGATTTTGTGATTGAGTATTCATATTCATTGTGATGTCATTATATATTGATGATCATTATTGATAGATAGTTTAGTATACCAATACAACGTTTTACCGCCGATGTTGCGGCGTAAGCTAGACGTACCCACGGTCCGTGCCCGATTATTTGGGGACGGGTCGTAACAAGGACGCCATAATACCATAGGTAGTTCAAAATGATGTATCACCAATGACCCTCATGCAGTTAGACTGCATACTCATGCCAGGATGTCAGTTGTTCCAAAACAACCCTTCCAAATTTCGATGAATATGGGCTTCCGATATCCAGACGGATATCCAGCCTCGTTACATGTTTTTTGCTAGAACTTATGGGTCGGAATTCGACATAAAACCATAATAAATCCATTATGGGTAGAAGTTCAATTTTAGGTCAGATTTGATTTAACTTATTTGGATGGTCTGAATGGCTCTAGATGTAGGGATTAGTGGAGAATACCTATATTAGGGTTTTCTAACCTAATTGGAGAGATATATAACAAAATGTGTGCAACTTTCAAGAGAATATAGAGATCGAAGGCTTGAGAGAAATCCAAGGAGATTTTGGAGAATACGTTTGTAGGGTTCGTGTAGTCGAGTTTGAGAAAGCGAATGCTCTACTTGATCTTTTTTCTAGTAACTTGGATTGGTTATTTTACTCTGTATTCTCTGCTTGACTAGCTACAGTGATTTGTGTTTGAATTTGCATGAAAAATTTGGTAAAAATAATGTATTCTTCTTGTCATATTAAGGAAGGGTTGAAGTATTGGGAATGGAGGGTGGAACCCATTAGAATAACCTCCATCCCAGTTTGAAAGTACTTTGAGGAATGAAGGACGAATGAACCTTTAAATGCATAATACACAACCACGATCTATAATCACAAAAACACAAGAATTTTATATACAAATATGAGTCAAGAGAAAACCACGGAATGATGTGGAATCCAACCCTAAGAAACATTTAGTATTATGGATATTTGGCCAAATATTTTAGGTGTGTCATCTTGTAGGGATTCAGAGACTAAAGCAAAGGCACTCAATGGGCGTCGACACCTAAACCAAAAAAAAAAAAAAAAAACGTACAACAAAACCTTCTACGAGAACCGACATATGATACCCACAATATGTGATGGCTTCAACCAAATATACAAATCTGAATCCTTTATAAATGAAAGAATTAAAAGTATGCATTGATTCCTTTGCCTCAAGAACTCATCTCTTACAAATTCTCAAGAAGAATATGAAATTACAATGAGATTGTAAATAAAACCCCAACTCGAACTAGAACCCATACATAGAAAGTGATTGACCACCAGAATGACACGGGTGACGATCTCCTCGACGGAGTTGACTACATTTCGATCAACACCCCCTCTTGAATGCAATCCCTACGAGCGTACGGTCTCACGCTTGAACTCCAGAAAAAGAACCTACCAATAAATCTGCCCTTAGCCTCCTTTTATAGAGAATAAGAAACCTTAGAATCATATAGGAAACCCTAACTTAAACATTAAGTTCGACCAACCAATATGAATTGTCCAATATGACCAAAATTCGGGTCCATCTGCTGTTTCTGCCCCCAAAAATTCAGTCAAAATTTTAGATTTCTATAGGTATGCTCTAGGCTTGAAATCGTAATACCGATCGAAATTTCGGTTAGTACCTTGGCTCAAAACGCTTGTTCGCCACCCTTTCAACTCCAAATTTGATTCTGTCGACTTCACGACTAATTCCTCTTCGAGTTACCAAACTGTCCATCCACCTTGAAATCGAACTGATGACCAAGTCAATTCACCTGGGTCCATTGCCACATCTTGTCCTAATAGAATAAACAAAACCAATAATAGTAGTAAATATCTTTCTTCCAGAATGTTTTAATCTATGACGTTATACATCACTTTCTTCCTCACAAGTAGTTATCCTAATCATCCTATGTTGCACAAATTCGGACACAAATACGGAAAAGAATATGATACGGGTATGGTATAAGAGCATTTTCAAATAGGTTCAGTTGAGTCACCTATGTTGCACAAATATAGATAGAAGTACATACACCTTACAGATACGGACACATTTGTCCATGTCCGTGCAACATAACACTTGCCTAAGTTAATTTTGTCCATTTAGCATAGAATCTGAACAATATGTTAAAAATGTTTGGGTGGATGAATATCTGACAAATACAGGTCAAATGAGTGGGCAGAGGAGCTATCAATCTACCTGAAAACATATTATTAGAATCTTCTTACACAGTTAATAAGTTCAAATATTGCATTGTCTAGTTCAGGTTTTGTTTTTCTTAATATTTCCAAGATTACACTTAAAAGCCAAACACTAAGAATACCATTCTTTCATTTCTACCTTTCTCTTCATATTAGTATAATGTTAAGATCCTCGCCAGTCCATTACATTTTCACTATGTAAGTAATTAACCTACTTCAAGAGATCTTCACGGCCAAGATTTTAAAATTTATTTTTTATGTTTTGAGAATAAACTAGCCTACTTAATCGAACTTAAAATGCTTACACTCTTAAAAGTGTGTCAAACTTATGGTGTTTTCTTATTGTCACTCATTAAACACTACATATACCTGTGTGGCTATTGCAGGCTATTTTTTCCTCCTCTCCACCTAGTAGATACTCCACCAAATGTATAAGAAGATAAATGGATACAGAGTTGGAAAACAATGAAAATTAAAACTAGGTTTTCCTGATTATATGTTAGGGACATTTTTCTTAATTATTCAGATAGGAATGATTTATTCACCTAGTTAAAGCTAGACTAGTGAAGTCAAGTATCTGAAAATTAAGCATGTAAACTTTTGGTCCTTGAACTGTAGTGGATGTGATTATGACCTCTCATCTATTTATAATCATTTTTAAATCCATAGAAATGCTTTTGTGGTGCATTTTCTTTAAACCAAGTGGTTTATTTTCCAGTCAATCGATCTTTGTGCCAAATTAGCTATGTTGCACGGACACAACAAGTTGGTGAGCCTATTCGTACCCATGTCCGTACTTGTGTAAAATAGCAAATCAGTAATCTTTTGATTTATGCTTTTAAGTTTAATAACTTTTGAACAATTATAAGAATTAAAGAGTTCCATTTGCAATTATACTCTTTTATCTTTTTACGGAGAGAAATTTGCCATTGTAGTTCCAAAGATACATAAAATCTGTCAATTCCTTATGAAACCGAAGTATACCCTTCTTTTTTCTTCGCATATTTATATATGTAGAATGATTTGATTTTACCTGCGATTTCAGGAACCCGAAGATGAACCAACAAGGCTGGTTCCTGGCATGGTTTATACTTTCTGTCGCCCTGTTTGTAACCCTCGACAGATGAGTGCGCTTGCCATCTTTGTATTATAAATCTGTTCAAAGAAAAAATTATGTAAATCTACACCCATTATTTTGTATATTATTGGCACTTCCCTGTCAGTTCCAATGTCTTCTTCTGATTTTTGAGGGGTTGGAAATGGGTCTTCCTGAAACTCTGGAAAAGGAAACAACAAAAATCTGCTGGAAAAAATATCGTCAGAACGAGAACATTGAGTACAGTCCTTATAAAGCTAAAAAAAAGCAGCAGCACAAGTTATGCAGATCTTTACATAGTGATTACTGGAGAAACCTTTTACTCAAATTCCTGCTATGGATTTATATAGAACATGAAAGCTGGGTTTGAACTTGGGAAGCTGGGTTATTGAGCTTGTGAACAAGCATGACTTGGCGAAGTTCAAAGAGTAGTATAACTCAAGTCGAGTCTACGAGTTAAGATTGAAATTGCAAACAGTGATCATCCATACTAGTTTTCTCCAAGCCATGTACTATTTTCCATCTTAACTCGGACAATCCTTTACTATTGACAGCCTCACCTGTTCTAAAAAGATGTTCCGTGCTAGTATGTTTTCTGCTACTGCCGACAGTTGAATCTACCGATTGCTGTGCATATTGTTGTGCTGATTATTGTTCCAGCTATTTCAAGTGTATATGCTGTTACTAGACCAGTATAAGGCTTCGAGCCGCAGGTGGTGGTGTGCTCCTCTTGTGCTGTTGGATTGGACTTGGGTATGTAACAGCTAGGATCTCACCCATGTCAAGGTCAATAGTAAGCAAATCAATATTATGAAACAAAGATGGTACACTTTATGTAAAACTAAAGGTAATTTAAAGATGCAAAATGGATAATTAGTTTAAAATTTTAAATTCCTTAAAATAATCGTATATAATATAAGGCAAAAAAATAGAGTTTTTAAATTGAATATAGATGAGATAAACAGTAAATAGAAAAAAAATGAAACAAAGATTGCATGCTGTATTATACAACATGATATCAAACTGAATTTAATTAAAAATTAAATTTAAATCTTTCACACAATTTGAAGAATTATATAATTATTTAAATTCGTTTAAAGTATAATCCATTAATTTTTAATTAATTAATTAATTTATCATACTATAAGTATTCTAACTCGACCTATATCTTAATAAGATTGCTTTCGATATTATTGAATTTATCAAAATATAAAGATTTAAACTAAAAATTGAAGGTAATATATGTATATGACGTTCCCATAATGTAATAACAAATATTAGTCAAATGAAGAAAATAATTTATGTAGCTATACTAGGTAATTTGTTGTATCACGTTTCCGGCTGGCTACCAGATGTGGGACTAAACTCCAACTTCATTACCACCTTTTGTAGTGCTCAACCGGAAACGAGATACAACCCAACATAAAATTGTCAAAAGTGATAAATGAATAAACCTCCGTTATAGCAAAAGACCTCCCTTTAGATTACTGTCAACTCAAAACTGATAAATGAATGAACCTCCAATACAGTAGAACTCCCGTTAGATTACCGTCAACCATAGTGCCCTGTGGATTATTTATGAAGAAGTTCCGTTGCCGGGAGTTGAACCCAGGTCTCTCGGTTAGAGCCGAGTGTCTTCACCAACTAGACTACAACGGAGATGACTAGACTTCAGAAAGTGTGAACTCTGCGGACAAAGACCCTATTTATTCAGGCGTTCTCTCTGGTTATTCAAAACTCATATGAACATGTCGAATAGCCAGATAATATTGATAATACTTACATAGGAATAAGATGCACATCTGGGATCCAACACAACTCTGAAACATATGTTTTGGAACTAAAACCAAAATTAGAAAAAAAAAACCAAAAACAAGTTTGGAGATATATCAAATCATATATAAAGTTACGAAGTGCTTTGATCGACACAACATTAGCAAACTTGTGAACGTAACCCCCATAAGAGCTACAAATTTGATATAATGATCCCGATCCACATACAATTTGACATCTAAAAGATCACGCAATCTTAGCCGCACATTATTTGAAATAAATGGTTCAGATTTAAATGCATGTCAAATTTACATGCATGGATGTCAAATTTGACATGCATGCTAATTGATAGTCGGTTGTATTTATTAGTGGGATATTCAATTTGACATGCAGAGTAATTAATACAAATTACTCTATCAAATATTAACCATTCATTTCAAATGACGTGCGGCTGAGATTGCGTATTTTTTTAGATTTCAAATTGTATGTCACCTGATCCCGATATATATATATATATATATATATATATATATATATATATATATCAACAATATTAGAAAAAAATATTTTATGTACAACGCAGGTGAATTTACTAGTTTATTACAAATCCATACAGAATGTAACATATTTATAATCCATGAGAGTATATAACAATAACAACCTACATGATCCCAGGATTAAAAACCTAAACGTGTTTGGTCTGAATACTCTCAAAACCACTCACGAAACCAACTTAAACAAAACTCCTAACCATGCATATTGCAGCATAAAATACAAAATATGACAACCATCAATAGATATCGCGTGCCAGTACGAATAGGAGAATACAAATACCCATTAACCCTCCATTCAAAATATAAAAATATACATTTTTTTACAACATTTGAATACTGTCTTAACCCTGAAAACTTTATATTAAACTTTATTTCTTTCTAACTGATTAGAACCAGTCATTGTGCTATGATTGGTTTCTGTATAATGATACCCATATTTGTATGTGAATGGCAAGAAAAACTTACAGGTTCAACACTATGTGATCAGATCCGACAGCAGTCATTCCATCTCAAATATGATAATTGTAAAATCTTAATGGATTTAATGGAAAATCCAAACTGGCCATCAGTGAAAATGGATACAGCTACTCCTACAGAACTACAGAAGACTCAGACTGATCCTGGATTGTAACGTCGTCTACATATGCTGGAACCTATACAAATCTTTACATGAAAGACCCAGTTGGTACTCATTTCAGTTCAGCAAGAAGCAATGGCCGTGGGTTTTGGTAGTAGGCTTTATATCCATACGTCTGCAATACAATTTTGTTCAATCCCTTCACAACCTAATCTATAAACATTCAAATACACAATCTCTTTCTTCGTGGTCAAAGAAAAATGCATCCCCCAACTCTTGTATAAGCCTTGTCGTATCCCAAATCCTGGCATATTGTCACACCACAACCTCGATATATTTATTGGCATATTGTCACACCCCAACTCTTGTATAAGCCTTATCGCATCTCCAACCCTGACATATTGGATTTTGAAATACCCCTAATCCTTATATATTGGCTCTTGTCGCATCTCCAACCGCAATATATTGAGCATTGTCATATCCCGAAACTCACAATGACCCTTTATTGCATCCTCAACTCCGAATATCGACTTATATCACATTTCCAACCCAATATATTGGCTGTTGTGGCACACCCAACCTGACACAATGTACCTTGTTGTAACCCCAAACCAGATATATTGGCTCATGTCGTATCCCCAACTCCAATACTCGTATCACCACAAATATTTGACTCTTGTCGTATCTCCAATTCCAACATATTGGCCCTTGTCGTATTCCAACCCCCCCTATTGACACTTTTTGCTTGCACAACTCCGACATATTGCCTTTTGTCGTACCACCAACCCCGACATATTGACTCTTGTTGTATCCCAAACCTCTATATATTAGCCTATGTTGCATCTCCAACCCCAATATACAGGCCATGGTTGCAACCCCATTCCACAAGATATTAGCCTCTTACAACATTCGACATTCCCAACCCCGATATATTCACCTTTCCGCAACCCCATCCGAACCTCGATATATATTGTGTCCTAATCTTTATATGTTAAGCCTTGTCGCATCCCCAACCCCTATTATATTCGCTCATGTTGCATCTCAACCCCGATATATAAGCAAATGTTTCATAGACAACTATATATATATATATATATATATATATATATATATATATATATGGCCTTATCGTATCACCAACCCTAACCTTTGTCATATCGCCAAACCTGACCAATTGGCCCCTTTTGCATACACAATCGCAATATGTTGGCCCTTGTAACCCAACCGCCATATATTGGTCTATGTTGTCCTTCTTCGTATCCAAACTCGGCATTTTAACTTTTGTTGCATCCCAACCCCGAATTGACTTGATGTATCCTCGCTTACAATATATTGGTTGACTTGTCGCATTCATAACACGAGTATATTGGCTCTTATCAGTGACGGACCCATCCTAGGCTGAGGGGGGTGTGGGTGTCAACCCCCTTCCCCGTGATTCAAGGATCCTATTGTAAAGTTCTGTTTTCCTATTATTTACATAGTTCTCATAAAAAATAGTGTCCTACTGGTTTAACCAGTGGGATCCTAACTTGGAGGTGTTGAGTGCAACCATATCTTTCAACATTTTGTCGATTTTATAATTGTTTTTTTATCATTTTCTTAATTTTTTTATATAATGACCCTTAAATTCTAATTAAGGTGATTTTGCCATCCCCCTTCCATCAAATTCTTGTGTCAGTCCCCGTTCATATCCCCTATCCCCATACATATTGGCCCTTGTCGCATTCCCAAACCTCAATATATTGGTCCTTATAGAATCTTCAAACTCGACATATTCGGCCCTTGTTGCATTCCCATACACAATATAGCCGTTGTCATACCTCCAATCCTGATATATTGGCCCTTATTGTATCCCTAATCTCGACATTGGCCCTTGTCACATCCCACCCCGATATAGTGACTCATGTCACATTCCAAACCTAGATATAATTGTCATTGTTCTATAGTCTATACTCATTCCCAATAATTGGCATTTGTCGTATCCCCAATTCTTAACATATTGGCTCTTCTTGTATCACCAACTTCGATATATTGGCCATTCCCATCCCAACCCCCAATATATTGTCCTTTGTTACATCCCAACTTCGACATATTTGGCTCTTATCGCATCCACAACCCCGATATATTGGCTCTTATCGCATCCCCGACCCAACATATGATCTATTTTCACATAACATATTGGTCTTTGTAATGGCTCTTGTTGTATTCCAAACCCTGATATATTGACCCTTATAATGGCTCATTCATTTCCTAACCACCATCACTTAGTCATCCTTCCTTCGACCTAGTTGAACCAACCACAATATACCCTTGGAGTACTTTATCGTAGGGAAATGGACCCTTTCCTTGTAGCCAATATAGGGGCTACTTCTTCAGTTAACAGTTGAGTGGTCAAGCTCTACTCTCCTTGACTTGCAAGCTAGAAAGGAAAGAATTTCTTTCTTCGACCAATAAAAGCAATATATTGAGTCCATCAAACATTGCTTCTTGTTTTACCCCCAACCCCGACATATTGGCCAATGTTTCGTCCGTAGCCCGTCGTATTTGCTCTTGTTATATTGATCCTTGTCGCATCTCCAACATGATGTATTGGCCCTTCTCGCACCCCCATCCTCAATATATTGGACCTTGCCGCAACCCCAATGATTGTCAATTGCATAGGATGCACCTGGAATCCAACACCTCAAAACATATAAAATTGGGAACTAAGAATCAAAATTGGGGTAAATATATCACAAATCTGTGTTACATAAAATCTTCTATAAAGTTAAGTGCACGGATTGGCATAACATTAAGAACTCCATGAACCTAAACCCTAACCCCCATCACAGCTACACATGATCTACTGACACAATTCCAAGTATCTGACTAGTTTTCAACGAATGACTAGTTTTCAACAAATACAGATGTGTGTCCGTTTAATAATGTGGATTCAATAATAGGGTATGATAATATCTGAAAAATCTGAATATTATGCCCCAAATTTAATTTTAGTGTCGTAAAATTCTGTATGCCTCAAACGAATACGTAGTTGGTATCTGCTATTCTGCTCAAAAGAAATAATACACTCTTTACACCCAATATGCCTAATGACACATATCCTTGAATATTTATAGTTGCATAAAATTCAATTTATGAATTGGATCAGGTCAGGTCTTGCACTAAACCAACGAAATATGATAGGAAGAATAATAGGATGTAAAAAAGATTTTATCGTTATATGAGACTTAAATATAATCCCGTTCACTTGTTCAAGGGCATCTTTAGGAATCCTTCTTGTATATATCATAGAGAAAAACTCTTCAAATACCTAAAGCTTCCATTTGTCCAAGTCCTGTAAGGTTGGACTTGACTAGAAAGTGAGTTTAAATGGATCTTCATCTTGTGGTAAAGAAGATCAAAGTTCTCTTTGCCAAATAAGTTGGTTAGAAGTTGAGTTGCAAGTACTTGGCTTAAACTTGTGAGAGGTAGCGAGAACATGCCCAATCTCTTGGTTAGAGTGGAGGACACCGAACACCAAGCCGCGGCTGGAGTCGGTGAACACTTCAAATCAAAGCTCAAATTAGTGGCGAATGAGTCAATGTACTATTCTTCGTAATACTTTGCAATAGTGGATTAATTTCGGAGTAGTCCCGATCAAGGAGATCAGGTACATAGTTGTGTTTGCGTATCATCTTTACTCTTACCCTTATATATTGCAAATAATTTGCAATTGCTAATTGTTGGGATTTAGAATGTATGGAGGGATAAATAGTTTAAAAGTAAAAGGTGCATGAATATCCTTTGGTCAACAAGGTGCATGAATGTTTTTTTGTTAAAAAGGTGCATGGAAGTCCTTTGGTCAAAAGGTGCATGAATGTTCTTTGGTTACAAATGCATGCATGTTCTTTGGTAACAGAGGTGCATGCATTTTCTTTGCTTACGAAGATGGATGAATGTCATTGCTTATTTAATAGTCTTAATATTGTAGGAATTATTTTGGTAGTGATGGAATTGGATTAAGATTAGAATCCTTGGGTCGAGGAACTGTCAACTTTTAAGACTATATTTGTAGTCTTTACTGCACTAGTTTGCAACAAACTGGTCTCCTACACAAAATATTTGTACCATTAAGAAATTATAAGCAACACTTTCTTAACCCAAAATACACTAAGATCATCAAAAGAGAAAGGGAGAAGAAAGAATACTTTGTTCTTGGATACTAAGAAACGAAGGGAATAAGTACTTTATAAAGAAATAGCAAACATGTATATAACCACCCTTTCAAAAAGTCCATGAGTTAAACCAACAAGCATCCGTGCACCTTTTTAACCAAAAGACATTCCTACATGTTTTTAATGAAAAGACATTCATGCACATTTTTAATCAAAAGACATTTATGTATATTTCTAACCAAAGGATTCATGCACCTTAAACTATTCAACCCTCCGCACCTTCTAAAATTTCAACAAATAGCTTTTAATTAGTTACTAATTAGCGGCAAACCTAACGACAAGTAATATAGGTACATGCACCGTTGCATACAATTAACATATAAAAGAAAACACTTCTCTGTCTGTGTGTGCATGCACTGGTGCATACCCAAGGGGTATGTAACACCCTTTCAAAAAGTCCATGAGTTAAACCAACAAGCATCCATGCACTTTTTTAACCAAAAGACATTCCTACATGTTTTTAATGAAAAGACATTCATGCACATTTTTAACCAAAAGACATTTATGTATATTTCTAACCAAAGGACATTCATGCACCTTAAACTATTCATCCCTCCGCACCTTCTAAAATGTCAACAAATAGCCTTTAATTAGTTACTAATTAGCGGCAAACCTAACGACGAGTAATATAGGTACATGCACCAGTGCATACAATTAACATATAAAAGGAAACACTTCTCCGTCTGTGTGCATGCACCGGTGCATACCCAAGGGGTTTGTAACACCGAGCTGAACTCTTCGTACAAAAGATCCTACATATCATATCTGCAATAGGCTCTAGTGCAGCATATAAAGTATAAACCGAACAACATCAGTAAAAGAAAATATAATTCAAATGTAGTAACTTTTCCCACCACAATCAGGTTCATTTTTTAAAACTAGATATAATTCATATGGAGTATCTTTTCCCACCACAATCAGGTTCAAGAGAACTAGAAACTCTGATCTATACCCAGTGAGATTCACAATCCAATTTTGATTAGAGACCCAAACAACCTAACTGAACCATCAATAATATATATATATATATATATATATATATATATATATATATATATATATATATATATATATATATATACAACGGAAAAAATCGAACTACTGAAGCTAAGTTATAGAGAAAGCATACCTCTATCTGCAACAACCTTCTCACCATCAGATCCGGCTCCGATGTCTTTTTCGGCTCAAACCTCTTGAATGATGTCCCCGTCTTTCGCTTTGCTTCTTAATGCAGTCTTCAATATGGTGCTCTCTCTACTGTGATGGTTAGAGCTGTCAGACGAGTCCCTTACTTCCGAATTTGATTTACAAGAAAGATGAGTAGTTCGATCCCTTCCTGAAACAGATGGGTGCGAACTCTTCTCAAGTCTCCACTCATAGTTTTGAAGTTTTTCCTCCAATCGGACACTCGGCTGTTGATGAGAGAATCCATATTGTTCAAGGTCATGCTCTCTAGACCTAAATTACCACAAGTCGGTGGCTAAATATTAGTAACATTTTTATTTACAATGAACCACTAAAGCCGAGATACAGTTACAGAACTTCCAGCACACATGATTTAGAACTTCCATCAAATAGCAACTCGAGATTAAATTGGTAATTTACACTATTTAGCTTCACTAAAGTATTCATGTGCCACTTTATTGGTATTAATTTACTTGGAATAGTCTAGATTTCACCTCAAAAGCCGAGATACAGTTTATTGGTATTAATTTACTTTATTGGTATTAATTTACTTGGTAATTTACACTATTTAGCTTCACATGATTTAGAACTTCACTAAATATTAGTAACATTTTTATTTACAATGAACCACTAAAGCCGAGATACAGTTACAGAACTTCCAGCACACATGATTTAGAACTTCCATCAAATAGCAACTCGAGATTAAATTGGTAATTTACACTATTTAGCTTCACTAAAGAATTCATGTGTCACTTTATTGGTATTAATTTACTTGGAATAGTCTAGATTTCACCTCAAATGAACAGTTACTACTTTAACAAATTCTTTCTTCACTATTTTTTTTTACCAAACTCAAAACCTTGTTTGTTTGTTTTTGCTTAAAAAAATTACTGCATAATTCAAACATAACTAATAGACATTATAGAAATTAGAAAAATTAGAATGACATAGGTAAGCAACATAATATTCCTCAGCCACAATGTAGCAGGATCTGTATCTTTGGTGATGTGGTGATGTCTAGAATCTCTTCGCTGGGCATCATTTTGTAAACCTAAGCTAAGTGACCAACAAATCCTCTGATGGATTGACTGATGCATTAACATGGCAACTCATTCACAACAACTTCACGAAGGAGTTACACCCACTGTTCAAGATATCTCCCGCTATGATCGGTCTGGTCTGTCGGTCAGTATATAGGTTTCAAAGGTAAACCGATACGGTTTGAAAAAACCAATACTTGAACAGCTCTCGTTATGTGGCGTGGTGGCAAGACCACTAGGGGAATGGTTCCAGGTGTAGGTAGGGTATAATCTGCAGGGGACATTCAAATAAATAGGCCCCTTCCCTTCTGCTAAGTAGTTTAGAAGGCTTTCCGTCCTACAATCCCTTGGAGCAATAACGATCAAAATATGGGATATAGTGGGCATGTCGAGCAAAGTTATATTACACGATTTTCATTATACACTTGATCCATGCTGGTTAAATATCAATAGTGATTACTTGGCCGATAAATCACAATTATACAGCTACTTGAAATTTAATTAATCGGCTACCCAATAATCATATTAAGTGAAAAATTACTCGGTCTATTATCAATAAATCCTTTTTTTTTACACAAATATCAATGCATATGTCAGGTTTGGTTCAGCCATGAATGAATCTATTAAACTCCCTTTAAACTAATTGCAAATCCATTTATCTATCTCAAGAGAAAAAATAAATGCTACTACTTGCAAGTCCATATAGTGCATATAGTGGCACTTAACGTTCTCTGTTCTCTTCTCATTTGTTAAAACAATTGACTTTTACTTTTGAGTTGCTCGATTGTTGTAATTGTTTATGGACAATTATTATCTATGTTGCATGAACAAGCCATGGGATATGGAGATGACACGACACAGACACAACGATACCAATTTTTCTAAAAATCTAGGATAAGACATGTTAAGGTTAAGGGCTAATATATATATATATATATATATATATATATATATATATATATATATTGGGAAAAGGTAATTGTATTGATAAGACAAAAGATATTACACCTCAACCACCCTATTGGAAACCAATAGGAATTCCCCACCACTCTACATCTAAATTATTATTTCACAATACCTCAATTACATTACTCAATCACAAATAGAAACGATTTCCTTAAGCCGTTCCGCCTTCCGCTTCCCCTATCAACCTAGCCCACTCCGGATTATCTCTGACAAGTAAGACTCTGCTCATCCCGGTGAGTGTCATCCTTGGCCACCACCTGGTCCTCCTTATGAGACTTCCTTATGAGACTGATATGGATAAATGTCCTCCCAGGTCCCGCCCGTATGCCTCTTCCTACTAGCCAGTAGAGGAACTTTGCAAGATTCCCCTTTACCCCCTTTCCTACTGTACGAAGCCATCCATCGAGTGGTCACCCCACCATGTTCTCCGTTGTTCGCCCCAAACCTTGTTCCACCCGATCCGATATTAAACACCACTAGCGATCCGCTATCAGGAGCAATCCACTAGGAAAACTCAACAGGGGCCATAGCATCAGCCTCCACTTCCATACTCTGCTGTGTATTACACTCAGTATTCCTGTCTTCCTCGATCCCGGTGTCAGTCTCCACGTCCATCTCCCTGATCGTTTCTTTCGAGCTCTCTTCCCGATGAGTCTCAGGCTCCCCAGCTGGTGTACACACTGGCTCTCCATCCCCACCTCCTATCTCATCTACAGCCTCAGTTTCTCCATCGACCTTACTCTTGCAATCTTTAGACGGATGTCCAAAGCATTGACAAAAGTGACACAAGTGGAACCCATTCATATTCCACCTTCTGTTGGAAGACCTCTCCAAATGGAATCTCATATTCAACATGTAAAGGGAGTTCCTTACCTGCATCAATCTCAACAAACACTCTAGTATAGTCCAACCTTGACCTTGTAGTAGCCTCGTTGGCTCTGATGGGTCGTTCAACCAAACTAGCCAATCGCATCATCAACGGGATACTCCAATACATAATAGGGAGTTCCGGAAACCGTATCCATATTGGTACTAAATGTAGTACTTCCCGCTCACACTGGGACCGAGACGTCCACTCCTTCATGATAATAAGACGGTCATCAAAAGTCCAAGGGCCACCTGCAAAATCCTTTCCACATCCTCCTGCATCCCGAAACGCACAAAATAAAATCCGTTCTCCCTAGGAAAGAACTCCATATTGCCTTTTGGCCGCCATACCCAATTTGCATATGCTCGGATTGGCCGAAAAATGCCGATTTTCGAGCACGTATAGCACCACAGTGTTACACCAGTACGTCGCCGTCTCCGTCAATTCCGCCTCAGAAAAAATAACACGCAACCCAGTCCCAACCTTCGTCGGTTCGACATATCACATCTGCCCATTAGTATTAGTATTAGTATTAGTCGTCGCAGGACGACAGAGCTCCGCCCATGACTTACTTTGAGGTCTGAAATCCGAGTCTTCCATTGGTGCCTTGCCCTTCTACTCGTACGTTGCCTTTCGATACGTGGGGCGAGCCTTCGCCCTCGCACTAGAAGCACCCCCCGTCAGCAAAGGAGCCGACCGCTTGTTGCCCGTCGTAGTCAACAATTTTGGACTCCGAATAGGGAGTTGCCCTTCTTCTCTCCCCCATCTTGCACGGTCTGACCTTCACCTCACCGCCAGTTGTAACCCAGATCCACCCTGTCATCCCCTCCCAGGTCCACGCCCTTGTCGACCCCTCACTACCGTGGTCCAACAGCCCTCATCCGGTTGCCACCCACCCATACCAGAGGCCGGACTGGTACGATGATCCTGTAGATCCGCGAGCAGCCGCCGCCAGCCATCCTCTACAACGGCCGCCTCCTTCCCTGCCTTTGGGTCGATCGTCGGTACTTCCCTCCACTCTGGGTTGCATGTCGGGGTCCCATGGCACCACCCCAAACCCACTACGCTCCGCTGCTCCTCCGGCCAAAAGCGGCTCACCGTCAGCATGCCACACCCCTCTAGCCGGATCGCCTGGATCCCACGCCCCCCTAGCCGGATTGCCTGGATCCCATGTCCCTCCCGGCTTTGTGGTACCTAGGGTTTCCGCTGCTGCTCCTAAGATTTCCACCACCTTTAATATATATATATATATATATATATATATATATATATATATATATATATAGGCTCCATTAAAAAGAAAGGATCAGGAGACCTTCGCTGAGAATAGAAAAAGATGTTAGTTAGAGATCTAATGAGTCGATTAATACTGATATGATCTTAGTTCCAATATAGTGATGAGCAAGTTAGCAACTACGGTTACAGGATACAAAGCAGTGTAGGGAACTAAGTCCCCATCCAGTTCCTCTGATGTGGCGAAAGGAAAGGGCGTTCCTAGCCCTGAGAGCCAGAGAGAAGACTTAATCAAGGTTACGGTTACACATCGGCTAAAAAGAGCGTATCAATAGCAGAGAGGGTAGCAATGCTACCGAGGCTCCCGGCCCTAGAACAATGTTGAAGATTGGCCCTGGAACAATGTTGAAGAGCACAGATAGGACCCGAGGCAGGTTTGGTGCTCAAGACCGGCCTAGAGTTTTGCAACCGTCTTTCCCCATTTGGGAGTTGTGGCTTAGGGTAGCGGAATGGTTACTCGTCCCCAGGAGGTTCGGGTTCCGAGGTTGCTGAAGTGATGCAAGGTTTGACCGGAATAGAGTAACGGGCGAATGGGTTTAGGAATCGGGTAGAGACTATAAATGGTAGAGAAATAATTTACCAGGTCTAAGCCAAGGACTTAGGTGGCGATCTGCTCTCCTGGTTGAGGACAGTGTCCACCTTTACTATAAGGAACCGCTCCTCGACGGACTTCGCATAACCGACATCTTCTTTGACAATATGGCTCTTTCAGTGGTAGAGTGACAACTTATTAAGATGATGTATGTTTCAGGACCTCGACCCTTATATCCGACGTTGGGGTATATGCAGCTTTTCTCCAAAGAAAATAACTATTTTTTGTCAAGTTCTCCCTAGTCACAGATCTGGAGAAAGTCCTCTACGGTGGCCCATAGATGTTCGGCGGACAGTTGGTCGTTCTCAAGAGGTAGGACCCCTTGGTCTCCTTCAAGCAGGACCTATTGGCGGCCATTCCCACTTGGGTCCAGTTCTCGAAGCTTTTGTTACAGCTTTGAAATGAGCCGGCCCTCCACAAGCTAGCTAGCGTGATCGGGATACTGTTCCGGATGGATTTGGTCACACTGCGGCATAAGAGGTTGGTGTACTCTCGGGTGTTGGTCGAGGTAACAGCTACACATGACCTCTCCAACGTTATTCTGGTGAGGCTTGCGGATGGACTATAAGAGTGGTTGATACCAGTGCACGGCGGCCGCTGTATTGGCCATGGCAAAATCTTATTGTTCGGACCCGACTGACGAGGTTATTCGTGAAGAGCTAATAAAGATCATTCGGGAAGGGCACCTTCTGACTTGGCAAATGAGGGAGGCCCACACTTCACCACAAGGGGAGATGGAGAATGCGATGATGTTAGAGTGCACTCAAATCACTTTCCTAATGTTTTGTTGCCTGCACTCAGGCTAGCTCTGGTAAATTTGAATTGGGGATTGCTTAATCTGTAACTAGTGGGCTCACCCCAGTTGTTTACCCTAATAACTTGCTTAACCTAACGACGACATTGTCAAGGAGGCTATGGCTACGGTAGAGATGACTAGTTCTTCTAGGGGGCCAAGGGGGGAGGCCCAAGTATGGAACTCGACCCTACCAATGCGGTCCTCTCTAGGGGTACTAGTCACATGGTTCTACTGGGGGATGGACGTCGTGTGGACCTGGAGTAGATCGAGCACCAGGAGTTCCATTCAAGCACTAGGAGCTTCATTCAAGGGCTGAGATACAACCTGCTCCTAAAAGTTGACGTGTAGTTGCGGGTTCGACGACTGTTTCGAAGGAGGTTGAGGCACTTAGAGGATGAGGAATACAAAGTACAGACATGATGAGGTTCAAAAGCTGACCAGGTTGAATGTCAAATGATTTGACCTTCTCCAAGTCGGAGATCATAGCCCGTTGTCGCAGAAGACATGGAGGAAGAGGTCTGGATTAGGGATAGATTCCTCATCCTTTGTCCGTGTTAGCTCCCTTATCACTAAAGGGGTGAATAAGAAACTTACATAGCTTGCTACGTTAGGTTGGGTCTGTAATAGGTATCTTCTTCGAGTTTAGTATTGAGATTGACTAGTTTGTGGGCAGTTGAGTCCTAAGACTCATCTCTATACCTTTTTTTTATAAAATTATCCTCTTCATATATATATATATATGTGTGTGTGTGTGTGTGTGTGTTTTCTTTCCACCGGATTAGGAACTAAGTTCCCATGGGGGAATTCGAACCGTGACCATCCCCACTGGAGCCCCCCATCTTAACCAACAGGCCACGACGTCACGAACTATATATATATATATATATTTGGAAGAGGTAATTGTGTTACAAACTCCTGGCCGGAAGGCCTACAAACTCGACCCGAATGCCCCACACATCCCGGCCCGAAGGCCCGCACCTGCACCGCACTTGCATCGAACCTGAACCGCACCGCTACTTACATTAATTCCTCCACAGAAAATTAAACGTGCTTCCCCCCGTTGCTTGAACCTGCAACCTCTTAGGGGATATGCCTTACTCTAACCACTTGAGATAGAGGTATATATATATATATATATATATATATATATATATATATATATATATATATATATATATATAACTGAATATGTACATCTTTAAGGAATAGGTATTTGATTTATATGAAATTAAAATTTCCACAACAAAATGCTTTAGGTTTTACCTTTTATATTTGATTTTTATCCTTATTATAAACCAAAACACTCTAGGTTATCAACTCGCTTATTGTATGGAGTATCAATTTGCTTGCTTTTCGTGTATTATATCATGTGTCGTATTATTTGGCGAGTCATAACTCTTGGGGTTTAGTTATATACTTATAAATCTATTTAAGAACATGGTTTAACATAAATTCTCATTTTTTAATCTTTATGAGTCAATTATAGCTTAGCTCCAATCAAGAATCCCTATGGGATTCCAAGAATTTTTGGTAGTATACAGTAAATGACTCAAAATAAAAAAAATAAAAAAAACTTATAGTACCTATCAGCCTATATGTATCATATCGAATCAACCGATATGTAACGAAATGATAGTTTATCGTATAGTAAGATGCATATCCTGTATCGTAAGATCATAAAAACGTACAAAATTTCACTAAAAAAGTGTCAAACAAGTTCTTAGAGAGTGTCTGAAACCGACACGTGCTCGTATTTGGAAAGTGTATGCACCAAATTTTAAATGAAAATACGAAGACATGTAAAAGTGTGTGTCGAAAGAGTATCCGAGAGTGTCGGTGTCCTAAACGGTCTGACACGAGACACGTTACTAAGGTGAGAGTGTCCATGGTACATAGGTTATTGTAAATATTTTAATGCTTTTGTTCTTGTTCAACAAGTCATGTAGGATATATAATTATTATCTATGAAGCATAAGTCCTGGTACAAGTTCCCGACAACTGCTATAATATCCATGGAACATGTACAATATATATATAAAGACTGACCGAATACTATAAATTCATCTTCATGACTTCATAAGAGTAAACTAAGAATCTAAAATTCTTTATCATAGTCATTAATGAATCATAGTCTGAACTATGTAATTTAAAGACAGTTTAATTTCTGAAGCAACGTATCAAAGATATATTTTTTTTTTTTAATTCCAATGACATGTACTAGAAAGTACCAAAAAAGTAACAACGTACCTTCGAAGTACCGAAGGTTAAAATTGAGAACACAAATAAATATAATATTGTGTACTTGTATGTTAACTACACAGGAGTACCAGTACCCGGTACGGCTATGCATTTCTAGATGAAGTACCCGTGCTCAGAGATTATTATCCTATACTTCTATGGGGTATATCTCCCAATATGACCAGTATATCATCCGGTATTCGATTTCTGATATTGGGATCCCCCAACCGGTATTGGACCGGAATCCAATATCAAGAACCTTGGTTATACCTAAGAACGTATAATTTAACAATTATTCTGGTATGAATGGTAGGTTTTTATGCATATGACAATTATATCAAGCAATTTAGTTGTAATAGTATAACTGATGACATTTGAGAATACGGCCCACTTGTAAAAGCACTACTGATGGCATGTACAAATAGTAGTTGCCAGAAAAGGCAAGCCATAAATTCAGAGAGAGGCTCCATTGCAAGCTATGTACAATCCTTTCAGCATACTTGTAACATCTTTTTGAAGGCCCAACTGAGAATAGCTTCAACAGAACCAAGAGATGCCATGAAAAATATTGGCTACCTCTCTGGATGGGCAGCCAGTTACTCATGCTTTCGCCTGTTTTTATCCGGTCATCTTGGGTGTTGCCCGCCCCTCGTCCTCATAAATTCCCTGATTAAACAAATAATAATTCAATCATTAAATTTTTGAATGACAACATAAAGTTGATTGTGTACTTATATAAGTTACCACAAGTGCAGAAAGAGAATCATGAATCAGAAAATGGATAGAAAAGAGTAACTTACGAGGGTACTCGCATGTCAGGATACGTAGATGGCGTATAAGGAGAGATGCCATAAGGTACGACTGGGTCCATTATTCGATAGAAAGGCATCACATTAAAAGCACCATACATATTTGCATAAGGACCAACATGAGCATATGGTGCCCCAGACCAAGAAGCTTGCGGATATGCCGGCATACCACCAACAATTGCGCCATATTCTAAAATTCATTAGAAAAGAATATTTGTTGAGTTTAAGAGTATATAACTGAATCTATTGCAAAAATAGCATATCAACACCTCATACCTGTTTGATTCATTGAGTATCGCATAGAAGCCACTGGACAATCTCTAATTAAGTGGCCAGGAGAGCCACAATTGGAACAGTTATGGGCAACCTGATTGCAAACAAATTAGATTAGGATCCACATAAGAGACCATATTTATTTCACAATTTTTTTTGTTCCAACAATAGGTTATTTTCAAAAGTATACGTTGTTATCCCTCCCTCCCTAAGCACTATGCAGGTCAGTAATCAAAAGAAATTAACACAACGCTCACAGCGAAAGTACAGTAGTATCAAGGGGAACTATAAGAAACAGGGCTTACGCACATTTATATGCCTACTTGGCTGCATGAAATTTCCACTTCTATCTACAAAACCAAGACAAATAATGAACATTAAGCTTAGAAAGAAGTTGAAATAGAAAATAAAAAAATTCTTCATACAAGTGACAACAAATTACTCTAATCATAAACTACAAGAAACTATGACACCAAGCCCTTTATTTTTGCGATAGTTATATTAACTGGCATTATGAAAATTAAATAATATAAATTAAGAGTCATACTTATTTTTATTGCCAATTCTACTAAAGAAATTAGCTACAGTCCTGCCCAAAACTAAATGCAAATTGTTATATGGCACGAAGTATTGACATGCCACATATGCTGGTAGATATCCAGCGTTAAACTAATTCAAAACAAGAATTGATCACATTGGCATGTCATTATGTCGTGTTGCACTCATGTGCTATTGTCAGGTTCAAACTTATGCAAAAGAGCCGCCAACAATATGTTCAAGTTCCTAGTTCCTTTTTGAGATAACACCAGTCGTTAATGACCGTCCTTGTCCTGGGATGCTAGCACTAAGACCGCCTCTCATTAGTCAAAATTTTGCCCGGTCTGAGGTTCCTAGCTCCTTGACATCGTATAAAAACGCTATTTAAGAAGGAACAAAACTAAGTGGTCATTGTTCTTATTTCAACTAATGACAATTAACATAACAATTACCTTCCTCTTGCAAAACATTTTGATGCGATGTTGAGGCAACATTACTTCCTTGGAGGCCAGCAATATGGTACAGAGCTTCTGCTGGAGGTAGTCTCTGCATTGTAGACACAGCACAAGACACCTCTTTTGCATAAATCCCTGATTCTGCATCTGTATTATTTAACAATGTTAAGAGTCATTAAAGAACAACCTTAGCTATAGCAACACACACATACAGACACAATACATAGAGAGGATTCACCTTTTGCGATTTTTACTCTTAACGTGCTCATTTTGAACCATATGAAATAAGCATTTAAAGTTTTAGCTTTTTCTGTTTCTACTTTCTAGATAGATCAAATCTTTTATTGATCCATATGGAGTGAATTTCAAAGTTGACCTGTCAAAAAAAAGCTTTCCATAGCAAGGATACATAGATACACATACATGTATGTATGTAATTAAATGATGATACTACTGAAATGGATGAGTGCAGATATACTGAAGACTGAAGAAAAGTATCTCCACAAAGCATATAATATGCAAAGAGTTACCATCAAATAAAGAAGCTCCCTTAAAGTTTGATGTTTTATTGTTGAAAAGTTGTTCACTACACAACCACTTGATACATAGATTAAACATCTCTTAACAATATAAACATGCGGCTATCAGTACAATGGCTCAACTAGTTAAAGCTCAGCACCCTCACCTTTGTGTGTGTGGGTGGTTTATTTATTTATTTATTTTATTTTTGGGGGTGGGAGGGGTTAAGAGCATCAAATTTGTCTCACCTGAGGCATACTGAGGAATATTGTTCGCTGGCTGTGACTCGCGGAAGTGTTCAATTGCTCTTCGAAGTGTCAAGTTTGGCAGCAAATCGTTAATGGTGCATTCCACAGAAGAACAATTGGGACACATTCCTTTCTCAATTAATGCTAATCGTACACCTGCAAAAGCATAAGACATGTACCATTAAACCATTCTTCTCTACGTAGAAATTCCAGTTTATATTCTATAATAATTAGATGTCACCTTCAAATCAAAACTTCATCTTAGTGAAATCCTTCACATGAAATACACACACAGATACAATTAATATTTATTACTTGGCAAAGATGAGTGCTAGACATTCATCAACACATAACAACAGATACTGGTTGATATAGTTTATTTTAAGTCACATTCCAAGTCACCTAATCATCTGCTTGATTTACATGTTTTTCCAAAGGAACCTAAAAAAGATACAATAATGCAGATTTTGGCGAATTGAATCCAAGAATCTCATGAAGGCTCGGGAACGACTGCAAAAGGCTAGTGCAAAGTACAAGTCAATGACGAACAAGCACTATAAGTGCAAAATTTTCAAAGTTGGTGACGACTTCACGATGTACCTTTGAAAAGAGTATCGGTTGGGCAACGACAAGCTTCAACCGAGCAAGTATGAACCTTTCAAATTGCTTCGAAAAATAAATAACAATGCCTATGTCATAGACTTGCCAGGTTCAAGCGTCAATGTTCAACATTACGGACCTTTATAGTCATCATGTAGACGGCGAAGCACTTTATCTAGGCAGAAGCAAAGAAGAACTCGAGTAAGTTCTTTACGAGTATAGGGGTCTACACGGACACTATACATGGCTCAACCCAAAATTGGGCCTGTGCCATATTATGCTGGGGTATAGCGCTGTATATTGCCGGTATGCTCAAGGCAGAGAATTTTGGGTGATTTTGGTTCTGGAAAATTTGACATGATACCAATATACCATCGGTATATCGGTTCGAGACAGTTGACCTATTTTGGGTCGTATTTTGGACGAATTTTTGGTCTATTTTTGGGTATTTATTTCTCGTTGTTTAAGAGTCTTTCTTAGGGTTTAAGTTTTCTTTTCTAATAAATAGAACTTTGTAAAGGTTTAAGATTTCTTTTCTAAGTTTTCTTATAAACAGAACCTTGTAAAAGGGTAGAGGCATGTTCACTAGTATAATTTTGATTCACAATAAGAGGTATTTCTCTTTTGATTCTCGTGCTTGAGAATTTAGGTTTTAGTCCTCGCTATCTTGGGTCGTTGGTAATTAGTGATCGACATTTCCGTGTTGTGGCATTTAATTTATACATATATCAACAACTTAAAAAAATACCGAGGCATATATCCTCTACAAGGTTGAATTTAAAAACAGACAATTATCCTTCGAGAAAAGAAAAAAAAAACATACAAAAAACAAAGTGTAACTTCAAAGAACTTATTCTTATTATGCATGTATGATTCCATCATACCAAGATAATTGTTGCAATCGACATGTAAGCAGACGGAAAATGCATGAGAGAGGGGGGAGGGAGGGAGGGAGAGAGAAGGAAATATTTTGATATATATTCAAAATACGGAAAATGCATGAGAGAGGGGGGAGGGAGGGAGAGAGAAGGAAATATTTTGATATATATTCAAAATTAATCTGCTGGAGCTTCCTGTATCTAATTAAATGGAACAGAAACACAGTCGCTTTCCCTTTCTTCTTTCCTAGCAATGGGTAGAGGAACCAGACCATTAAAGAAAAGTTAGAAATAAATTCTATTGTTATAGTTTAGTAAAGTTCACAAAAAGATACCCATCTATCTAAGTATAAGCTTTGCTAAACAGAGATAAGGAAAGATTTAAAAGAACAAAAATGCAACTAGTCTCTCAGCGTTTGTAGATGTCCATCCTTTCTGCCATGATAGAATAACGGGCCCAAAGGTTTTACAATGATGGTCTATGGTTTGCTATCCATCTACTTGAAAATTTACGCTAGGTATGAATGGCAATGGAAAATGTATGAGCGAATCAAAGTATCCATAATGAATAGGCAAAGGGAAAAAGAGAAAAAAACAGTAAATGAATCGGAATAGTCAGAAAATTGTACCTTCCACTTCATAGTACTATACAAGTTACTTTTTATAGTATATAATTGATGAACTTTGGTCATTATGGTTCTACAGCAAGATGAATCAATTGCATCTTTTTTCTCAATAGCTTAGTCAAACTCCAATTGTCCAGCAACTGCTGTATTTTTATCACCATTACCACTGATTTTAATAAACATGATCATACTTGGTTTCTGTTCAAGAACTACTACAACATTTCAAATGCGTAGACAAAAAATGAAACATTCATATTCTTAGGTCATTATGGTTCTATAAAGACATGAACCAATTGCGTCTTTTCTCAATCAAATATGCTAATCAATACCTTAATCTTCTGCAAATTGCCCATAGACTACTGTCTCTTTATCACCACTACCACACCTTTTAGTAAACATTCAAAGTTGATTTAATTTGAAGCCCTATTAGAAGACATAAAACATGCATAAACAAAAAATGACGATTTATCTCACTAACATCGAAGAAACATGCATATCATTCTCTTATATAACAATTACTCTATGTACAGTGGCTAAACCTGTATGAATTTGTTGGAGCAATTCATTAAGCAGCACTGACATTTATTCATTTGATAAGCTAAAGAATTATACTGTTCCTTGTTCCAGAATGAGTTCCAAAGATTTGTGTTATTCTTCCTAAAGTTAATTATTTTACCAAATTCTTAATGAAACATACATGTCTAGTTCCATACAATGTGAACACACACCAATATAAATCCAGAATTGCCTCAATCTGAATTGTGAATACTCGATCAGTGTTGTGTTGAACGGATAAATATCAAATATTCTAATAAAAACACTTTATGCATCAAACGATTTGCATAGAAGCAGTCTTAACCGTTCAGTATATGCAGAGAACAAGTTTCAATTAAGGTTCAAAGTATCGGTATCGGACCATTCCTATGAGCATCCGGATTGGCTGTATCGGTAGTATCGGCGGTTTCGGATCGGAGTATCGGATTTTTTGGTATCAGAAAGCAAACAACTATTAGTAAATTATTAACATTTTAGAAAATATATTTTATACATTTATGCATAATTTAAAGTATTTCCACTGTTGTTTCTTAGTATTTTGAAATTGAATGAAAGAGTAGTCATCCTTGTCGATTGATTTATATGTGATAGATATGTTTCCTCTTTTATATGCTTTTACAACCTTACTATGATTTTACACCCTTGCTAATTGGTCTTTTTAATTCAATTTTCTATGTCGAATTGACCGAAAAAGAGACCTCTAATGTCGGTATCGGTCAGTATCGGGTATCGGTCGGTATCGGATTAGGACATGCCAAACTGTTTCAGTATCGGCCGTATCGGATCGGTATCGGCCAATACTTCAAACTATACTTTCAAATATTAGCATCGCTTCCTCTAAGGGGTGCTTTTTTTCTTTTCAAGCTCAAATACTGAGTTGACCCTTAAAATCATGTACCTCATATAATGTTTACAGGTCACAAGGACCTCTATGCCCATCTGCACCCTGATACAATTCACTAGCTTTAATAAATTCTATAAAGAATTTACACATCTAAGTCCAAGAAAATTGCAACAAACTAATGTGAATGCAGTGTATAGAAGCCACTACAACCACAAGGGGGCTTCTATTGTAGCCATCTTCGTCAAGGGACCAATTCCAAAACCAAATAATCACTTAAAACCTATGTTGTACTGGGCGCTAGGCGAGGCGAGGCGACAACCTACCCGCCTCGCCTAGGCACGCCTAAGCGCCGCCTAAGCGCCCGCCCAGACATGATTATGTGTAGGAAAAAATCTACAATATAGTAGGCAGTGCAAAATATAAGTTATGTACTTGTAACTTATATTAGCAGACAGTGCAGAATATAAGTTATGCAATATAAAGCAGCAGCAGGCAATATAAAGCAGCAGCTTAAGCAGAAGCAGTACCAACAAGTAGCAACAACAAAATCGCAGGCGCCCACCTTTCACTTTCCCTGGTCGACCCTAGGCGTCCGCCTAGGCGCGCCTAGGTGTCCATCGCCAGACACGGGGATTGTTTCCCCAAGTCGAGGCACCCTCCCCTCATCCTGAACACCTAAGCCGCCTAGGGGTCGCCTGTAACAACATAGCTTAAAACCTCTCGAAGAAGTAAGAAAGATAAATAATCCTGATTTAATCTCACTTGTTGAAGGCTCCATGATATTTACTGCATACAATAAACTCATCATTTTAAATGGTAGATTTCTTAAATACAAGTTGAAATTAGGGAAACAGTCCCCTCAGGAAATTGTTAAGTCATTGCTGACAACTCAATATTGGAATTATAAGTCTTGAGTGTGCATGAGAGAGAATGGAGATCCATTTCGCAGAAAGTGGAAAGAGTCGGAACATCTTGGTATTTCTATGAGCGTAATGGAGATACTACTAGACTGCTTTGGCAGAAACATTGCCATCCCAATATAAAAAAAGCTTGGTTTACATAGAACTTAAAAACAAACATCCCATTAATATTACTAATATATATCCAAACAAAAGCCACTTACTTTTTTTTTCTATACGTAATTACCTAACTACCCATGTTAAATCTAGTGAACAATTTTAATTAGTAAACATATGTAAGGTCATTTTTGGATCAAAAACTTCCACGGTGAAGTTTCAATTTTTCCTATTATATATATAGTAGTATAGATAACTAAATTATCAAAAATTAGGTTTTTAACAAGGAATCAACCAAGGTTCAAAGTATCGGTATCGGAATCGGTATCGGACCATTCCTATGAGTATCAAGATCGGCGGTATCGGCGGTTTCGGATCGAAGTATCGGATTTTTTGGTATCGGAAAGCAAACAACTATTAGTAAATTATTAACATTTTAGAGAATATATTTTATACATTTATGCATAATTTAAAGTATTTTCAGTATTGTTTCTTAGTATTTTTGATATTGAATGAAATAGTAGTCATCCTTGTCGATTGATTTATATGCGATAGATAAGTTTTCCTCTTTTATATGTTTTTTACAACCTTACTATGCTTTTACATCCTTTCTAATTGGTCTTTTTATTCAAAATTTTTTCCGAATTGACTAGAAAAGAGACCTCTAATGTCGGTATCGGTCAGTATCGGGTATCGGTCGGTATCAGATCGGGACATGCCAAACTGTATCGGTATCAGCCGTATCGGCCGTATCGGATCGGTATCGGCCGATACTTTAAACTATGGAATCAACCTTATTTGCTTTGGTCTTGGGACCGGCTATTTTTCTTAACTCGGACATGTAAGGTGAGATCGACTTTGGTCAGTACATCTCTTGCAGTCCCAAAGTCCTATGGACCCGTTAGTCATAACAGATACCAACTTCAAAGACTGCTAACAATACTTATTTCATTATCAGAAACATCAAATCCCTATAAAAACCAACGATACACAAAAAAAAAGACGAGCAATACTTAGTAAGTGTAAGCAAGGAAGTGATATAGATTATTTAAACACCAAAAACATTCTACACTATATATATATAGGGAGAGGATATTGCACCAAGACTTATTGCATCATTTATTGCACCAAGCAATCTAAGCCACACATTTTTTTGAAATGTGTGATTATAAAGTATGCTGACGTGGCAGTAACTTTATGGGATGATTTAAAAATGTGTGGTTGAGATTGCTTGGTGCAACGTCCCGTCCCATATACACACACACACATACATATATATATATATATATATATATGACGAGAAATACTTAGTAAGTGTAAGCAAGGAAGTGATACAGATTATTTAACGAGAAATACTTAGTAAGTGTAAGCAAGGAAGTGATACAGATTATTTAAACACCCAAAAAAACATTCTAATATATATATATATATATATATATATATATATATATATATATCCAAAATTTTCCATGATCACAGTTGTTGGATCTTGTTTAAGTCATGTAATCTTAACCATTGATTTGAATGTTCAAATCAATAGTTAAGATTAGATCACTTAAACAAGATCCAACGGTTGTGATCATGGAGATGCTTTGGGGATGCAAAAATGCAGGTCTCTCTCTCTCTCTCTCTCTCTCTCTCTCTCTCTATATATATATATATATATATATATAATGCAATAATGATAGTCATGGAAAATAAGAAAACAGAGTTTAAGTGAAAAATGATCAAAGATATTCTATTCAAACATGCAATTGGCCCAAAAGAAAGTAGCTTACATTTATCACAAAAACTACATTGACAACACCGCATCATATGAGCCTCTTTGAAGATTGCCTTACAAAGGGGGCAACTCCACTCCCTTGGCAACTGCATGTTCAACTCTGTAGAAGGCATCGGAGCATATCTGTAATAAGAAGTTACAAAAATTAGGAAGCCGGGCCAAGTCGCCCTATGAACTAAAGGAAGCAGCATAAAAGTGTCACAGTGAAAATCTTACTCATTCAACTTCTTATGCACATTCCTCCTGACATCTGGCTTGATTTCCAAATTATAAGGTTCTTCGTAGAAGTTATCACCAACAACTTCTTTCATTGGGAACAGACATGAAAAATAACCATAGTAAGCATCTTTCCTAATACAAGTTGGGATATTTTAGCAAATGCCCCCATTCAAAATATAGAAACTAGCATATACTCCCACTATTTAAAAAAACTAGAAAATGCCCCTTTTTTTGTACGTAACAGTTAAAAAACTAAGGTATACCCCCACTATTTTGAAATCTTGACTGTTTTGCAGAAAATGGGGCATTTGCTATTTTTTTTAAATAGTAGGGGTATACGCTAGTTTTCAAATTTTGAATGGGGGCATTTGCTAAAATATCCCTAAAAAGTTCATACATAAAAAGCAGCAACTACATTCACCTTTCAACATAGCCTCATTTTCACTTCTTTGTATGTCTTGATGTCGTGGGATGGAGGCCTTGGACCACCTAGATCAATGGCAATCAATTACAGCCCGCTTTAGAAGCAAGAATAATGTGAGCACAGATAAGATATTGAAATTTAGAAGTAAGAAATGTGTCGAATAATGAAATTAAGGAAATAAATATGTTACTTTATTAGAGGTAGAAAAGAACTACATAAGTTGGAGGAATTGGGACCAAGGAAAACTAACGCATTGACAAGAATTTTACAAGACAAACATGAATCAGGGAGATTTAACATCACCTAAATTCTAAACAGTGTAAAATCTGAAAGACTGGATCCCTGAAATGCTACTGGGGTAAAATCTAGTCCGGATCAAAATATTTGAAGGAAAATCTAAATCACATGATAAAGAAAGATAGGTGGGTCACATTCTGGAAGGGGTTGGTGTTTACACGGACCACAGCTGGTACAAACACTCGTATTTTGCAAGTTTGACATTTTCTTCCTTTAATATCGCTTTGCACCATCCTAGCACCTACTTAGATCACTCTCTTTCAACTCACTGCTTGAACCAATAAAAGTAATTTTGACGACTGCATAAAAGTTTTTAACTACAGCAACTTCAAGTTTTACGCAGTCGTCAAAATTACTTTTATTGGTTCAAGCAGTGAGTTGAAAGAGAGTGATGGTTCTTCAAAGAGGTACTGTCAAAATAAGTTATTGCAGACATAAAAGCTCCAAAACTAAAGAGAGACCCTAATCGTAATCCACGGTAAACATGATGGCACCAGGATTTAAAAATTGAAAACATCAAATGTCAAAATAAATTCACAACATAAGTATTACAAATTCAGGCCCCACACAAATTCTGAACCAATTGCTTCTCAGGGAACCACATCTGTAAATTGTCATAGTTGGATTGGGTACAGAAAACCTTTCCAAAAGCTCAGATTACCAAACCTCAACAGAGGGGTCAAAGAATTTCAAACCTAAACTTCCAATTGGTATCTGTATTACGGCCATCCAACCTTACCAGGAAATTGTGCCCCAAATAGCTATAGAATCCTCAAAGTTGACTCAGCTAGGCAAAAGTGCACCTTTCTGCACTGAGTCACCTACTGTATTCTGTCCAGCCTTGGTTTTGGTTTACCCAACAAGCAGAAACAGGGGAGTCAAAGTTATTTTTGTAAAGCAGAAATTAAAAGGGGTCCTTGTCCTAAAAGGACTCTGTCCCCGTTTGGACACAAATTGTCTCGGCTAGGCATAGGCCATTTGTATTCGACTCCCCAACCATTTTGGATACTAGGCACTCTATAAGCCTCACCTTAGCACAGCTTAGGCTTATCTAGAACCCATAGTCATGAACAATGATTAGTTCCTTTATTAGTTGCTTGCTATTCTAAGATAAGTCAATGGTTGCGGAATAACAAATGGTTAATCTTTTAGTTGTATACTTCTATTGACTGTTTAAATATTGCTTTAGTCAAGCCTTTGATTACATGATTTATTTTATTTACTGTAGTAAAGAATCTCTTATATATATAATATCAAGCTTCAAAAGTACGGAATTTATCTGACCTACATACCGATCCCATACTCCACTAGTGCTATAATCAAGCTAAACACATATACAAAAGTGGGATGCTCAAAACGTGCAAGAAATAGATTAGTTGGTGAAGTTATGAAAACTGATTTCTTCTCACTGTTACTTGAATATAATTAAGACTCGCTGTAGGAGGAATGTTTATATATCTTATCTACATCACTGTACAAGGCTATAAACATGGACATATCCCAACCCTTAGACCCTATGCCAGCCTCCACTAATGCCACAACCAAGCAGTGTTTGTTGATATTTTGATAGGAAACCAAGTCAAAAACCAACTGTATTAGGTGATCAAGTTCACATTTACATTAGTTTTCTACAGATCTTGCCAGATTGAAATTGAGGTGGTATTATACTTGATGGTTCAAATAAGATCCAAATCCAAACCTGACCTGATTATATTCCTAAACTTGCTGAAAAGATTGCTTAGAATGGCAGGGAGAAAAAAAAAAAACTAAAATAATAGGCAATGCACACAACAATGAAGGATGGACTGACAAGGGGAAAATGAAGATAAAAAAGAAGAAAGATTTATTAGATAGTCATTGAGATGTTGCACCTTCTAATAACCTCATCCTTGGTGGTCGAATTTAGATTGTTGATATCAGCATAAGGCTCAGGTAACTCAGGTAATGATCCATGAAGAGCAGGATATAACTCGACGCCAAAGTCATCTAAGTTCTCCATATCAACATTCTGCCAAAAAGTACATTAAATTTAATTTAACACAATATACAATTAAAAATAAGGAAGTAATAAGATTAAAATACAATTGAATAAGTAATAAAATTAAAAATACATTTAAATCTCTCATGAAATTATAGCAACATTATAAGATGCCCACATTAAGTGGTTATTTGATGCGCCAAAAAGACCAACTAATCACTATGCCTTACATGGCATGGATACAACTATCCATAAATGCTATGAAGCATTAAATTTCCAAAATTTGTGTCATATCCATGACAGAAACGTTAAAATACACGTGGATATACCATAGTTGGTTCTATGTTCATGTCACTGTGTCCATGTGCAAATGTAGCATAAATCCAAAGTAGACCCAGGATAGTGTAATTTTATGACATTTCTGAAATGTGCTAACTAGAAATATCAACTAACCGTCTTATCAACTAACATGTCAACACTTAAAAAAGACAAAAATGTCCATTTTTGGTCAAAAATAAGTATTAATATATTAAAGTCTACTTGCTTCAGATCCACACAGAAGCGATATGCGCTTAAATATTACAGGAGAACAAACCAAAATTTGCAGGTAGAGGTTGACAGAGAGTGAGATCCGCAGATGGAGCGGTCTACCCATGTGTGTGAGAGAGTTAGTGGTTTTCTTTCATGCTCGGTCCATGGGTCATCATCATCCAAGCCTTCTCCCATCACAATAGGGTCAAGTATGGAGCATAAGAAAGCTCCAAGAACGCTTTAAAAATGTTTTGCAACAGGATGTCCACCTGACATTAATCTTCTATTTTATGCCAAATTCCTAGCCAATTCCTAGCCAAGGTATCTACGAGAATGAGAGGATCATGTCATAAAACCTAGACAACAAGTTAGCAGACAAGTAGATCTACCTTTTGGATATGCAATTTAAGGTCATGCCACCAAGGAACATTGTACCCTCCAAGTCCCCCTAAACTATAAATAGTCTAGACAAAGTGGTAAGATCGTACAATTCGCTATTGGGAATTGCTTTCATCTCTATGACACATAAAGCCAAAGCGTGAAAAAGAATGGGAATCCCATGCACTCGCTCCATGGGTGGTTACTCGCAATTAGACAACCACTTGGATTTTTTTATTAATCAGTTAAGCGCCCAATTACTCGTCCAAATAATCATGGACTATTCCTTTTTTAGAACATTGTGTGAGAGTGTGTGCACACACACCATTTTGGTCAATTTTGATAAAGGTTTAGAAATTTTTCGAGCAGTACTGATATCATTTCTATTAAATTTCGATCAATTTCTGCAAATCATTTTACTCATTTTGGAAAGTTCCAGCTGATGTCAGCCAATTTTGGCCAGATATAGGTCATAAATTGACTTAGAAATTGGACGAGACTTTCAATGTTTGTCTGATAAAGAAGGTATCAGCTAATATTGGTTTTAAAGTGTAGTTTTCGATCATTTCGGTTCAAATTCAATAAGGTATGCCCGGAACTTAGGCATAATCTTTATTAGTTACCTATTACCCATCCTAGTTTCCATTTCCAAAACACATGCTAAATAGCACATTATCCTACTTTATAAAAATAAGTGCGGAAGAAGTAGCGTTCCCATGTTGTTCAAGTGTAATGATTGGCATATACAAGGGGGAAGTTGAGCTCTCTCCTATGGAGTCCTATTGTCGATCAAGATAAATTGAAACGGCTACAAAGACAACCACAATGATCTCCACCTTGGCTTGCATTCCGCAACAAAGATGTTAGAACTTTTATGAATAAAGACAACCCAACAATCTCCACCTTGCCTTCCATTCCGAATAGTCACCTCGGGAATTAACTGATGGCTTGAACTTGTAGTTTCTTCGTGGCACTTGTCACAACCCATCGTTCGGGGTTGAATAAAATCTTGAAAATTGTAGAACTTTTGTGAATATAAGGATCCCAACAATTTCCACAGTTGTATTTTGTATAGCCTACTTGAAAAATAACCTTATATGTCCTGAACATGTAGTTGTCCACGGTACCTGTCACAACTTCTCACATGGGTTCGGTACCTGTCACAACCTCTCACATGGGTTGAGTAAATCTTTAACACAGCAGAACTTTTATGAATACAAGACATCCCAACATCCTATTGGTATTAGTAGCAACAATTTAAATCCACTCCCAAAAAAATATTCTTCTAGGTAAGTGGTGGTGACGCACAACTCTTATTTAGCAACTCCCCTTGTGTTGCTATTTTGTCAAGACGAAATTTTGGCGGAGCTAGGAATTGTTACTAGTCATCAACAGGTGAAACAACTCTCCTAAAATCTAGTCCTACGTAGAAAGGAGTTGAAGGTGAAGCTGCTAATAGAGAATTGCACAATATATCTCATTCTTTTATTGTACTCTAGTACTCCATCTGCCACATTTCACTAGTAATTTTGGCTTTCAGTGTTTTTCATCAACCATCCGAAATGCTTAACCAAAAAAGTAATAACATATAGCTTAGACACTTGTTAGTATTCATCAAGATGAAACAACTCCCATAAAATCTAGTCCTACAAAGAATGGAGAATTGCAGGTGAAGTTGTTAACATAGAAATGCACACTATTGTTTCTAATTATTTTATTGTACTGTAGCACTCCATCTGCCACATTTCTTTACTTATATTGGATTTCGGTATTTTTCATCAACCATCCAAAATGTTTAACCAAGAAAGTGAATAACATATACCATAGGGACTCACAAGCCCTTTAATTTCATATTGACGATTACACAATTCCTATAAGATACCCTATCAAATTTTTAGCATTCCCTCTTTTGTGCACTCAAATATTGGCATTAGACGTGCTACAAACAAAAATATAATGAGAAAAGCATAACTGAATCTCACAAGCATTACCTTATATGGTACCATGGTTCACGGTATCGGCCTCGGACCCTTCTATTTGGCAATTTGGGGCGGTTTCGGAGGTTTGAAAGGGTTTTGGTGATGTTGAAAAGGTTTCCTTCGGTAGTTTCGACACTTTCGATGGTTTCGATATAGATATCATCCAGTACCGTAAACTATATACAATGTAAATCCATTTATACCATATATTTTGGTAGAAATAATGACATACAACCAAGTTAGCAACTCCATTACCATGTTTTCTACTAGGATCAAATTTACAGCAGTTATTAATATTCATAAACTGGTTGAAAGAACTCTCCTAAAATCTAGTCGTACATAGACCAACTTCAAAATGTTGCACGTGGAGTTAGTAATGGAAAATTGCTCGCTATCATTATATCACTCCATCCATCACATTACACTACAAATTTAGGAATTTCAGTGTTTCATCCACCATCTGAAAATCTTAACCAAGAAACTGCAAATAACATACACCGTAGGCACTAACTAGCCCTTCAATTTCAGATCGATGATAGCACACTTGCTACATGATTTCGGCCATATTAAGAAAAAAAATCTAATTCCTTCTTTTGTGGTATTCAAATATGACATTTAATGCGCTTCAGACAAAATCTAAGGTCAAAAAACATAATAACCAAACCTCACAAGCATTACCTTTTATGGTTCTAGTAGTAGCAACAATTTAAATCAACTTCTGCCGTATTATTTAAAAGAAATAATGGATTGCAACTTCGAGTTAGCAACTTCATGTACAAGTCCGTTGTCATTTTCCCATATATGATCAAACTTTACTAGAGCTCGAAATTATTAGTATTCATCAACATGTTGAAGCAACTCTCCTAAATTGTATCCAAGTTGGACCAAAAACAATAACATTGCACATGGAGTTGGTTACAGGGAGATGCACGCTAGTATTTCTCGTTAATTAGAATACTCCAACTACCAACCATAGCAATTCCTACTGATTTGACTTGCAATGTTTTTAATCAACCATTACTACAAATTTACTATAGCATATAGCCATATACCATAGGGACTCACTGACCTTTATCTTCATATTGATTATAACACAATTAAGATAAGTTTTCAGCCATATTAAAAATAAATAAATAATCCTTTTGGGACACAAATACAACACTAAACACCTTGTCTCCAGTGGTCATTGGTACCTCACCTAAGGAGCACCTCTCCCCCCAAAACCCTTGTCGGTCATCTTTTTGATTTCAGATATGGAATCTCTCCATATTCTAGCATCTTCAAAGCCAAAAGATTGTTGTCGAGGACCTCGACTGAATCCCCTCGCCTAAAAGGGTTTTATGGCAAGTAGCATGTTCCTCCACTGCCAACCAAACACTACCCTGACTTGACAACATTGTATTGCTCAGTGCTACAGAAACATAGGACCCACGTGTTGGCTCCCATGCTCATGTCGGCACCACAACATCGATTACTATGTGTTACGGACAATAATTGCACATGAACCACTCAGTGGCGCCCAAATCGTTCCAATACCAGATGATGGCTCTGTGCTACAACAATATATGCCCAGTTGGTGTTGATGCACGACGCAGTTCTCCTTACCTTGTAGGCCTGAGCACCATGTAGAACATCTCCTCACCCATGCACTGATCTGCTCCCCTGTAGTCAGCGCCAGAAAAAAGATGTAAGGCGAAGGATGAGCGAGAAGATGGTCACCCCTCCCTTTGATCGCCGCCTTGGAAGTCGCTCATGTTGAGGATACGGAGGGAGAGCTCAAAGAGAAAGAGAGAAGAGCTGGAGGAGATCTGCTCGATGGAGGGTCTTAACTCTAGATTGACGGGACTCTACCAGTCAATGCCAGTTAAAGTAGGTTAGAGATTTGGAATTTGGAAGTGAGGAACTTTTTAGTAAAGGGTAAATAAGCTAGTTTCAAATATCGTCTTGCGAATTTTCAAAAAATATATATATATTGACGCACTAATCCAGCTATCAACCCATAAAATGGACTTTTTAACACATGGGGAGTATTGGGATACATATAAATATACAAACATCATTCCTCTTTACAGCTTCTAGAGTTTTGGTTTAACATATACTAGGCACTCGACTAACCTTTCATATCACTCAAATATGGCATTAAATCCACCACAACCAAAACCTAAAATCTAAAAACATAATAACCATATATGAAAGCGTAGAGTCCGCTTTTTACTCGCAACATTTGGAGCATCCCTTCCATACAAGAATCAACAACCCAAATCTCCATCCTTGAATTATTACAAAAAGTACGTAAATCCGAAGACCGGAAACAACAACCGCAAGCCACATTTCACTATTAATTTTGGCATTCAATGTTTTCATAAACCACCAGAAATGCTTGACCAAGAAATTGTGATAACATATATCGTAGGGAGTCCCATAGTTTAAAGTATCGGTCGATACCGATCCGATACGGCCGATACCGATACAGTTTGGCATGTCCCGATCCGATACCGAACGATACCCGATACTGACCGATACCGACATTAGAAGTCTCTTTTTCTGTCAATTCGGCAAAAAATTTGAATTAAAAAGACCAATTAACAAGGGTGTAAAAGCATAGTAAGGTTGTAAAAACATATAAAAGAGAAAAACTTATCTATCGCATATAAATCAATCGACAAGGATAACTACTATTTCATTCAATTTCAAAAATACTAAGAAACAACACTTGAAATACTTTAAATTATGCATAAATGTATAAAATATATTTTATAAAATGTAAATAATTTACTAATAGTTGTTTGCCTTTCAGATACCAAAAAATCCGATACTCCGATCCGAAACTGCCGATACTACCGATACCGTCGATCCCGATACTCATAGGAATGGTCCGATACCAATACCGATACCGATTCCGATACTTTGAATCTCGGTAGGGACTCACTAGCCCTTTAATCAGATTGAAGTAACCTATGTTGCACGGCACAAATATGACAAAACACGATATATGACATTCGACATTGCACCAAATTTTAGTGTCCAGGTGTATTGTGGAGTGTCATTGTCGTTTCTAATACACGTCCAATATGACATGATCCAGAAATTGGCAACAAGTTTTATAGTGTTTGTGCTTCCTAGATGATAACCCAATTCTTATAAGAGTTCATTCATATTAACATTTTTTTCATTCCTTCTTCTTGACACAAATATAACAAAATGAGCTACGAACACAATCCAACATCTAAAGCCGAAACAAATCTCACAAAAACAAAAATTTCTCATTCCTAGATGATAATCATCATCACAACTATATAGTTGCGGCATCGTGGCAAGAATTTTAACATGGACTTTAATTCCTTCCAAACAAACATCTATTAGTAACGGTCCTCTACATAGCTTTCTCCACCGCTCTCCTCTCCCAAATCCCCATTTCCCCAAAACCCTAACCCTAGAATTCGTAGAAGCAATGTTCGTCACCTTTAGATTCTGCAGCGCCATCTCCTCGGAGTCCGTCAATCTTGGCTGCCGGCCGGCGGTCTCTGTCCGCGAGCTCCTTTCCATGATCACGACCAAGAAGAGGCAGCAGGTGGGGCAGCACTATAACATCGTCGTCGTCGACTCCTTCTCCATTTCTTTGCGGAATTCTAAATTTTCTTGATGATCTAACGGTTGATTGATCGAAAACTTAGCTTTAGAGGAGGACACTGAGATCAAGGCGGGATTCAGCATCATCATCAAGCGAGTCCCTCTAGAAAGACCCGCCGCTAGCAATTTGTGAGTATTTTCTTGTGATTTTGTAGTAAATTGTCTCATTTTTAATTCTCCGACACTCAAACATAACAGTAATTTCGCTATGAACAAAATCTAACTCCATAAACCATAATAACAAAATCTCACAAGCATTACACTGGAAGGCAGCAGCTGCGATTGTGGTGGCAACGTGACTTTCTTTCCAGCATCCCTGCAGTACCAAAAAAATAAAATAAAAAATCAACAGCCTAAATACACATTACCAATTTATTACAAAATCACAAGAAAATACTCACAAATTGCTAGCAGCGGGTCTCTCTAGAGGGACTCGCTTGATGATGACGCTGGATCCCGCCTTGATCTCAGTGTCCTCCTCTAAAGCTAAGTTTTTGATCAATCAACCGTTAGATCATCAAGAAAATTTAGAATTCCGCAAAGAAATGGAGAAGGTTGAGGTTACCTGTGCCTGTGATGGGGTCGACGACGACGATGTTATAGTGCAGACCCACCTGCAGCCTCTTTTTGGCCGCGATCATGGAAAGGAGCTCGCGGACAGAGACCGCCGGCCGGCAGCCAAGATCGACGGACTCCGAGGAGATGGCGCTGCGGAATCTAAATGTGACGGGCATTGCTTCTACGAATTCTAGGGTTAGGGGTTTTGGGGAAATGAGGATTTGGGAGAGGAGAACGGCGGAGAGAGCTGCGTAGCCGACCGTTATTTATAAGGTTTTGTTTAGAAAGAATTAATTTGCTTTGGATTTATTTCTTAGCTGCTGTTGTCTAGAAACAACTATGTTTTTTTTTTTTTTTTTTGCTATCGATAAAGGCACTACAAAATTGACCCGGCTAGTCCAGAATTGATGGTAGTCTAGTAAAAAAATTTTTTACTCAGGCTAATTCAAAATTTATTAGGGCTGTCCATCCTCTTCACCTTTCTCCTCCTGCTCCCCCTACTCTCCCTCCCGCTCCTCCACCGCTCGCCGTCCCCACCATTCACCGTCGTCCCCGCACGCAACAGCGGCCCAGTCCTTCACCGCTCGCCGCCTCCCCCGCGCGCAGCAGAAAAGAAAATGGCAAAAGCACCAGCAGCGGTCTCGTCCTCCACCATTCGCCGCCGTCCCAGCGTCCGCGTCTCCGCCTCCTCCCCCGCCTCCGCCTCCTCCTCCTCCTCCTCCTCCTCCTCCCCCTCCCGCTCCCGCTCCTCCGTCTCGTCCCCCCTTCCGGCCTCCACACAGTCCCGTCCTCGTGTCATCTCGCATAGCCCTCCCTTCCGGACTGTCAAAATTTTGACAGTCCTACCAATTGGAGGACTGTCAAAATTTTGACAGTCCTAAAAAATTAACATATATTTTTAGGAATTGACAGTCCTGATTATAAAAAAATCAATTGAAAGTGGGCAATCCGGTGAATAATTTTTGGGAGTGACAAACTTGTAATTATCAATGGTGAAAATTTGGGTTGTCCCGGGTCATTTTTGTAGTGCCTTTTGTAAAACCCCCTTCCTAGAAAATCGTAGATACCTTTTATTTATTAATTATTAATTAAATTGTAGTAATTAGAGCTAAATAGGAGAAATAGATTTTTTAATAATTTTTATTTTAGGTGTTCGGGCACTTAGAGGACTTGTGGGACCATCAGAAATTTTTCGAAATTTATTCCATGTAGGAGACCCCTTGAGCTGTTGCTAGCCTAACGATGTGCATTACCCTAATCTATAAATTTTCTTATGTGTGAATATATATATATATATATATATATATATATATATATATATATATATATATATATACAAATATATATATATGTGTATATATATATTTAAAAAGAAAGAAAGTAAAAGAATTTAATAAGAATTAAATAATAATAATATAATAATAAAAATAACAAATCAATTACTACTTAAACCCCTCTTAAGAATTTGCTACCCCTCTTCAGCATTGCTGTGACCGCCCTTAGTGGCACAAAGACCCGCCCCTTAGTTTAATAAACTAAACTACTACTTAGTTGCTAATTTCTTCCTTTAGCATTTGCTTCCAACCTTGCAGCAAGCAAGCAATTCGTAGCAAACTTGCAATTGACCGATCCCTTACAGCAACTTGAATTCCCAGCAAACATGCAGACCCTTCCGCCCACTTGCGTCCAGAGAAGCCCGCCCCTTTAATAACTTACTCCACAGACCCGAAATCCATCCGCTTCCTCTCTCTCTCCATATAATATATATATATATATATATATATATATATATATATATATATATATATATATATATATTTCTCTCTCAAAAACCCTAACCTAAATCTCCAGACCTCCTCTTCCCATCTAGAGCCGTCACCGCAGCAAGAGAAGCCCCGCCAAGCCATCCAACCATCCCGTCGACTCCGACCTCGCGCCCTGCAGAATCCCACTCGAAGCACCTTCGTTCCGGAGCGATTTCCCGTCGACTCGGTCAACCAAACGCTGTTCCGTCTTCATAGGTATGATCACCTCTTAACCCTATTCCATACTTGTTTTATAGCCAACCTCGGAAAACATGTACCCCTAGGTGAAAAACAGCGCCCAAGTCGGCGCGAGCAGACAGAATTCTGAAATCGCAGAATTCCAGAATGACCACCCATATTGCCGAGTTCGTATCTCCCACCACAGAGATCCGAATTCGGTGCTTCTTTTTGATACCTGTAGAATACTTGACCTACTTTATTTTCTGTTAAATAACCCTATGCTATTAGTTGCTGTGGACATAATGATATTCGTCACAAAACTGCGCGCACCCACTTTTTCCAGATTTCCAAAAGTTGGAAAGCGGAGCACGCCCCGCCAAACGGGACCGCCCCGCCGTGTGCCAAGTGTACCGAATGGTGCACGCAGCATAATCGGACACGTGAAAATTCATGGGGACTGATTCGGACGCGTGTGCGCGCCGGAATCAGGCCGTATCCGCGGACACATCCCGTGTCGTAACTTTTGTGGAACTCTCGCGTATTTTGTGCACGCTTGTCAGATTGCGACGAAACTTGCGCCACTGGACTCGTGGTAACGCGCTGGTCCTGTGACCCAATTTTCACGCATTTCTGAGACGGTTGACCAGATCGCCAATTGGCGGGCCCCACAGTTGACTTTTTGGACAAAATTGTGTTCGACTCATCGGAATCCACATTTGGACATACCGTTGGGTTCGTATTGACATTTAGAGTTGTTTGACCCATAGTTTGTCCCATTTAGAGACTGTTACCCTCGGCACACTTTTCGGTGCAAAGTGGCCACACGTGGATCCCACTTTTACCCGAAATTACCATTTTGCCCCTGTGTCCAAATTGGACGAAAGGGAAGTGCTTTTTAGCTATTTTGCTTATTCTGGGAACGTTGGTGATGTTATTTCAGCATTCGGAGACGTTCATTCTGAGGCCGTAGCTTCTGACTCTTGGTGTTGACATTGGGACACTACATTTTGCAGCTCTCTTGCCAGGCAAGATATCTTGCCAAATTGTTATAGTACCTTTGCATGCTATTTATATTTCTTTATATCTATTGCATTTTTGTTTATTCTTGCATGTGTAGTTTTCTTTCAGTCATTACTATATATTAAATATGTTGACACACACTTGACACTTAGTATCATAGAGGACAATCATTAGGCGTATGGGCTTTTAACCACTCTGGTAACACCGTAGTCACTAGCACGCACTATGGTGGGTCGTGTCCGATGGTCGCTACCCCCGAGGTATGTCGATTGATGGAGTCCGAGGGTCGCTACCCCCGAGGTATGTCGGCTGATGATGTTCATGGACGAGTGCATGAGTTGTGAGGCTTAGATCGAGTAGGCTACCCTTGCCCATACGTCGAAAAGTTGTCCTCATTTGCATTCATATAGATTGTCTTGTACAGCGTACTTATTTATTTTCAAATTATATGCATGTTTACTATATTCAAGTTGGCTCGTATTTTCTGTATCTTGTTACGTCCCTCTGAGGACCTGGTCCTCTGCCAGGTGTATCTATTCTTGAGTATTTGCAGGAGCACAGATCGGATGGCTATATATGTTTCGTGGATGTCCTCTCTTCGAGCCCGTGATTGCTAGATGGTGTTCTTATATGGTGTTGTTGTGTTGTACTTACTTTAATATTTGCTCTTACATTCGAGTTGGTAGTGGATTTGTTTCCATCTAACTATCATCTTTAGATACTTCTTATTGAGATCTAGTTATATAGATGTTGGTTAATTATTTATATTGATTTTCTGTGGATGAGATTTAGATTGTACCCTATGACTTGTGACATATGTTTATACCACTTGTGGATTGATTTTCATATTACAGCGTACGTGTGGATTTGGTTTCCATATATTGGAGTTGCCATATCCATGCGGCTGGCATGCTTACGTGTCCTAGTCCTACGTATTTTTGGGACTGGGGCGTGACATGTTTTTGTAGTGGCCCATACAGGTCGAGAGCATATTGTCTCGGTTACGTTACTGTGCCGAGCAAGCCTGCACCTAGGAATAGAGTATAGGATCTCATCCACAATTGACTATGATTCGTTTTCCTTCCAATCCATTCTATCTGAATAATTGCATCATGCTTGATTCTTGTACTTCCCTAATAGTTCTTTGAGTATAGCCTTCTGCTAGAATATAGGAACCCCTGTTATTAGGATGATGATTATGGTAGCGTGCCTATTAAGAATACAATGAGAATATAGACACACCACTAAGTTTAGAATATCTAGTGAACCTAGAATTCCTTATCTTTAGATTGTTATACCCTTACCCCTTGATGTATTAAGAAGACTTGAGAGTAGTATAGACACTACTAGAGTTAGTTAGAAGTTTGACCATATTGTTGACCCTAGTATTGAGGAACCAATAGGAAACCAAAACTCAATATTTGGACTGAACTAACCTTCTTAGTTAGATAATATTAGAACTATAAACTTAGATCATTGTCTTATTATTAGTAGACAACACTTTAGGAAGCCAAGATCATTGAATATAGTAGTTTCTTGAACATACCGCAAACACAGAGAGTAGCGTAGCACCCCCCCTTAGGAAACCTTGACATTATCTATAGCCTCTCTATTTTATTTCATATATTTGTTTCCCTGAAACCCTAGCACTCGCTACTTGTGCGACGACTAATCATGTTCTTCTATTCTTCATCTTTCAACTCGTGCCCTCTGACACTTCTGATTGTAGGCCAAATTAATTCTTTTATGACATGATATATAGTTTCCTAGAATTATAGTTGTAATCTTGAATTTTGAAATTATGTGCTTAGTAAGCAAGAATTTGATAGTTGAGCTGTTCATTTAGATTATAATTTTATGGTTACAACTTAGTTTTAAATCACGTAATTGAACCCATATCTCCACATAAGTTATCTCCTCTCTCACTTGAGGGCTAGTAACCTTTCTATCTTTACTATTGACACTTGTTCTATAAGCACTATGACTAAGACAAAGACGACCATGACCTATGTAATATAAGAGGATACCCTAATAAGTACCAAGACCCCTTCTCGTAGACCTTAACAAGATTTTCTACGATATCCTTAAGACAATTACAGTACTAGTTTATTATTATAAGTTGGGTAGTATACCTCACAACATAGTATCACATAGTCTTTTGCCTTATTATTATTGAAGTGTGAATGAATGACATTTAACTGTATGCTAGCTTAGGACGACATTATTTTTTTTTCCAGACTATAGAGCTTAGAAGCCATACCCCTGCTTTGTCAAATATCGACCTAGACAAGGAATTAGTATGATAACTGTAGAGATTGTAGAGTCTTTTATTATTGTTGCTTATATTATTTTTGTTTTTGTAAACTTGAATTACTTTGTACCTTCTTTCATCATAATCCAGCGTATTTATGTTTGTTGTACTACCTTGATTTATGCTGCTATTATAGCCTAGTTTTTGTAAGCTTATTCTTTCATCGAGCTTGCTCATGGCATATGTATTATTGGGTGCACACAATGATATAATTGCCTAATCAGAATCGGTGTATTAAGGTCTAGCTAACCTTAGTGCGCTTGGTTCGCTCTTCGCATTACTACTTTACGTGGATTGAGATATATGGTAGTAGACAGATATACCTGCCCCTAGATATGTCTGACACATCGTATCGGTTACATAACTGTACTGATACGAGCATGTAAATAGGAAATTACCAAAAATAGGATTTCAATCCACAACTGTCCTGACAACTCTCTTTTCGATTCTTTAATCTCTTTGAACCTCGTACTTGTATTCTGTCACCTTCACCTTGAGTTCTTTATTATTTCTCTCCGTCTTCCCCTATTTCGGAAAGACGAAACCTCGTGCTGGTATAAGTTGACACTGATAGTACTAGCTATACCCCATAAGGCTAAACACGTGACTTAGTAACTCTCTTTTATAATTGGTTAAGGGCATATCATAGGTGATATGTTTGGTGTTAAATCTTTGAGGATTAAAAATCATGATTAAATAATTTGAGCAATAGTTTTTCTAGATGTATGGCCTTAGGTGGTAGATGGAAAATTTTAAGTTCGGCAGATTGTGAACCCCTCACTCAAAAATTTGACCTACTTGGCTGAGTTAGTGAGACTAAGGTTAGCTTGAATCCAGTTAGAAGTAGAACACAGTATTTTTATTTTAATTTTGCAACATTGTATCACTTAGTGCCCATTATCGTGCTCCGATAATTGGAGCACTACACTAGCCACTGCCTTCCTACAAATTCTACACCCTTATCCTAGACATGCCCATCATCCAATTCTTATCTTTGTGCAATTTTCCAATTGTTGGACGCTTTTATGCAAAAGAGCATTTATGTGTCCACACCATTGGACATGACACATGAAGAAACCAATTTTTCGCTCATATGGATTTTTCTATGATTTTTTTTTTCGGGATGTGCAACGTGCAACATCGCCCACCCCTTTAAACCTAGCCTTGCATTTTAAACGATGCAAATCTTATACTATTCTTGACATTCTATCGTGGCTTAATTTTAATTTCGAGGACGAAATTTTTATAAGTTGGGTAGAATGTAAAACCCCATTCCTAGAAAATCGTAGATACCTTTTATTTATTAATTATTAATTAAATTGTAGTAATTAGAGCTAAATAGGAGAAATGGATTTTTTAATAATTTTTATTTTAGGTGTTCGGGCACTTAGAGGACTTGTGGGACCATTAGGAATTTTTTGAAATTTATTCCATGTAGGAGACCCCTTGAGCTGTTGCTAGCCTAACGATGTGCATTACCCTAATCTATAAATTTTCTTATGTGTGAATATATATATATATATATATACAAATATATATATGTGTATATATATATTTAAAAAGAAAGAAAGTAAAAGAATTTAATAAGAATTAAATAATAATAATATAATAATAAAAATAACAAATCAATTACAACTTAAACCCCTCTTAAGAATTTGCTACCCCTCTTCAGCATTGCTGTGACCGCCCTTAGTGGCACAAAGACCCGCCCCTTAGTTTAATAAACTAAACTACTACTTAGTTGCTAATTTCTTCCTTTAGCATTTGCTTCCAACCTTGCAGCAAGCAAGCAATTCGTAGCAAACTTGCAATTGACCGATCCCTTACAGCAACTTGAATTCCCAGCAAACATGCAGACCCTTCCGCCCACTTGCGTCCAGAGAAGCCCGCCCCTTTAATAACTTACTCCACAGACCCGAAATCCATCCGCTTCCTCTCTCTCTCCATATAATATATATATATATATATATATATATATATATATATATATATATATATATATATATATATATATATATATATATATATTTCTCTCTCAAAAACCCTAACCTAAATCTCCAGACCTCCTCTTCCCATCTAGAGCCGTCACCGCAGCAAGAGAAGCCCCGCCAAGCCATCCAACCATCCCGTCGACTCCGACCTCGCGCCCTGCAGAATTCCACTCGAAGCACCTTCGTTCCGGAGCGATTTCCCGTCGACTCGGTCAACCAAACGCTGTTCCGTCTTCATAGGTATGATCACCTCTTAACCCTATTCCATACTTGTTTTATAGCCAACCTCGGAAAACATGTACCCCTAGGTGAAAAACAGCGCCCAAGTCGGCGCGAGCAGACAGAATTCTGAAATCGCAGAATTCCAGAATGACCACCCATATTGCCGAGTTCGTATCTCCCACCACAGAGATCCGAATTCGGTGCTTCTTTTTTATACCTGTAGATACTTGACCTACTTTATTTTCTGTTAAATAACCCTATGCTATTAGTTGCTGTGGACATAATGATATTCGTCACAAAACTGCGCGCACCCACTTTTTCCAGATTTCCAAAAGTTGGAAAGCGGAGCACGCCCCGCCAAACGGGACCGCCCCGCCGTGTGCCAAGTGTACCGAATGGTGCACGCAGCATAATCGGACATGTGAAAATTTGTGGGGACTGATTCGGACGCGTGTGCGCGCCGGAATTAGGCCGTATCCGCGAACACATCCCGTGTCATAACTTTTGTGGAACTCGCGCGTATTTTGTGCACGCTTGTCAGATTGCGACGAAACTTGCGCCACTGGACTCGTGGTAACGCGCTGGTCCTGTGACCCAATTTTCACGTATTTCTGAGACGGTTGACCAGATCGCCAATTGGCGGGCCCCACAGTTGACTTTTTGGACAAAATTGTGTTCGACTCATCGGAATCCACATTTGGACATACCGTTGGATTCGTATTGACATTTAGAGTTGTTTGACCCATAGTTTGTCCCATTTAGAGACTGTTACCCTCGGTACACTTTTTGGTGCAAAGTGGCCACACGTGGATCCCACTTTTACCCAAAATTACCATTTTGCCCCTGTGTCCAAATTGGACGAAAGGGAAGTACTTTTTAGCTATTTTGCTTATTCTGGGAACGTTGGTGATGTTATTTCAGCATTCGGAGACGTTCATTCTGAGGCCGTAGCTTCTGACTCTTGGTGTTGACATTGGGACACTACATTTTGCAGCTCTCTTGCCAGGCAAGATACCTTGCCAAATTGTTATAGTACTTTTGCATGCTATTTATATTTCTTTATATTTATTGCATTTCTGTTTATTCTTGCATGTGTAGTTTTCTTTCAGTCATTACTATATATTAAATATGTTGACACACACTTGACACTTAGTATCATAGAGGACAATCATTAGGCGTATGGGCTTTTAACCACTCTGGTAACACCGTAGTCACTAGCACGCACTATGGTGGGTCGTGTCCGATGGTCGCTACCCCCGAGGTATGTCGATTGATGGAGTCCGAGGGTCGCTACCCCGGAGGTATGTCGGCTGATGATGTTCATGGACGAGTGCATGAGTTGTGAGGCTTAGATCGAGTAGGCTACCCTTGCCCATACGTCGAAAAGTTGTCCTCATTTGCATTCATATAGATTATCTTGTACAGTGTACTTATTTATTTTCAAATTATATGCATGTTTACTGTATTCAAGTTGGCTCGTATTTTCTGTATCTTGTTACGTCCCTCTGAGGACCTGGTCCTCTGCCAGGTGTATCTATTCTTGAGTATTTGCAGGAGCACAGATCGGATGGCTATATATGTTTCGTGGATGTCCTCTCTTCGAGCCCGTGATTGCTAGATGGTGTTCTTATATGGTGTTGTTGTGTTGTACTTACTTTAATATTTGCTCTTACATTCGAGTTGGTAGTGGATTTGTTTCCATCTAACTATCATCTTTAGATACTTCTTATTGAGATCTAGTTATATAGATGTTGGTTAATTATTTATATTGATTTTCTGTGGATGAGATTTAGATTGTACCCTATGACTTGTGACATATGTTTATACCACTTGTGGATTGATTTTCATATTACAGCGTACGTGTGGATTTGGTTTCCATATATTGGAGTTGCCATATCCATGCGGCTGGCATGCTTACGTGTCCTAGTCCTACGTATTTTTGGGACTGGGGCGTGACACCTTTATCAAGAGCTTTTTTTTTTTTACTTTTTTTAAGAATAATATCTCAAATGGAGTCTATTTTTGTTAAAAAAAACCAAAACTAGTAGGATGTTCACTATTTAAGGATTATCATGTGTCAAACTAGTGGTCTGAAATTGGTTTTAGGTTGGATAAAAATAACACATGATACCTTCTAGTTTTGGTAGGTGAACAAAAATGGACTCATTCTTAGTGTATTCACTCAAATTTTTAGTTGTGATGGAAGAATTTTGATGTGGTGACAATTTTGTTATTATAAAATATAAGTTCAACAGAAAAAAAGAATTTAAAGTCTTTCTCGCCTCGTGGACAACATAGAAATTTAGACAAGAAGATAAATTCATCGAACAAATGAATGCCCGATTCCTCTACTTACCACCTACCATCAGATGCCAGCGTTTTAATATAGACAAATGAAAAGATGGGAGAGAATCAATGATCCAGAAATAACATTTCCCTTAATTTATTTCTACTTTTGTTTTAAAGAACCTTTTTCTAACTTTTGAAAAAATAACATATTCTTGTATCCTTAGAGGATCCACAGTGGAAGCGGTTTCAAGTGCTACACTTTTGCTTTAATCAAAATTTATAGCACTTGAGAGCTGCAGTGGACTTTTGTCCACATTTGAAAAATGCTAGCAAACCAAGAGGTTCTCCAAATTACAAGCGTGCCCTAGTAAGTGAGTAGTAACCCAACTGGGGTCACCATCTAAGAAAAATAAAGAGGAAAAAGAGGGAGAAAAAAAGAGGAGGTTAATTTGGAGTATGAATTTGGTGTGTTACTTTGGAGTGTGTCATTATGTGTCAATATCAAGGGGACACTCCAAAAGTAGTAATTTACACAATTTTTAAAAAATTTAAAGTATGGTATGGTGTGTCTCTACTGTGGATACTCATACTTCTCAACCTTTAGGCCACGTTTGGTTCACGGAATTATGGTCTTGGAAAAGAAAAGTCATTCAATTCCAATGTCTGGATGCATGAAGGAAAGATGATGAAAAAAAATAATTTCCAAAGGAAAGAAAAAAAAGGGGAGGGGGGGGGAGGATGGTTCCCCCACCCACCCAAGTATTCACTTTTTCACACTAAGGATTCACTTTACCTCCTAATTTTCTTGGCCTCACCCACACAAGTATTCACTTTACTACACTAAGGATTCACTTTACCTCCTAATTTTCTTGGCCTTTTCAAACACCGAAAAGAAAAATTGATAGGAATATCTATTTTTTAAAGGAAAGAAAATAACAAGGAATTGATTTCCTTTCCTTTCCGTGAACCAAATGAGGCCTTAGTGGTGATCACAAGTAATTTTCATGTGTTCAAGTAGACTTGTATTTTGTTGTTGTTATCACTATATTTTTTATTGCATAAGATATGTTCATCGAACAAATGAATCATCAATTTTCTTTAGTCAAAGGACAACATCTAAATTTAAACCATAAAATAAATTTATCAAACAAAGAAGTTCTCGGTTCCCCTACCACCTACAGTCACCATCAAATGGCAACATGGGAGTTTAGACAATTGTGAGGATGAGAAAGAACCGATGTCACGCCCCAGTACTGGAATACGGAGACTGATATGGTCAGCTCCCCCGTACAAGGTATAGAACGTCGTACGGCGGTCACGGCTGTAACTAGACAAAGGGGTGCATACAACAAGCAAGTCACTTAGGGTCACACAACACATCTATTGTCTCAATCAGTCAAGCAAGAACAGTAAACATAGAACATATATGAAAAGGAAGTAAGGCATCACAAACGCCCTGCCACGATATTCTGGAAACCAGCTGTGCAAAATAAGAAAGCTGGTAGAGTATCAAAAGTAATGACCATGATCAGTTGTGGTCTGATTAATTACAATCATGTAAAGGAAACTAAATGTCGAGATCTTACGGCTAACAAGTGTCGGTGGCTAAACGTCCAAAATAAGTAAATTGTGCAATAACGACGAGGGGAGACGAAATCCACTCGTTTCCTTCAACTGCCATCCTCCTGATGCGTGCCATTGTTCAGGGAAAGTACGCTTGATCCTCGGGTGTTGGCTCTAAACCTGGCCATGTAAAACCAGTGGGATTAGACCCCCAAATAGCAAGTACCACAAAGAAAGCAGGAATGGAGAAATAAAACCAGGTTATGAAATATATATATATATATATATATATATATATATATATATATATATATATATATATATATATATATATATATATATATATATAGTTCTGTCTCATAGTTTCGGTCCATAGCCTTTCATGCCACAATAATCTAACCCTACAACCAAACAAGGACAAGGGTTAAACCATCGCACCATGATAGTCCATGTCCCTAGACTATTTGACAGCAGATACAATACACAAACAAGCTCAGTTACCTAATCGGCCAATCATTTATACGGCTTACTAGATGGAGTTCGGGTTATCCCAGAGATATTATACATATAGGAATCCTCGGATCGAACTAGGTACTAGCAGGGTTTGCCAGCCATAAATTGCCGTATAGCACGTAGTATTGTGCACCGGTCCCTCATAAGGCCACAGTGCTAAGATCGCATAGAACACATAGTATAGTATAATAGTTGGATATTGCCATCCACTAATGAGGACTTAAACAATATCCATCGGGACTAGCCTGCACACCGCAATTCAGATGACTGGAGGTGGCTAGTTAGACACGATCTCGAGATTCCATTGTCTCCCAATGCTCTACAAGTTTAGTTGCCTAGTTAATCATATTGTTAACTGGAATCACATGGCGTGGTCACATGGTATTCCCCTTATATGACGTACCATAGTACGGCCACGTTAGATACGAATCCACTTTGTCACTTGATAGTCCAACTTGGATTCACCCCAGCGTGATGCAACAATCAACAAATCCTAGCCACGCTTGGTCATTGACTAACCCTTATGTCCATGTTGGAGATTAAGTCATATCACATGTCATGTAGCGCATAGGTATACCGCAGTGTAAACATGTAATATAATCGCATAGGAACACTTAGCACGTAGGAACACATAGCACGTAGTAAGTGTATCAGCACGGATACAAGTGGTCGGGTCATGGCGCATAGATGGGTCTAATACTCTAGTGGTTATCAAAGTCACACATACAAACCATAGAGTCCAAAGGAGCATTCAAACAAAACTAGTCCAATAAAGCGTGTGCAAGGGGCCGCATGAGCACATAAGGATCAAGGCCGCATGGGATCAGCTGCCGCATATGAATTCGGACCGCATAGTTGCATGGGTCACATGGTCGCATGGTCGTGATCGCAGAGGTCGCATGAGCTCAAGGCTGCATGACCGCATGAGTTCAGGCTGCATGACCGCATAAGTTTAGACCTCATGGACGCATGAATTCAGACCGCATGGCCGTATGAGTTCAGACCTCATGGCCGCATAGGACTTCGTCTTCTCCAGGCAGCAAGTTCAGCCATGGTAAGAACTCCAAAATCGAAAATTTATTTTCTTCATACAAACTTTATTTTAACTCCGAATTGAGTGAACCAAAAGCCAAAATTCTCGAAATGAAGTATTCCATCCATCATAAAAACTATTTTTTCAAAAATACGATGTTTTATTATATCAAAACCACAAAAAACTCAAGGAACTCATAAAACCTTAAGTTAGGAAAATAGATCCACACAATTCCACCCATAAAAACCAAAAACTCCAAGTACTAAAAGTATTTAGAATCATCGTGAGCACATAATAGACTAATAAAATGCAAGAAAAAAGCAACAATGAAAATTTAAGAGATTTTTCCATGTGGTGCAAGGTGTACTTGCCTAAATGAAGGAAGAAGAGGAAAATGGAGAGGATGAGGGAAGAGAGAGAAAGATGTTGGATTTTATAATTAGGGTTTAAGGTTTAGACCATGGGTTCAACTCATGAATGAACCAACCAAACAATTAAACCATGGGTCTAATTGAACCAAAGAATGAGTCTAGTCTCTATGCATGTAACCTAATTAACATGCAAGCAACACATAATATAAGCAGGGAAACTAATATGTTCCAAATACGTATATCGGGAATGGGGAGTGACATCTCTACCCACCTTATAAAAATTTTGTCCTCGGAATTCAAACTTAAGGCTAGTTAGAGATATCAGAACAAGTATTATACTAACTACAAGCATTTCTACACATGCAATCAAATTCAAGAATATAAGAAAAAGCAGTGTCACATAGCATGGGTAAATGAATCGCGAGATTCGAGATACGAAGGCATAAAAACGAATATACCTTCTGTGTCGAACAAGTGCGGATACCAAGACCGGATATCGTCCTCGCGCTCCCACGTCGACTCTCCCAAAGGGTGATGACCCCAAGCAACTCGGACAAGATGAATGGTCCGATTCTTGAGCACCTTCTCCCTCCGGTCCAAAATGGATACGGGTTGCTCCTCTTAAGACAAATCGGTACCAATGACTAGCTCAGAATGGTCGAGGATATGACTCGGATCCGGGACATACCTACGGAATTGAGACACATGAAATACATTGTGCACCTCACGTAGCGAAGGTGGAAGGGCAAAACAATAAGCAACATCGCCCACCCGCTCGAGAATTTTGAATGGACCGACGTATCGCAGACTAAGATTTCTGTGAATCCCGAATCTAATGACTCTACATGTTGGCAAAATCCGCAAGAACACGTGATCGCCGACACAAAACTATAAAGGCCTACGATGCTGATATGCCCAATGCCGATGCCTATCTTGCGCAATCCGAAGTCGCTTTCTGATTTGCTTGACAACTTCTACTGTCTGTGTGATCATCTCTGGGCCTAACATCTTTTGCTCACCTATATCATCACATGCCAATGGTAATCTACGCTTCCTCTTATATAATGCTTCGAAGGGTGCCATTTGAATACTTGCTTGATAACTGTTATTGTATGAGAACTCAACGAGATAAATGTAATCTTCTCAAGATCCTCCAAAATTTAAGGTACAAGCTCATAACATATCTTCAAGGGTCTGGATGGTTCTCTCTGATTGTCCGTCTATTTGTGGATGGTAAGCGGTACTGAATCTTAACTTGGTTCCCAAAGTCTGGTATAAACTCTTCCAAAAATATGAAGTGAACCAAGTATCTCGATCTGATACGATACTCACTGGGATGCCGTGTTGTCTTACTATCTGTCGCATGTACATCTCCGCTAAATGCTCTGTGAATTGCCCTCCTCGGAAAGGAAGAAAATGAGCTACTTTCGTTAGACGATCCACTATTATCCAAACTACATCACGACCAGTCGGGAATCTAGGTAAACCGGTCACAAAGTCCATTGTGATATGTTCCCACTTTCACCCCGGAATAGGAAGTGTATGTAATAATCCTGCCGATCTTTGTTGGTCGGCCTTCACTTGCTGGCATACTAAATACCAAGAAACGAATTGTGTTCTCTCTCTCTTTATCCCGTTCCTACAGAAATGTTTCTTGATGTCTTGATACATCTTAGTACCTCCTGGATGAATTGAATACTGAAAACTGTGCGCCTCGATCATTACTTCTTGACGGATATATTCACTTGGTACACATAGACAATTTCTAAACCTAAGACTTCCATCTCCATGAATCTTCAACTCTTTCCTGAGACCAGATTCATATTCCTCCCTAAGCTTCTGAACTTTTGGATCCTCTGCCTGAGTTGCCTTAATCCTCTCTATAATGATAGATTATACCTGTAAACTGGCCAATACTCATGCGTCTTACGGAAGTACTATCTCGATCTCCATTTCCCAAAGATCTTCTAAGATGTACTACTGTGATATCAACATAAATGTACTACCTCTCCTGCTAAGAGCATCTACTACCACATTTGCCTTGGCTAGATGGTACTGAAGTTCCACATCATAGTCCTTTATCAATTATAGCCACCTCTTTTGCCTCATATTCAAGTCCTTCTGAGTAAATACATACTTTAAGCTCTTGTGATCCGTAAATATCTTCCCCCGATCACCATACAAGTAGTGCCTCCACAGTTTAAGTGCAAATACTACCGTCGCCAACTCTAAATCGTGAGTCAGATAATTCTTTTCATGATCTCGAAGTTGTCATGATGCATAAGCTATCACCCTTCCATGTTGCATCAATACACACCCAAATTCTTTGCCCGACGCATCGCACTACACTGTAAACCCTCCAGAACCTACTAGAAGCGTAAGAATCGAAGCTAAAATTAATCTCTTCTTCAATTCTTCAAATGATGTTTGGCACTCTGTTGACCAGTCGAACTTAGATTCCTTGTGCGTTCATCAAGTCAGCGGTGCTAAAATCCTTGCAAAGTCTGCCACAAACCTTCTATAGTATCCTGCCAATCCCAGAAAACTACGCACTTCAACTACTGTCTTAGGAACTGCCCAACTCTCTACGGCCTCAACCTTCTTCGAATCTATTGCTACTCCTGTCCCAGAGATGATGTGACCCAAGAATGATACGTGATCCAACCAAAACTCGCACTTTCTGAGCTTTGCGTATAACTGGTGTTCCCTCAAAATATTTAAGATCTTTCGAAGATGCTCTTCGTGCTTTTCTTCGCTACCGGAATAGACTATAATGTCGTCTATGAAAACTACCACGAACTGATTTAGATATGTCATGAAAATATGGTTCATCAGATCCATAAATATTGCTGGAGCATTAGTCAGTCCGAATGACATAACTAGGAATTCGTAATGCCTATATAGTGACCTAAATGTTGTCTTAGGTATATCTTGCTCCCGAACTCTTACTTGATGATACCCTGATCGAAGATCGATCTTAGAGAAAAACTTGGATTTACTCAGCTGATCAAACATATCATCGATCCTTGGTAATGGATACTTGTTCTTTACTGTTACTGCGTTCAACTGTTTATAGTCGATACATAACAGTGACGACCCATCCTTCATCTTCACTAGAACCACTAGCGCTCCCCAAGGTGATCTACTGGCTCGAATAAACTTCTTTGACTTCAATTCTTCTTGTCACTACCACATTCCAAAAACAGGAATATTTTCGACTTTTATGTATTTAATATTTCGTGTATTTAAATTAAATAATTGTATGAGATGTGTATTTAAATATTTACAGTGTTCATTAATGTTTGAGCCGGTAGGCTTGACCTCGAAGCCCACTAGACGAACACCTGACAGAATTATGGAGATTATGTATTTAATCGTTTTATTTAGAATTTAATTATTGGAGGCCGTAATTAATTACTGTAATTTATTTAAATGATGCACCTTGCCGTTGTTTCGATATTTGGAGCGCTACCCTAGCTTTTGCCTTTCAACAAATTTCACAACCTTGCCCTAGACGTGCCCGCCTTCTATTCTGCCATTTTTGTAATTCATAATCATGCTCTCTTGTGCTTCATTTTAGCCGCACAATATTCGTCGCGGACGTTTATTTAAAATCCAAATAAATTCTAACTTTGTATCGATGTGCGTTCCAATCGAAATTGGAGGCAATCTTGGCATATTTTTTGTACGACCCAAATTAGGGTAATATTCTGTTCTGAGTCTTCTTCACTAATGATATTTGTCACCCGACCTAATTTTGGCCCCATGTACTCCTAATTAATTTTAGAACACAGCTTGTATTTATTTCTAATTAAATTGGGGATACCATTTTGACTGATCCCGTTTAATCCCGACCTAATCCGAACACCCCTCTAATTAAGCCCATACCAAGCACACAACGCCCCCTCACTCTACAAAACGTCAAACACCGAATGGCCCACCAAATTTTTATCATTTTATGTGTCTGTGCAAATACCCAAATTTAAGGGGGCTAATATGCAAATCTGCCTTAGGTGTCAACACCCTATTGGTTCAACTAAATGGAGAGCCCCAAACATTTGACTAGTCAACACTCTCATTCCCACATGAAGAAATCCCTCCATGTCAAATCTTGACCCTCCATTAAATGAGTACATCATCATCCTTCATTCCCACACACACCACCCTATTTAATGTCCCATCATCCCCTCTTCCCAAGGAAACCCTAATCCCCAAACCTAGGCTAGCCCCCACACCCAACCGTAGCCCCTATTTCTTTATTTTTTCTTTCTTCCTTTCTTCTTCCCTTCTTCTTCTTCCTTTCTTCTTCTTCTTCTTCTCTTTTTATTTTGAATGGAGAAAAGGGGGGGGGATTTAACCCAACCCCTAGCTTCACTGTTCACTCCCCGGACCGGCGGAGCCCTGACCCCGCTCCGGCCAGCCGACCGGCACCACCAGCCCTGACCTCCACTCTGAACCACCCTGTTGTTCCCCCCACTCCGGCCTGCTGCATCAGCCGACCTCCTCGCCGGACCGCAACCGACTGCATCTTCCCGACCTCAAGCCTCCTCCACCACCATCGACACTCCGGCTACTGTTCCATCCCCGAGCTGCCACTCCGGCACGATCCGACCACTCCCTGCTGCTTCTCCCCTCTCCGGCCTGCAATCCTCGGCCACCACTACGGACCTCACCGCCACCCCAGCCTCAGTCGATCCCCTCGACTTCCCTACATTCCCTCTCCCTCTGCTCTTCTCCACCCGGCCGAGCTTGCCCAACTCCGGCCAGCTCTTCCCCGGAGCACCTCCGTCACCTATCACCACCACCCATATTCTCGACCACCCGCTGCTCAGCACTCCGGCCGAGCCCGGAGCCTCGCCACCCGACTCCCTGCACAGTCAGCCAACTCCACCACACCTCAGCCGGTCTCCTCCATCTTTCCCGTCACCACCACCCCGCAACTCCACACGACCCTATTCCGGCAGCTCCACCACCCCGACATCCCGCTGCTCTTCTCCCCCAGCCGAGCACCGACCCGCTCAACTCTTCTCCGGCCCGTGCAGTCTCCTCCGGCGACTGTGAAGTCTCTCCCACGACTGCCGTACTCCTCCTCCTAGCTGCATCCCCTCCGGGCCGGCCAGCCAGTCGAACCCAGCCTGAACTCCGGCACCACCGTGAGCTTTCTCTCCCTCTTCCCTCCTTTATTAATGTTTATACATATAAATACGTATACGTGTATGTGTATATGTGTATGTGTGTATACGTGTACGCGTATATATGTGTATATGTGTATGTGTGTATACGTATACGTGTGTGTATATGTGTATGTGTGTATACGTGTACGCGTATATGTGTGTATATGTGTATGTGTGCATACGTGTACGCGTATATGTGTGTATGTATGTTTCGTATTTATACGCATATATGTGTGTGTGTATATATATATATATATATATATATATATATATATATATATATATATATGTATATAGATATATCGTGTATTTCTCTAATTATATATATATACGTATTCAGTATGTATATATTAATATACACCTGTATATAGTATAAGTACTACCTTGGTATATATATATATATATATATATATATATATATATATATATATATATATATATAAATACGTAAAATTATAATTTTGGTATATATATATGTACATATATACGTATATGGTAAATATATTATTTTGGTATATATATAGGTACTTGTATACGTATGTAGTATAGATATTTTTTTTGGTATATATATATATATATATATATATATATATATATAACATATTATATATAATATATTTCTATTTAATGTATATATACTTATACATATTTTTGTACAAAATTATTGGTATACATATATATGTATTATATTTAATTATTGTTTAATTGGTGAATGTTGTAGGCGACCCCAGCGTAAATACGGATACCCCGTCTTTACTTTGACCTGTAACCCTGTAAATGCTAGTTGACTGCCACATGTACACTGACGTACTGGCGAGCCCCGTACCATTTTGATCGTCTGTCTTGCCCAGTAATCACAAACGCGACGCCCGTGCAACTTGACGCACTTAACCCTAGTTGACTAAGTGCCATACCTGGCATAGCCCTGAGGCCAGTGTATTTTGATTATGTTAAGTAGCATCTGATACAAAATATTATATTTATTATATGTTTATAGGACTGTTGGATCCTCCAGACGATACTCTGGGATAGGACATTGGTTTTACCAGCTAAGGACCCAAGGCGAGTACATTCTCTGATTAGCTTCTTGTTTATGATATCCCCTATGTTCATTGTATCTAGTGTAAATATCCATGCTCTTGACACGATGGTTACACGGATTGGTATATACGGATCTTGTCATGAGATGTTATTCCTTGTTCATGGTGTAGCTTGTACAAGACTTATTTTATTGTTATCTTGTGCATGTACAGACACTGATTTCCGGGGAGATTTGCTACCTCCCTAGGGAATCCCGTGCCATAGCATACCATGGTTGGATCTACTATACCAGTCGGGGGTGGGGAGTATTTTAGTGTAGATATGTGATCATACCTAACTCTACATGCATCATAGCTCACCCCACTTCTCACGTCGGGTGCGGCCTGACCATTTATATGCTTCATAGCTGTTACATGTGATTAGCCTGACCTCTACATGCATCATAGCTAACCAAATGGTTAGCCTGACCTTACATGAATCATAGCTAATCATATGTAACCAGCCCGATCAAGTTCCCAAGCCGATCACATGTTAAAGCTAGTACTCACACACATAGTCATAGTATTCTTGCTCATTGACATATTATTTCTTTCCTGCATTTACTTACAGTATTTCCAGTATTTCCTTTATAGTACCTGTACATGCATCTTGTATATTTCCATCTATTTCACTGCTACATAGTTTATATCATTGATATAGAGCTGCTATTAGAAATGTACTTTGCTCCTTCCTGACTGGAAAATATTTTTCAGACTATGCCTAGAGGACTGGTATCCGACACTTGTGGACCACAGGGTGAGTAGCTGCAGTCTTGGACTTAGTAGTGCAGTCGTGATTCCGGGAGGTTTAGCCGGAATCACTAGTTATCTAGTTAGTTTCTCAGTTGTCTATTTTGGTGCCGGATTTGTCTCCGGCAATCTTATTTGTGACATGGATATTTGTTGAGTTAGATTATTACATTTAGACTTGTGTTGTATTTAATTTTATTTGTTCGATATCTTATCGTGCTGTAGTCATGTGATTGAGTATGTGTTCATATTATTTTATGTCATCCGTGCCTCCTTATGGAGATTGGATGCTCGTGTGAGATTGTTTAGATAGTATCATGACCTTGACAGCGTTCTACCGCCGATGCTGTGGCATAGGCTGGACGTACCCGCGTACTCGTGCCCCAATTCCGGGTGCAGGTCGTGACACATTTTAAGTGGTAGCCCATGCAGGTCAGACTTCGCAAGTTGTGCGATGTCGTGGTAGTGCGACGTATTAGTTGTACTACTGCGTGCCTGCTATAGAATATAGGACATAGGATACTAGGATGAGAGAGGATACTCAATCACAAAATTCTTGAGAGATTCCTGGGACGACCCCTTGAGAATCTTATTACAATTTCCAATTTAAATTCTTCGCCCTTATTTCCGTCCGTCCTTACTCGTTGATATTGAGTTTGATTCTTGTTGACCAGTTGTTAAATTTAAATTCTTGGTGTTATTGTTGAGTTGATTTCTTATCGAGATAAATTTTACGGACTAAACTTTACGATATCATCTGATGACATATATTGATGAGAACAGTGAGAAAGGTAAAACGTCTACTTTGGTTATGGAACCTAGAGTTTATAGCAGCCATACCGGTTGGCATGTCGAAGATTCTAGATAACATAATTATAGGATTGCGTACTTTAGTTATGGAACCTGTCGTTTATCGCACCTATGCTTACTGGCATGGCGAGGATTCTCAGCATCATGATTTCTGACAAACGTATATGATTATCATGTTGTATCTTAAATTGGTTCTTAAAGTATCATCTCAACATACATGACTTTTTTTTTATCGTTTCTTTGGTTGCTAGCAGTAGAAATACCTTTAGTCCTCAACCCAGTTCCTTTTGGACTTCTATTCTTTGAGGATTCCTTGTTAAGTATGATAATTAGTGACTTATAATTATGTCTGTATCTTGAGTATTAGTATTGACTGAGTGTTGCTTGTAAGTGTTTCCTAGTTGGACATGTGAGCAGTAGGCCTTAATCTAGAGTTAACCCATAGCATAATACCTTGTAGCAATAATTCTAGGATAGGTGTCATTATAGTACTGTGAGTAAAGGAGAGTATAGAGTATCAGTGATAGTTCCTAGAGTTAGTATCAGAGCCAACATACCCGTCCTGGATAATCATGATTACGTAATTGGATGATCTATGTAAACAATTAAGTATCCAGAAATTGTGTTAAGGATTAATGGAGCATGATGTTCAATTTGATAATTGATATCGGGAGTGTTAAAGGTAAGGAAATATATATGCATAAAGAGTTATAATGAGGTGTCATGAGTAGAGAAATATCGAAATTAGTAATAAATGGTGAAGCGTATCACAAATTAGTTTAACAGGCTGTAAAAGATTAAAGGAAAATACATAAACATCAATCGAGATGAGGAACCATATACTTGCCTATGAGAGTAAAGAAACATGAGTGTTATAGAAGGTACAGGTAATCATGAGTTCTAATAAGTTGATGAGATGATCCAATAATGAAGCTAGTGATATCATACCAAGAGCACTAATTATTCTATATCGAGGATTAGTCGAGAATGATGCTAATAACAGTAAGCACTCTGCGGGATGATAATTAGATGATACCAGTTGATATAGATTGAAAATCATGGAAGAAAATACATGTGATGATAACTTTGATCATTTGGAGGTAATAGTGCAAGTAATTCGGGCATTACAATTTTAGTACCCAGTTGAGAGTTGTAGACAATAGATGTTTTGAGTGCACCTCGAGTATTAGAGACCGTGAGCATTTATATGTATATTTGTGGAAAAAAAAATTTGAAGAGTGGAAATAAATCTTTAATTTTTAAGAATTTTGAGGAGTTGAGATTCTATGTTATTAAATTTTGAGGATTGACTGTAAGTAAAGAATCAATGAAGAGGATGTGGTTTGACAGAAAGAGACAATGTGCCTTAAAATTCGAGAATAAACAATAATTTAAACAAAGAGTTGATAACTTGATATGATAAGATTGACGATCTTGTTAAAACGTTGATTTTATGAAGATTATGAAATGATTGAGATTGTCATTAAATTTTGAGGATTCCAAATTTGATTCAGTAAACATAGTCAAAGCTATAAGGATTTTTGGGAAGTGGAAAAAAAAATTTGATTTCAATATTGAATATTTGACCCTTGAGGAAGTATACATTTTTTGTTGTTCAAAGGTTAAATTTTGATGATTTTATTATGAGGATAAAATTTTATGGTGGGTGAGAAATATATATTAGTATATGAGTAGATGATATACATGTGTAAGGATCTGTTAACTTGAGTATGATTGAGATGGCACCGCAGACTGACTTGGGTGTCCATCTAGAGTTGTATTGGAGAGAGCAGTACTTAGTATGGTGTGTTACACTTGGTGTGCACTGAGTGATAAGAACAACTAGTATGAACAATTATAGTAGGTAAGAGAGCTAGCAGTGAGTGTGCTTGTAGTAAAAACTAGGGTACTAAGAGATAGATGTATCAAACTTGGATGCATTATTGAACCATGGTTATATTAAAGATTCTTGGTATCAGATTTAGGTATCAATAGACATGTGTATGCAATGATGATGTATTCATGAATGTCTTATGGACTAATGATTAGTTGATATGGGTACCAGTATACAAGGATAGGAATTAGTTAGTGAATGTGCCAGAGTTAAGTGTATATTAGAGGATGAAGATATCCAAGTAATGGGTTAGAAGACTATGTTCTGTCCTTCCTTCTGTTCCTTTCTATTTGATTGATTGACTGATTTCCCTAGTACTGTAGTTCGTATGCATAATTTTCTTGTTAGAATGTAGTTAGTAGTACACCCTGACAGAGACTGCAATACCATGACAAAAGACACATGACCGTACATATTTTTCTTAGATTGCATGGCTGTAGGTAGAATTCTCTTAGACCATGATTATTGGGGTTTCACCATAGTAGATTTATGAAGATGTTATGACTTGACAAGAGAAACGAGATGCTAAATTTTTTGGAAGATAAGCATAAAGAGTTAAGGATTTAATATGCAGAGTTGATGAATCATTGATTTTATCAAGATTGAGATAGGATTAAATTATCATTAAAATTCGAGGATAAATATTAATTTAAATGAGAGGTTAAGAATTTAATATGGTAGGATTGATGATTATTGATTATGATATATTTATCATTATAAACTTGAGGAAATTAAGGAGATTATCATTATATTTATTTGGCTGCAAGTTATGAATTTTAAACTTTATATTTTGGATGTTGCATTTGGAGAATCCATAAGTGTCGCATTGTTGAGTAAATTGAGGAAAAAGGAAACCGAAGAATAAGATCATTGATGGATTAGTATTTAAATTCAAACTTTTTGGGATAAGATTTAAATTTTTATGCATTGATTAAAATCAAATTAGAGGAGTGGATATTAAATTCCGAGTACTGATTTATTAACTTAAAATTTCGGAGAAAATTGTGAGGAAAATGGAAACTGATTTTTATTTCGAAGATCTTTCAGGAATGCGATAATTTCAGAATTTTTAAAAATCGTGAAATGACAAGGTGGATTATTTCAGGATTATGTGGGTTGGTGAATTTAACTATTGATGGAAAATAATATAATAAATAAATACTACTATGAGGATTTTAAATTTCGAGGACGAAATTCTTTTAAGGAGGGTAGACTTGTCACTACCACATTCCAAAAACAGGAATATTTTCGAGTTTTTATGTATTTAATATTTCGTGTATTTAAATTAAATAATTGTATGAGATGTGTATTTAAATATTTACAGTGTTCATTAATGTTTGAGCTGGTAGACTTGACCTAGAAGCCCACTAGATGAACACCTGACAGAATTATGGGGATTATGTATTTAATCGTTTTATTTAGAATTTAATTATTGGAGGCCGTAATTAATTACTGTAATTTATTTAATCGATGCACCTTGCCGTTGCTTCCATATTTGGAGCGCTACCCTAGCTTTTGCCTTCCAACAAATTTCACAACCTTGCCCTAGACGTGTCCGCCTTCCATTCTGCCATTTTGTAATTCATAATCATGCTCTCTTGTGCTTCATTTTAGCCGCACAATATTCATCGCGGACGTTTATTTAAAATCCAAATAAATTCCAACTTTGTATCGATGTGTGTTCCAATCGAAATTGGAGGCAATCTTGGCCTATTTTTCGTGCAACCTAAATTAGGGTAATATTCTGTTCTGAGTCTTCTTCACTAATGATATTTGTCATCCGACCTAATTTTGGCCCCATGTACTCCTAATTAATTTTAGAACACAGCTTGTATTTATTTCTAATTAAATTGGGGATACCATTTTGACTGATCCCGTTTAATCCCGACCTAATCCGAACACCCCTCTAATTAAGCCCATACCAAGCACACAACGCCCCCTCACTCTACAAAACTTCAAACACCGAATCGCCCACCAAAATTTTATTATTTTATGTGTCTGTGCAAATACCCAAATTTAAGGGGGCTAATTTGCAAATTTGCTTTAGGTGTCAACACCCCATTGGTTCAACTAAATGGAGAGCCCCAAACATTTGACTAGTCAACACCCTCATTCCCACATGAAGAAATCCCTCCATGTCAAATCTTGACCCTCCATTAAATGAGTACATCATCACCCTTCATTCCCACACACACCACCCTATTTAATGTCCCATCATCCCCTCTTCCCAAGGAAAACCCTAATCCCCAAACCTAGGCTAGCCCCCACACCCAACCGTAGCCTCCATTTCTTTATTTTTTCTTTCTTCCTTTCTTCTTCCCTTCTTCTTCTTCCTTTCTTCTTCTTCTTCTTCTCTTTTTATTTTGAATGGAGAAAAGGGGGGGGGGATTTAACCCAACCCCCAGCTTCATTGTTCACTCCCCGGCCCGGCGGAGCCCTGACCCCGCTCCGGCCAGCCGACCGGCACCACCAGCCCTTACCTCCACTCTGAACTACCCTGTTGTTCCCCCCACTCCGGCCCGCTGCATCAGCCGACCTCCTCGCCGGACCGTAACCGACTGCATCTTCCCGACCTCAAGCCTCCTCCACCACCATCGACACTCCGGCTACTGTTCCATCCCCGAGCTGCCACTCCGGCACGATCCGACCACTCCCTGCTGCTTCTCCCCTCTCCGGCCTGCAATCCCCGGCCACCACCACGAACCTCACCGCCACCCCAGCCTCAGTCGATCCCCTCGACTTCCCTATATTCCCTCTCCCTCTGGTCTTCTCCACCCGGCCGAGCTTGCCCAACTCCGGCCAGCTCTTCCCCGGAGCACCTCCGTCACCTATCACCACCACCCATATTCTCGACCACCCGCTGCTCTGCACTCTGGCCGAGCCCGAAGCCTCGCCACCCGACTCCCTGCACAGTCAGCCAACTCCACCACACCTCAGCCGGTCTCCTCCATCTTTCCCGTCACCACCACCCCGCAACTCCACACGACCCTACTCCGGCAGCTCCATCACCCCGACATCCCGCTGCTCTTCTCCCCCAGCTGAGCACCGACCCGCTCCACTCTTCTCCGGCCCGTGCAGTCTCCTCCGGTGACTGTGAAGTCTCTCCCACGACTGTCGTACTCCTCCTCCTAGCTGCATCCCCTCCGGGCCGGCCAGCCAGTCGACCCCGGCCTGAACTCCGGCACCACCGTGAGCTTTCTCTCCCTCTTCCCTCCTTTATTAATGTTTATACGTATAAATACGTATACGTGTATGTGTATATGTGTATGTGTGTATGCGTGTATGCATATATATGTGTATATGTGTATGTGTGTATACGTATACGTGTGTGTATATGTGTATGTGTGTATACGTGTACGCGTATATGTGTGTATGTATGTTTCGTATTTATACGCATATATATATATATATATATATATATATCGTGTATTTCTCTAATTATATATATACATACGTATTCAGTATGTATGTATATATTAATATATACCTGTATATAGTATAAGTACTACCTTGGTATATATATATATATAATATCGTGTATTTCTCTAATTATATATATACATACGTATTCAGTATGTATGTATATATTAATATATACCTGTATATATATATATATATATATATATATATATATATATATATATATATATATATATATATATATATATATATATATATATATATATATATATATATATATATATATATATTTGTATTGATATATATAAATACGTAAAATTGTAATTTTGGTATATATATATATGTACATATATACGTATATGGTAAATGTATTATTTTGGTATATATATAAATACGCATTTTGGTATTTTGGTATATATATAGGTACTTGTATACGTATGTAGTATAGATATATTTTTTGGTATATATATATATATATATATATATATATATATATATATATATATATATATATATATATATATATATATATATATAACATATTATATATAATATATTTCTATTTAATGTATATATACTTATACATATTTTTGTACAAAATTATTGGTATACATATATATGTATTATATTTAATTATTGTTTAATTGGTGAATGTTGTAGGCGACCCCAGCGTAAATACGTATACCCCGTCTTTACTTTGACCTATAACCCTGTAAATGCTAGTTGACTGCCACATGTACACTGACGTACTGGCGAGCCCCGTACCATTTTGATCGTCTGTCTTGCCCAGCAATCACAAACGCGACGCCCGTGCAACTTGACGCACTTAACCCTAGTTGACTAAGTGCCATACCTGGCATAGCCCTGAGGCCAGTGTATTTTGATTATGTTAAGTAGCATCTGATACAAAATATTATATTTATTATATGTTTATAGGACTGTTGGATCCTCCAAACGATACGTTGGGACAGGACATTGGTTTTACCAGCTAAGGACCCAAGGCGAGTACATTCTCTGATTAGCTTCTTGTTTATGATATCCCCTATGTTCATTATATCTAGTGTAAACATCCATGCTCTTGACACGATGGTTACACGGATTGGTATATACGGATCTCGTCATGAGATGTTATTCCTTGTTCATGGTGTAGCTTGTACAAAACTTGTTTCATTGTTATCTTATGCATGTACAGACACTGATTTTCGGGGAGATTTGCTACCTCCCTAGGGAATCCCGTGCCATAGCATACCATGGTTGGATCTACTATACCAGTCGGGGGTGGGGAGTATTTTAGTGTAGATATATGATCATACCCAACTCTACATGCATCATAGCTCACCCCACATCTCACGTCGGGTACGGCCTGACCATTTACATGCTTCATAGCTGTTACATGTAATTAGCCTGACCTCTACATGCATCATAGCTAACCAAATGGTTAGCCTGACCTTACATGAATCATAGCTAATCATATGTAATCAGCCTGATCAAGTTCCCAAGCCAATCACATGTTAAAGCTAGTACTCACACACATAGTCATAGTATTCTTGCTCATTGACATATTATTTCTTTCCTGCATTTACTTACAGTATTTCCAGTATTTCCTTTATAGTACCTGTACATGAATCTTGTATATTTCTATCTATTTTACTGCTACATATTTTGTATCATTGATATAGAACTGCTATTAGAAATGTACTTTGCTCCTTCATGACTGGAAAATATTTTCCAGACTATGCATAGAGGACTGGTATCCGACACTTGTGGATCACAGGGTGAGTAGCTGCAGTCTTGGACTTAGTAGTGCAGTCGTGATTCCGGAAGGTTTAGCCGGAATCACTAGTTATCTAGTTAGTTTCTCAGTTGTCTATTTTGGTACCGGATTTGTCTCCGGCAATCTTATTTGAGACATGGATATTTGTTGAGTTAGATTATTACATTTAGACTTGTGTTGTATTTAATTTTATTTGTTCAATATCTTATCGTGCTGTAGTCATGTGATTGAGTATGTGTTCATATTATTTTGTGTCATCCGTGCCTCCTTATGGAGATTGGATGCTCGTGTGAGATTGTTTAGATAGTATCATGACCTTGACAGTGTTCTACCGCCGATGTTGCGGCGTAGGCTAGACGTACCCGCGTACTCGTGCCCCAATTTCGGGTGCGGGTCATGATACTTCTATATGTTGGTACAGTATGTCTAGCTCTGATGGTGCCATCTGGTAAACTTTACAAGATATTGGTCCTGCTCCAGGAATCAACTCTATACAAAACTCAACATCTCTTACTGGGGGTAACCGTGGTAGTTCTTCTGAGAAGACGTCTTGTCACACCCCAATCTTTCGCAAGCTCAATAGTCCCTGCTGAACGTAAATTACCATGTTGCAGCTCTCCCGCAGGACCATCGTTCTCATCGGGACGTGATACCGTACGAGCCTGGAGTTGCGCTTCCTTAGTCCGATGCAAGCGCGATCTACTCAACTGGTATGACCGTGCGAGCAGACTGTGCTCTACAAATCATCCGATCGATCGGACTAAGGAAGATGGCATTATCATTCTAACTCAGCTATCTTAGTACTGCTCTGAACGAACACCTGATTTCCATCAAACCCGCTAGCCATCTGCACATGAAACAACTCAATCAATACTTCTTCCCAAAATCCAATAAATCAAATATAACCAGCATTTGTTTCATTCGATCCGACTCAGCGTAACGCACCGTGCGGTTGCGGGCGTTACACGTCTAAGTACTCCTTAACTATCTCGGAAAGTTGTTCTTCTGCTAACACTGTCGATGCGATTCTTTCTTCATGCTGGTCTTCCACAGATTTGTCAAAGGTAAAATCTTTCCTGCCCGAGATACTAAATAATATCCTACCCTTATGGCAATCTATTGTAGCATGACTATCTCTCAGCCAGTCCATGCCTAAGATAATATCAAAGTTACCCATAGGAAACTCGATCAATCGTGCTGGTAGTGAATGCCCGCATACTACGACCGGACACGCTAGACATATTCTACCAACTCTTATGAGCCTATTACCAGTGAGTATATTCAACCTCTCCGGAAATGCCTTGAACTCCAATTTATTGCGTGTCACGAATCATGAAGATACAAATGAATGTGATACACCTGAATCAAACAATGCTACAACAGAAAAAGATGGGAAAGAAATATTACCTGCACCACGTCGCCCGATGCTAAGGCCTCCTCCAATGATAAGGTGGAAGTTTGCCCTTGGTCCTGTTGTGCTTCTCGTTGTTGTCTCCCTTGGTGACGTTGTTGTGGCCTCTGCTGGCCCTGCTGCTAGTTTTGCTGCTGCTGGTACATCTCAGTTTGCATCAGTAACGGACGTTAAGCTAATGGCCGCACTGTTGTTGCTGGCCCACTTTGTTGTACTGCTCTTGGTCTGGCAGTGCTAGGAATTGCTGAACTGGCTCTCCTGGCCTCTGCATCATTGGACAATTGATAATTCGATGATCTAAATTGTCACACCTCATACATAACCCATTGGTTGCCCTATATACATCTCTAGTGTGGCCTCGTTTGCCATAATAAGTACATCCCGTCGGTGCTCCCTGGCATTGTTGTTGTTGTTGTTGCCTTGGCTATTGTCGAGCCGGTACTATCACCGTCGAAACTGCTGCCCTCCTTGGCACTGAATCATGGATGTGAATGCCAGGTGATGGTGCTGACGTCCGAGGTACTCCTCCACCTCCTCCTCCACACTGAGCATGAGACCTCTTCTGGCCTCCTGTCCTTGCCGATAACCTATGCATGGTAAGCTCATGCCTCCGAGCTGCTATCAGTACTTCTGTATAAGTCTTATAGTCATGCCCCTCTACCAGTTATAGAATCTCCAGATAAAGTCCTTATTGGAACCTCATTGCTCTATCCGACTCTATAGACACCATAGTCAGAGAGAATCTACTCATCCTGCAAAACTCGGCTGCATATCCATCCACTGTTCTACCGGCCTGCTTAAGACCGATAAATCTCTATAGGAGCTCATACTGCGCTACGACTCCAAAGTACTTGGCCCATAATCGAGCTTTGAAACTATTTCAGGAGATAGGATGCCTCAAGCCAACCTCTACTGAAGCCCTCCAATCATGGGCAAGGTCTTGAAGCTGCAATCGTACCTGGTCAACTTGTTCATCAGCCGAAACCTTCGCAGTCTCCAGAATGACTTCGATGTCTTGGAGCCATGCATTTGCCGTGATGGCGTATGTACCATCAAAGTATCTTAGGTTAAGTCGACAAAATCTAACCGACACCCCCGAATCAGTCCTTTCTCCTTTTTCCAGGGCCTCTGCAAACCCTGACTCAACAAGACATTCTGCTCTTGTTGTTGAAACTGCTGATGTTGTTGCACTGCCATCTGATGTTGCTGCGCAGCCATCATTCTCTAGAGGATCTCTAATATTGTTGTGGTATCAAGTACCACTAGTACTGCTGGTACTACTGGGGGTATGGGAATCTGAAGGGCTGGTTGCTCAATATGTCCAACTTCCGGTTCCACCGTGCCAGCTTGTTTAATTATTGGCTCTACTCGAATTTGACTTTGAACATGTACTTCCTTCCATTTTTGCCCAGGGGAACCCTGTCCTGCCATGCCTGCTGCTCCAGCAACTGAAGTAGCCCTAAAAAAGGACAAGAAACATCAAGAACATGACGGAAAGGATCAAGGAAGCAATCAATTCGATAGTCAAGCAAGGGTTTGAGAAGAATAAATTCAGGATTTCAAAGGCACATGTTTGATTGAGACTCATATGATCATAATACCCCACAAGTCTAAAAATACAGACCTGCATAGCCCACCACTAGAACCTTGTCACGTCCAGTACCGAAATACGGAGACTGGCATGGCCAGCTCCCCCGTACAAGGTATAGAACGTCGTACGGCTGTCACGACTGTAACTAGACAATGGGGTGCATAATACAAGTAAGTCACTTATGGTCACATAACACATCTATTGTCTCAATCAGTCAAGCAAGAATAGTAAACATAGAATATATATGACAAGAAAGTAAGGCGTCCCAAATGCCCTGCCACGATATTATGGAAATCAGCTGTACAAAATAAGAAAGCTGGTAGAGTATCAAAAGTACATGACCATGACTAGCTGCAGTCTGATTGATTACAATCATATAAAGAAAACTAAATGTCAAGATCTTACGGCTAACAAGTGCCGGTGGCTAAACGTCCAAAATAAGTAAAGTGTGCAATAATGAGAAGGGAGAATAAACTCACTCGTTCCCTTCAACGGCCATTCGTCTGGTGCGCGTTATTATTTAGGAAAAGTACGCTTGATCCTCGGGTGCTGGCTCTAAACCCATCCATAAAAAACCAGCGGGGTTAGACCCCAAATAGCAAGTACCACAAAGGAAGCACGAATGAAGAAATAAAACCAGGTTATGAAATAGATATACATATAGTTCTGTCTCATAGTTTTGGTCCAAAGCCTATCATGCCACAATAATCTAATCCTACAACCAAACAAGGACTAGGGTTAGACTATCGCACCATGATATTTTATGCCCCTAGATTATTTGACAGCAGATACAATACATAAACAAGCTCAGTTACCTAATCGACCAATCATTTATATGGCTTACTAGATGGAGTCTGGGTTATCCCAGAGATATTATGCATATAGGAATCCTCAGATCGAACTAGGTACTAACAGGGTTAGACGAGCCATAAATTGCTGCATAGTACGTAGTATTGCGCATCGATCCCTCGTAAGGCCACCATGCTAAGATCGCATAGAACACATAGTATATTATAATAGTCAGATATTGCCATCCACTAATGAGGACTTAAACAATATCTATGGGGACTAGCCTGTACACCCTAATTCAGATGACTGGAGGTGGCTAGTTAAGCACGATCTCGAGATTCTATTTTCTCCCAATGCTCTACAAGTTTAGTTGCCTAGTTAACCCTATTGTTAACTGGAATCACATGGCGTGGTAACATGGTATTTCCCTTATATGACGTACCATAGTACGACCATGCTAGATACAAATCCACTTTGTCACTTGATATTCCAACTTGGATTCACCCCAGCATAATGCAACAATCAACAGATCCTAGCCACGCTTGGTCATTGACTAACCCTTATGTCCATGTTGGAGATTAAGTCATATCACATGTCACGTAGCGCATAGGTACACCGCAGTGTAAACATATAATATAATCGCATAGGAACACTTAGTACCTAGGAACACATAGCACGTAGTAAGTGTATCATCACGGATACAAGTGGTCGTGTCATGGCTCATAGATGGGTCTAATACTCTAGTGGTCATCAAAGTCACACAAACAAACCATAAGTCCAAAGGAACATTCAAACAAAACTACTCTAATAAAGCGTGTGCAAGGGACCGCATGCGCACATAAGGATCAAGGCCGCATGGGATCATCTGCCGTATAGGAAGCTGGGCTACATAGTTGCATAGGTCTCATGGTCGCTGACCGTAGAGGTCGCATGAGCTCAAGGCCGCATGACCGCATGAGTTCAGGCCGCATGGCCGTATGAGTTCAGACCTCATGGTGGCATAAGTTCAAACCTCATGGCCGCATAGGACTTCGTCTTCTCCAGGCAGCAAGTTCAGCCATGGCGAGAACTCCAAAACCGAAAATTTATTTTCTTCATAAAAACTTTATTTTAACTCCGAATTAAGTGAACCAAAAGCCAAAATGCTCAAAATAAAGTTTTCCATCCATCCCAAAAACTATTTTTCGAAAATACTATGTTTTCGTAGATCAAAACTACCAAAAACTCAAGGAACCCATAAAATCCTAAGTTAGAAAAGTAGATCCATACAGTTCCACCCATCAAAACTGAAAATTACAAGTACTAAAAGTGTTTAGAATCATCATGAGCACATAATGGACTAATAAAATGCAAGGAAAAGACAACAATAGAAAATTAAGAGATTTCTCCATGTGGTGCAAGGTGTACTTGCCTAAATGAAGGAAGACGAGTAAAATGGACAGGATAAGGGAGGAGAGAGAAAGATGTTGGATTTTATAGTTAGGATTTGAGGTTTAGACCATGGGTTCAACTCATGAATGAACAAACCAAACAATTAAACCATGGGTCTAATTGAACCAATGAATGTGTCTAGTCTCTATGCATGCAACCTAATTAACATGCAAGCGACAAATAATATAAGCATAAAAACTAATATGTTCCAAATACGTATATCGGTAATAGAGAGTGACAACCGACGATCTAGAAATAACATTTTTGTGATTTGTGTTGAATGTATTTGTTTGTGCTTTTGTCTTAAAGAACTTTTTTTAAACTTTTGTAAGAATGACATTTCACCGTGTCCTCGCTCCTTAATCTTTTAGTGATAATAGTACATTTTTTATGTATTCACATATATTTGTATTTTGTTGCTACATTTATTGTTTTTCTTTTCTTTTTATTACATAAGTTCCTCGAACAAAGGAACCTATGGTTCCTCTCTAGTCAAAGGGTAAGATGAGAATTTAGACCCAAAGATAAGTTCGTCGAACAAAGGAGTTCTAAATTTTTGGGAGGATGAGAGGGAAACAATGATCCATAAATAATATTTCCTTTAATTTGCTTTGGATTTCTTCTTATCTTTTAAGTATTTTCTTTTCAAACTTTGTAAGAACAACATTTTTGCGTATCCTCACTCCTCAACCTTTTACTAGTGATAGAGCAATTTTGACGCTTTCACATACACTAGTATTTTGTTGTTATTATTATTATTATTATTATTATTATTATTTTGTATTACATAAGATAAGTTCATCTAAAAAATGAGTTCTTGGTTCCCCTACTATCAGATAGCAGGATGCAATATGGAGTTCAGACCATCAGAATGATAAGACATAACTGATAGTCCATAATTGAGGGTGGTCGTATAAAAATTAATATCCAAATATGATAATTAAATATTTTTGATATATTATATTTAATGCCTATAGTGTCCTGCTTCGCGTTGGTACTATGTACAAGAGATATCGGTTTGCTGACTCAAAAAAGAAACCTTCTCGAAGAGCTCCTTGTTGAACCAAAAGATGACTGATCTAGGTGAGTGGGCAGAACTCAATTATCTGATTCTTGCATGCCTTAATAATGAATCTGAGTTTTTGCAATGCTTGTTTGCTTAATAAGATAACAAGCGTATGAGAATGATAGAACGAGAACCTGCATGCTTAACTAGGGAACTTGTATGCTTGTCTAAAAGAGATAGAACCATTGGTATGCTAAGTTAAAGAATAGAATATTGCATGCTTAGTTACACGGATACCGCTATCGAATGAACTACTGCCATGCTAATAAACAAGAGTCAAAGAATGTTCATATGTTTCCATCGTATGCTAAAGAAAGAGTAGAACTGCATGCTTAGTTAAAAGAGATAGAGAACTGCTTCCATGTTTGCTTAAATAGAGACTGTTACATGTTTTCTTTATCATGCTGTAAAGATAGAATTGTTTGAAATGCTTGAACGGTATTAGAGAGATGACGGCCGGTCCGCATAGAGATAAAGATGGAAGCTTGTCCCCACAGAGAAGAGAAGAGATTGATTATATATGCTTGTTTATTGAACTGCTGCATCCATATAGAGTTTATCTGATATAGTTGAATTCATGCGTTGGTCTTTAGATAACTTGTGCACAAGGATAATCATACGACCGGTTCCTGGGGCACGGGGACCGTTTGCCTAGGGGGATCAAAGAGAATATCCTGAGAAAAAGAAGTCCTTGCGATCATGAGGGTATTCATATCTATTAGATAGTTGGTTCATGCGTCAAAGTAGCTAGTATATGAGATAGTATATTAGTGCAGTGTTGGACCGTGATAACATCGCTTCTAATCATGAGAAAGTAGACTCATGGGCCATCATATAATTAGGTCGCATGCTAGGATTCAGCTAGCCTTCTTGCTTACCTAACTATTTGATGCAGAGACGGACAGGGAATAGAACATATGTGCTTACGTATATTATTGCTAACTTCTATGTTTGCTGCAGGAATAACCGTTCAGTGAAGGGTAAGAATCAATGAATAAGTGATATACATGTTATTAAACATGTTCTCTTGTAGAAAATGCTTTCATAGAGAAGTCTTATTTACGAATATGCTTCTATCTCGTTCATATGATAAGATGGTAATTGTTGATAAGAAGAGTAGAGAGAGATGATAAGAAGATAGTCTACTAGATGCATGCCAGAGTCTGTAGAGAATGAATATGGCTCATGAGACACGATGCGCACCAGAGTTATTAAATGAACCTGCATATCGTGCATGAACTGCTTGCCTTGCCTGCTTGCTTGTATTTCGAATGTGAAACGTGGCTTTCAAAGATGTTTTTCAAAGAAGTATAATATAAATTCGTTCCTATACTGCATATAACAAACCTAGGTAAAACTAGAAAGATTACTAGTAATGTAATATTTTATATCATAATTACTTAGTGTTGGTTTTAGTGAATGTTACTTCTGTTTGTTGATTTTATACTCACTAGTACTTGCTCCAAAGTGCTGACACACCAATAGTTTGCTTGTTCGTAGATGCTGGATCGTCCAAGGAAGTGATAGTCGTGCCTCATCCCCAGGACCCGGAAATCTGGTATCGATGCCTTGAGCCGTATCGAAATATTTTGTGCTGCTTTTGTATAGTGGGATATAATGTATGGAATGATGCTATTATATTCAGAGAACCTTGTGCCTTGACCTTTGTCCCATATATTCATATGGATTATTGTTTATAATATTGCTCCTCCGCTGTGTACTCGATCGGTTCGATGGTAGCCACAACTTTAACCATGTTTCCTTGTGCAAGTGCAACCCCAGGATCGCACGATATCAGGCCTCGATGGCAAACGATATACGTCCCGCGGGAGAGCCGGGGAGCGATAATTCGCGCCTGGCGGGGGCGTAGTCGGGACCTTCGGGATCGGGGCATGACAACACCCCCGGCCCGGCAAGTGTCACTACCACATTTCTAGATAGGGATATTTTTGTCTATTCATATTATTTACATATTGTGCTACTAATTATTTATTAGATATTGTATTATTTATGGTTAGTGGACTAGTCTATTTATTGGACTTGACCCTAGCGGACCTAATTAGACTTGTCATGACATATTGAACCCAATATTTTGGGCTAGGCCCATAGACTCAACCCTCTTCATTAATTATATGATTTAATTAAACTTTCATTAGATTAGAAGCTTCCCAATTTACTCCTCGCTAATTAAGGACCTACATGACAACTAGTGGGGGTAAATGGACGTTGAGGGTTGCTTGGGAAGCAAGTAGGGGGCTGACCGCCTATAGGAGGGGGAATACTCTCTCTCTCTCTCTTTCCTTTTCATTATTTATTCCTTTAGATCCTAATTGTGTTCTTCCCAAATTAACTCATCCCTCCACCAAATTTAACCCAATTCACTCTCATTCCTTCTCAATTTCATCATCTAAGAAGCATTGGAGCTTGGATTACAAGGAGCACTTGAAGAAAGAGGAATTGCCAAGGGGATTGTGTCCTAATTGTGTCTATTGAGCATTTTATTGGGAATCTATCTCCCAATAGGTAAATTATGAATTCACCCCTTAATTTAGACTTTAATTCATGCATTTAACCATTAGGAATCATCTCTTGGCTTAGTGCTACCCATAGGATCAAGAAATAGGTTCATATGACTTATATTGTGGAATCTACATGGTGATTTGTGTCCAATTAGGGAGAATTCCGAGATTGACACATCAAGTGTGTGTCATGAGACCAATTAAATCTAATTAGACTTAGATTCAGTATGTGAAACTAGATTCGTATCCACAATTGGATACGAGTGGGACTTATCATGATATTTTGTGATACGCTACGACACAGGGGTCCATTTTTGGGGGTATTGTGCATGATATTGTATTTTCTCTTCAAATTCTATTGCAACTAGTTACTTTAGTTATGTATAGATGTAATTGATAAATATAATTAAGTATTAGTTAGTCATTGTGGGTTTTGACACTTGGATTGGATATGTATTATGAGTATTTTAGCTTTGCACCTAAGGTGTTTGATTAATTATCATTAGTATACACGTGTTTAGCTACATAGCCATATACGTGTCTTTATATAAGCTTGGAGATGTGTACAAGTGATAATGAGGTTTGTTTAGTTTAAGTGTTGTGTGTGTGAAGTGAATGATGGAGGTCGGGTTCAAGCATAGCTGAGGTAAGGAAAAATATTGCTTATGTGTTAGCTGATATCAGTGTAAGTATAGGACTGTGGCAGTATGCTCATTTTGGATGCAGTATTTTTACTGTGTGAATGTGTGTGTGTGTAGTGTAGGTACTGTGACTGTTTAGGATCGGGTAATAGTGGTTTCAGTTGTTTGTGAGCAGTGGAAGTAAAAGAAGGTTGTTGGTCATAGACATATAGCAGTAGCCGTGGACAACAGCAATAAGGGGGTATTGACGTATGTCTATCCCATTTGTAAGGAGAATAGGAAGTAGCAGCTTCTGCTTTAGAAATAGCAGGCCATATCAGAGCAGCAAGCATGTTGCAAGGAGCAATACATTAACAGCATGCCTTGCCTTAAGCAAGCAAGCAACAGTCAGTTGCAAGGAGAAGCTACCCTTACTTGCAACTTTAGTAGCAGGTGCATGTTTATGCACATCATACACAGTAGTTGTTGATTAATATTGGGGAGTCGAGTTTGATGTTGGGATGCACTTTGATGCCTTCAAGTTTTAACAAAGGGGTTTTGGTATCTCAAGTGTTAAGGGATAAGTATAAGTGTATATATGTTAGTATATGACACTAGCTAGTTATGTATTAGTATTAGAATAATATTAGTTCTAGTTGCCAAAGTATTAAGATTAGAGTACTACTAAGGTATTGGTGATAACAAAGGAATAGGTATCTTGTATGAGTATACTAAGATACTATATATATATATATATATATATATATATATATATATATATATATATATATATATATATATATAGGTAAGTTAGTGTATATAGATACCAAGGGTATCATAGTATCCTATTATCTAGATATTAGTGTTAGTTAACTAGTATCGCTAGTTTTGACTTGTAATAGCTAGTTAATAGTAATATAAACTAATAACCTTAGCTTGGACCTAGAAATTGGTGTATGACTTAGTATGGACCTAGAACATCATATTTTTGCTTATTTTAGCATTTTATCACTTTATACACCATTTGACATGATTTTACCTATCTAGGATTGTGTGACACCAACTCTGACACCGAGTTATACCATTTGCTCAGGACCACAAGCGAGTATATCTCTCAGTTAGTTTTTATTTCATGATAGTGTATATATCACTTGTTCTAGAACTGATATACTTGATTCTGACACATTATTACACGGACTGGTACTATATGGATTCTGTCAGAAGATGTTATCCCCTACCGTGTTCATCGGGTACTCCTTACACATGTATTTCATCGTGTGCATCGGGTATTATTTTCATGTACTTTATGTACATCCATTATTTTGTGTGCTAGTGTGATTATATTATATTCGTGTGCGTAACGTATTGTGATCGGATCCATAAGTATTGGTTAGGGTGGGGCAGTAGAAGTTGGTTATGTGATCAAACCCTATCTTACTCATGTGTAAATCGATTATATACCTCACGTATAATCGAGTTACCTTAGTTTACTCATGTGCAACCCAAGCCGATCACATAACAAACTTGTGCTCTAAGGCACTTAGTCAGTAGTCTAGTTTCTCTTACTTGCAGTTTATTTCATATTGCCTGTATTTATCTTTCCAGTTCATATTGTATTTATCTTCTGTTCCATCTATATTTTTATTTTTTAGTTACTTATGCATCTTGTATTCTTTTCTATTGCTTGTCATATATTCTCTACCATGTATTTGGAACTGCTTATAGAGTTTTGTACTTTGTTCCAATCCTGATTGGATATATTTTCAGATGTTTGGCTAGAGGAGTTGTGTCCCACTTATTATGGGTCGTAGGATGGTGAGCCACTAGAGGGTACTTCCCTAGAGCAGGAGGACTTAGTGCCAGTAACTGAGGAGGCTTAGACATTTATTTTGGACATTGTATTAGTCTCATTATTAGACTTTTGACATGTATATAGTATTTGGTAGTCGTGTTGTGCCTAGACTTGTAGATTTGGACCTGCGATGTATGGTGACTCCTTATTTCTCTCCTCTATTCCATATCGTGCTTTTATCTTCCTTAGTTGATATTATGATTGAGTATTGATTAACATTTATCATATATCATATTGTTCCTCCATTTGAAGTTGAGATATCATTGACAAGTAAAGTATATATATTGTGTGAGATGTTTAGATAATATTGTTGATCTAGACAACGTTCTACCACCAATGCTATGGTATAGGCTGGACGTACCCATGTATTTGTACCCTTACACCGGGTGCGGGTCATGACACATTTTTGTGGTGGCCCATGCAGGTCAAGGTAGTAGTACTCAGACTTGGAGTATTACTACAAGCCTGCTATAGGATATAGGACTGAGGATCTAGGATGAGAGTATACTCAATCACAACTAGGAATATTTCTAATATATTAATTTTGTTATCTTTATCATTCTGAATATTGATTTCTTTGAATTTTATTGTCCTTCTTTGATGATATCGTATCTTGCGCAGTATTGACTTCTTTTGTTTCAAATCTGTCTTAAGGATGCCTCCGAAGATCAGATTCATTCGTTTGGGAGTAGCTGCATCTTCTTTAGCTACTTTTTGGCCTGCTGCGGAGAGGTCAGCAACTACTACTTCTTCTTCTCTAGTTGAGAGGGTCGCCTCACCGGTCTAGGTTAGGGTTTTAGCAACAGCTTTCAGGGGTGCTCCTTTCCCAGTTTCGAGGACAGTCCCAGCTATTTTTGAGGGACTTCCCTTACCACCTCTAGTTCCAGTGGATGCTACTCAGTTATTTGTACTTTTTCGAGAGATGATGGAGGCCCAGAGGGCCCAGGATGAGACGCAACACCGACAGTCTGACGTGATAATATAGGGCATTGAGAATGCCCACTAGGTGGCTATTGCAGCAGTAGAGAGAGGGGCTCCTCCACAGCCACAGGTGCCCAGCCCAAGCCATGCGATATTCAGGACTTCAAGAAGTTGGGTCCCGACGACTTCAAGGGGACAGGGTATTATATATGCTGATGATTGGTTAGTGAATATCGAGCGCGTCATAAGTTTATCCCGTCTAGCATAGGATCTGAAGGTGGAGGCGGCATGATTACAGATGTCAGACGTTGCTAGTACCTGGTTCCGGAATGAGCCATAAATGACTGATCCTGGATTGACATGGGTGGATTTTAAGGACCTGTTAACGAAGAAGTTCTTCCCGCCTACAGAGAGACTTGACTTGGAGCGACAGTTCCAGAACCTTCAACAGGAAAATATGTCGGTCGAGGAGTATGCCACGGAGTTCGTCATATTGGGCAGATATGAAGACTACATGGTACGAGATCCAGAGATCCGGGTGAGTCGATTCAGAGAGGGCCTAAACTAGGAGGTGAAGGCTCTCATTTTCTTGAGCTATGAGACATACTCAGCTATCATGAAGGAGGCCCGCAAGGTCGAGAGAGACCTGAGTATGAGGCCTAAGAGGGACCGGGAGATCTTTGAAGGTAGCAGCAGTGCGGGTCCAGCCAAGCGACCCCATTTCCAGCAGCAGAGACAACAGTTTCCCGTGCCGATCAGAGCACCAGTACAACAGGCGAACCAGATGCAGAGACCAGCTCAGCCGGCTCCTACTTGCCTTTTCTGTAAGAAACTAGGGCATGGGTGGGATATCTGCAAAAAAAGGCTGGGCCCATGTTTGTTTTTTGGCTCAGTAGACCACCAGTTGAGGGATTATCCTCGTGCTATAGTTCGTACAGCTCAGGGCGGTGCCCCAGTTCAGAGACCACAAGTGAGGCCACCTATGGGTCGTTAGAGAGGGCCTCTATTGCAGATGTAATAGCATAGTTTTGTACAACACCAGCACCAGCAGAGAGGTGCATAACGGGGATGAGCTTTCGCTTTGACAGTTGAGGAGGCCGAGCCAGTCGGAGATGTTATTTCAGGTTCAGTTTTTCTCGATTCTTTTTTAGCTTATGCTTTATTTGATTCTGGTGCTTCCCATACTTTTGTATCTGTATCTTTTGCTCTTAAGCATAGTTTAGAGGCTGAACCTTTGAGTAGGACTTGCAAGATCACGACTGGGGGTTGCATTATTCTGGTCAATGATATTTGCAAGGATCGAAGAGTTACATTGGGAGGCCAGGAGTTGAGTGTGTGCTTACTTGTAATACCACTTCCAGGCTAAGATATTGTACTTGGGATGGATTTGTTGAGTATGAACCATGCTAGTATTGATTATCGTGGAGGTAGGGTATTATTTCGACCGCCAGGAGAGCCAGAGTTTGAGATCGCCAGAGGAGCATCAGAGCAGAGCGAGGGTGCTACATATGGAGCCATAGTGGAAGAGAAGAAACCATTATATCTGTTGATAGTAGAGTTCATGGACGTCTTTTCGGAGGAGTTGCTAGGCTTACCACCAGAAAGAGATATGGAGTTATTTTTATACTTGGTGCCAGGCGCAGAGCCAAAATCACAACACGTCTATAGGGTGAACAACAACAAACTGGCAGAACTGAAGAAGCAGGTGGATGAGTTACAGGGCAAAGGCTTCATCAAATCCAGTTCATTACCATGGGGTGCTCCGGTATTTTTTGTACCAAAGAAGGATGGGTCGATACGCATGTGTATCGACTTCAGAGCTCTTAACAACCTTACTTTCAAGAACAAATACCCATTTCCGTGAATTGACGATCTGTTTGATCACTTGAGTGGAGCGAAGGTATTCTCCGAGATCGACTTGAGGTCGGGGTACCACCAGGTGAAAGTGAAGGAGGAAGACATTCCAAAGACAACTTTTAGGACTCGGTATGGGCAGTTTGAGTTCTTGGTGATGCCGTTTGGGTTGACCAATGCCCCAGCAGTATTCATGAACCTGATGAATAAGGTATTTCATTAGTACATGGATCAGTTCGTAGTGGTTTTCATTGATGATATATTGATTTATTCGAAGATCCCGGAGGAGTATAAAAAGTACCTGAGGATAGTTCTGGAGACCCTCAGGAAGGAGAAGCTGTTTGGCAAGCTTTCAAAGTGTGAGTTCTTCCTCGATAAGGTTGAATTCCTCGGGCATATGATTACAGGAAATTGGATCTTAGTGGACCCGAAGAAGATTTTAGCAGTTGAGTCATGGTCTACCCTAAGTTTAGTGGCAGAGATCATGAGATTTTTTGGATTGGCAGGCTATTATCGAAGATTTGTTCAGGTCTTCTCCAAGATTGCGGAGCCGATAACTAGGCTGACACAGAAGGACGTGGAGTTTGCCTGGACAGAGGAGTGTTAGGTCACCTTTGAGGAGCTGAAGAAGAGGTTGACTACAGCTCCAGTATTGACGTTTCCATCGGGGATATAAGGATTTTTTATATACAGTGATGCTTCGGGTTAGGGTTTAGGATGTGTGTTGCAGCAGGACGAAAAGGTGATTGCCTATGCTTCCCGACAATAATGTCCACATGAGAAGAATTACCTTACCCATGACTTGGAGTTGGCAGCAGTCATCTTTTCTCTAAAGCTGTAAAAATACTATTTGTACGAAGAGCGTGCGAAGATCTTCATAGGCCACAAGAGCTTGAAGTATGTGTTTACACAGAAAGAGCTCAACATGAGGCAGCGACGATGGTTGGAGTTGATGAAGGACTTTAACATTTTCTTACAGTACCATCCAGGGAAGGCCAACGTAGTCGCTGATGCCTTGAGCAGGTATCTAGTGGCTATATACTTGACGAGGGACAAACACTTATTGGCCGATCTTGATAGCTTGGGTATTAAAGTGTTAGTTCTTGGAGTTGTGACACAGATATAGGGACTTCGGGTAAAGTCAGAGTTGATGGACCGGATCAGAGCCGCAAGTTCGATGATGAGTCTCTGAGGAGTATCAGAGCGCGAGTTCGGATGTGATTAGCAGATGATTTCACTATTGCTGAGGATGGATCATTGCGATACGGTACCAGATTGTGTGTGCTGAGTGGAGCATTGCACGAGGAGGTTCTTCAGGAGGCGCATCGATCTCAGTACTCTATGCATCTAGGTGCCAACAAGATGTATAGAGAGATAGGGGAGCATGTTTGGTAGTATGATATGAAGCGGGAGGTAGCAAACTTCGTATCCAGATGCTTGGTATGTCAACAGGTAAAGACAAAGAGACAGAGACCAGGTGGATTGCTTCAGCCTTTACCCATTCCAGAGTGGAAGTGGGAGCATATGATGATGGATTGTTTGAGGGCTTCCGCATTCTCTAGGAGGTAAAGACGTAATTTGGGTTATCGTTGACAGGTTGACCAAATTGGCCCACTTCTTGCCATTTAAAGTGGGTACGTCTACGGAGAAGCTCATAAAAATATATTTGTGGCAGATAGTCAGATGCATGGAGTTCCTGTGAGCATAGTCTCGAATCGGGATAGTCGCTTCATATCCTACTTCTGGAGGAGTTTGCAGGCTAGCTTGGGCACCCAGCTCAAGTTTAGTACCGCATATCATCCTCAGATAGACGAGCAGTCGAAGAGAACTATTCAGACTCTCGAGGATATACTTCGTACCTGTGTTTTGGATTTCAGAGGCTCTTAGGAGGATCATCTTTACCTTGTAGAGTTTGCTTACAACAACAGCTACCAGGCCAGCATTGAGATGTCACCATTTGAGGCATTATATAGACGGAGATGTCGCACTCCATTGTCATGGGATGATGTTGGTGAAAGAGACTTATTGGGATCGGAGATGGTCATGGATGCAGCTGAGAAGGTGAAGCTTATCAGGGATAGACTTCGGGTGGCGCAGGACAGGCAGCGACATTGGGCCGATAGCCATCAGAGATCTTTGGAGTTTGAGGTGTAGGTTTTGTTTTGGATTGCTTGTGATTAATTATTTTAGATAAATGTGCTAAGGATGTGTTTTGTGCTAGGTGGAAGATATGGTGTTCTTGATGATTTCTTCGACCTGGGACATAATTCGCTTTGGTGGAGGCGGAAAGCTTAGTCCACGGTGCATTGGACCCTTCGATATTCTTGAGAGGGTCGGTGCAGTGGCCTACAGACTAGACTTATCGCCTGCACTAGAGGAGTGCACAACGTGTTCCATGTGTCATAGATGAGACGGTATGTGGCAGATTCTAGCTATGTATTGGATCACTCGAAGATCAAGATGGGTCCGACTCTCAGTTATCCAGAGTAGTCTATGGAGATTCTGGATCGCAGGGAAAAGGTGCTGCGAAACTAGACGATTCCTTTGGTATGCATTGTGTGGATGCATCATTCTCTATGAGAGTCTACCTGGGAGAGGGAATCCGATATGTGCGAGCGATACCCTTATCTGTTTTAGCCGTGAGGTATAATTCTTTCTTGCTTATTATGATTGCTTGTTGTAGTTAGTTCCTTCCTTAAATTTTTAGGAGAATTTTTTTTTAAAAATGGTAGGTTTGTCACCCCCACTTTTCCAAATGAGGGTAATTTAGTCATTTGGCATAGTTATTTTATGTTTAGTGATTTAATAATAATTAGTGTGCTATTTATTTAATTTGTGCGTTGAATTAATTATTTATAGTTAGTGGGCTAGCCTATTAGTTAGACTTGACACTAGTGAACCCAATTAGACTTTTCATGACATTAATTGAGCCCAACATGGACTAGGCCCAATAGACCCATTTTCTTTGGTTAATTAAAAGGATTAAGACTAATTTGCATTAGTTTAGAGACTTTCCATTATAACCCTCCTTATTTGTTCTTCATAATTAACTAGTGGGGGCAATTTAGTCATTATGAGATTGCTTGGGGAAGGAGGCAAGGGCCGACCATCTATAGGGGGGGAGTCTCTCTCTCTTCATTTTATTTTACCTTCATTTTAGATCCTCAATTGTGTTCTTTCCTAAATTGACTCATCTCTTCAGCAAATTCCCTCAATTCACTTTCATTCTTTCATATTTTCCATCAATCAAGGAGCATTGGAGCTTGGAATTGCAAGGAGCACTTGGAGGAGGAGGATTTGCTAGGAGCTTGTGTCCGGATTGTGTCCATTGAGAAATTCATTGGAAATCCATCTCTTAATAGGTAAATTCTATATCCATCCCTTAATTTAGACTCTAATTCATGCGTCTAACCATTAGGAATATTATCCTTTGGCTTAAGGCTACCCATAGGATCAATAATTGGGTCCAAATAACTTGTATTGAGAAAGTTACATGATGATTTGTGTCCATATAGGAGGAATTACGAGATTGACACACCAAGTGTGTGTCATGAGACCAATTGAATCCAATTAGAATTAGATCGGAGTTGTGGAACTAGGTACATGTCCACAATTGGACACGAGTAGAGCATATCGTTGTAATTTGTAATGCGGGACTCATTTAGGATATTTTGTGCAATTAATCCTCAATTCTCATTGTAGCAAGTGACTTTAGTTATATTATGATGTATTACATATGTATAAATGATTAGTGTGAAGAATTGGGGGTTTTGGCACTTCAAATTGGATGAGTATCATGAATATCCTAGTTGTGCATGTCAAGTGTTTGATTTAATGCTCCTAGTGTGTGGGTGTATATATATATATATATATATATATATATATATATATATATATATATATATATATATATATATATTGTCACGACCCGTACCCGAAATTTGGGCATGAGTCAAGGGTACGTCCAGCCTACGCCGCAGCATCGGCGGTAGAACGTTGTCTAGGTCTCAACAATAGATACTAACATAAGTCACAACCCGTCAATGATATTAACTCCATAAGGAGGATAATATACATCTCACAATAGCTCATAATGCAACCCAATCACAACAACTATAAGAGTATAAAGGCACGATAAAAGATAAGAAGAATGACATAGTTGAACACCATGTCTCAAAATAAAGATAAACCACAGTCTAGCTGTCTAACATAAAGTCTCCACAAGTCCCAACATAACTCAGAATAAGTCTAAACATAAACTGAAATAACCTCAAATAAGTCTCAGTGCATAAGATAAATACTGTCTAGATAGCTGCAGGTAATGTCTCCTCTAAAGGAATAGTCTCCTCTAAGATCTCTGGTGTGTAGTCTGCATCTATACCTGGTCCATAATGTGTGGGACAGAAGTCCTCAAGATCCTCTGGAAAAAATATCCAGTCAGGATTTGAGCGAAGTACAAGCACTAACAACAGTTCCACATATATTGACAAAAACTATAATGCAGTGTAAAGAAATACAAGATATATATGAATACAGGCCATAAGAAATATTGGAATAAAGAAGTACTGAAATAAAGGAATACTGGAGCATATCATCATCAATGTACATCTAGCAATGAATAGGAATACAAGTGTATGCTAGAACAATGAACTAGAATATAAGTGAGTACTAGAACAATAAACTAGAGCATAAGGAATACTAGATCAATATACTAGAGATACATGTCAAGAACATCTAGCTAAGTGTGTGAAATATCAGCATATCATGTGATTGGCTTGGGACTGATCATGCTTGTTACATATGATTAGCTATGATTCATGTAAGGTCAGGATAATCATCCGGATGGCTATGATACGAGCAATAGTCAGGCTAATCACATGTAACAGGCTATGAGGCATGTAATGGTCAGGCTGCACCGACGTGAGGTGTGGGTGAGCTATGATGCATGTAGAGTTGGATATGATCACATAACCTACTAATATTTCCCCATTCCCCAGCTAGCACGATGGATTCCAATTCACGACTCCTCGTGACAGGTCTCGATGATGCCAACTCGTGTAACAATAGTGTCAGAATCATGTACGCTATACAGCTAGAATTATAGAGATAATCAACATAATAAAAACTGTCAGAGAATGTACTCACCTGTGGTCCTTAGCTGGCAATACCAATGTCCTATTTCCAAAGTATCGTCTAAATGATCCAACAGTCCTATAGACATATTATATAATATAATATTGCATCAGACATTACACTAACACACACAATCAAAACACAATGAACTCAGGGACTACGCTAGGGGGTAAAACTTGTCATCTATAGGGTCAAGTGTGCGTCTAGTTGCAAGGTGTCACGTCTGTAATTGTTGTGCATAACAGACAGTCAAAATAATACGGATCTTGATAGTAAGTCAGTGTACATAAGGCAGTCTGCTAACAGTTCACAGGTCAATATAACTACGGGATATCCGTAATTACACTAGGGTCTCATAGTACATCTATAAATATTCATATAGTCTTAGCTAGTATATAACATTAATTACTTACAATATATATATGTACACCAATTAAATACATATACATTATATATATGTGTATATATACTAATTGAATTCATATACTATATATATATATATATATATATATATATATATATATACCAATTATACATATTAAACATATACTAATAGAATACGTATACTATACATATATATACTATATATATGTATATATATACCAATATATCAAATATACAATACATGTATATTAAACCATAACTAAAAATACGTATGCATACTAATGAAAAATACGCGTATGCGAGTACGTGTACATGTACGCGAGAAGGAGAACTCGAACCTGTGTACGCAGGACGAGGCGTTCGTGTCAAGGTCATCGAGAAAGAGGTGCTCGGTTCTGTCGAGCGGGTCGACTCCGGCGTGTTCTGGCCAGTTGAGCAGCGGTCGAGGTCGTTGCTCTGGTTGGCTGGGCGAGTTCGACGCAGGCGGGTCGAAGTCAGGCAGTCCAGTCGTGCTCCGGCGTGGTCTCAGGCGCTGTGCAGGCATTCAGTCCAGCGCTGTGTAGTCTTCCAGCTGGTGATGAGTTGAGGCGAGTCTCCGGTGGTCGTACAGGCGGGTCGTCGTCGGCTGGCATGTGCAGGAGGCTGCGGCGGGTTCAGGTGCAGTCGGGATGGCGAGTGCAGTGGGTTGGTGAGGTTCCCGGCGGTCAGGTGGAAGATGGCGAGCGGGTTTGGAGGGTGCAGCATCGTGTGGAGTGGTGAACTCCGGCGGGGGGGGGGGGGTTCATTCCGGCGGGAGGAGTTCGACAGGGGTGATGGGAAAAGAGATGATAAAGGTGGTGATGAATAGTAAGGGGGAAGGGTTACGGCTGGGAGTAGGTTAGGTTTAGAAAAGAAAAGGAAAAAGTAAAGAAAAGGAATTTATATATGTATAATATTGGGTTGACCTAAAAATTGGCTTGGTCAAACCCTTGGAAAAATGGCTTCTCATGTAGGATTTCAAGGGCTATGATTTCCTAGATTCCAAATGGATGACTAAGATTGCATTGATTCAAAATTATGGAGGGCTATTGTTTGAGGAGGTTGATGTTGAGTTACATACTCCCAAAATTATAGAAAAATTCACATGAAGGAGAAATGGGTTTCTTCACGTGTTGTGTCCAATGGGGTGGACACCTTAATGCACTTTTGCATAAAAGTGCCCAACAATTGAAAAATTGCACAAAGTTGGTTTATGGTTTAATTTAATTAAAATTATTATAATTTGTGCTCTAAAATTAATTAGAAGTACATGGGACTAAAATTAGGTAGGACACACAAGGATACAAAGTTGGATTTCTATTGAATTTAATATAGTCATTTGCGACGAATGCTGTGCGACTAAAATAAAGCACATCATGGCATAGTTATGAGTCACACAAAGATCAAAATAAAAGTCTGGCACATCTAGGACAAGGATGTGAAATTAGTTGGAAGGCAGTGATTAGTGTAGTGCTCTAATTATCGAAGCAACGGTAAAGTACAACAATCAAATAAAATTATAGCAATTTAAATATAAATAATTATCATGCAATCATTTACACATTAAATTATGAAAAGACTAAAATATCACTAATCTGAAATATGGTAGTGACAAGTCTACCCTCCTTAAAAGAATTTTATCCTCAAAATTAAAAATAAACTAGCATAAGAATAAACGATCAAATAAAGAATTATAACTCAAGTCTCGAAGAGATACGGATACTGCTCGCGCATTTTGTCCTCTCTCTCCCAGGTTGACTCGCCTGGAGAGTGATGTCTCCATGCAACACGAAACAAAGAAATAGTCTGGTTCTGCTATACCTTCTCTCTATGATCCAAGATCTCAACGAGCTGTTCAGGATAACTGAGCGTCGGTCCAACCTCGATCTCCGAGTGATCTAGTATGTGACTAGGATCTGCCACGTACCATCTTAGCTGCGACACGTGGAACACGTCATGCACTCCATCTAGAGCAGGCGGCAAGTCCAGTCTATAGGCCACTGCACCGACCCTTGCAAGAATACCGAAAGGTCCGATGTATCGTGGACTAAGCTTTCCGTCTCTACCAAAGCGAATCGTGCCCCGTGTCAGAGAAATCCGTAGGAACACCAAATCGCCAACCTAGAATAAACAGTCTTAACATGCAATCTAAAACAAAACAATCACAAACTAAAATAATAAAACCTATACCTGAAACTCTAGGGGTCTACGGTGACTATCGGCCCAATGCCGCTGTCTGTCCTGCGCCACTCGCAGTCTGTCTCTGATGAGTTTCACCATTTCTGCTACATCCACGACTATTTTTGGTCCTAACAAAGCTCTCTCTCCAACATCATCCCATGATAACGGTGTACGACACCTTCGTCCATATAAAGTCTCGAATGGTGACATCTCAATGCTGGCATGGTAGCTTTTATTGTAAGCAAACTCTACTAGGTGTAGATGATCCTCCTAAGAACCTTCGAGATCCAAAACACAAGTGCGTAGCATGTCTTCGAGAGTCTGAATAGTCCTTTCAGACTGCCCGTCTGTCTGGGGTTGATACGCGGTACTGAACTTGAGCTGAGTGCCCAAGCTAGCCTGCAGACTCCTCCAGAAGTGGAAAGTGAAACGACTATCCCGATCTGAGACGATACTCACAGGAACTCTATGTAATCTGACGATTTGCCGCACATACATCTCTGCTAGCTTCTTTGTCGAAGTACCCACTTTGAATGGTAAGAAGTGAGCTGATTTGGTCAACCTATCCACGATGACGCAAATCGCGTCCTTTCCTCCTGGAGAACGTGGAAGTCCTGAAACAAAGTCCATAGTCACGTGCTCCCACTTCCATTCTGGAATGGGTAAATGTTGAAGCAATCCTCCTGGCCTCTGTCGATCTGCTTTTACCTGCTGGCACACTAAACATCTGGATACAAAGCGTGCTACCTCGTGCTTTATACTATACCACTATACGTGCTCCCTCAAATCTCGATACATCTTGTTGGTACCGGGATGCATCAAGTACCATGTCACGCCCCGGTTCCATGGATAAGGAACCGAGCCACGTGGCTATGGCCAACAGTGTACTTCGGCGGGCATTCCAATCCAATGGGCCCGTCGGAGTACACTTAAGCTGTAAAGTACAATGAATAACCTATCACGCAACACAAGTAAACTCAATATAAATCTCATCCACAGGCAGCAATAAAAGAGCACAATAGAAGTAAATACAACGACTAATGTGCGGGAAGGAAAAACATCCAAATAAGTATCAAGTACAAACACTAGAGTAGTCACACGGGGACAAACCCGCTAGCACAAATAAACTGGAATGAAAATAAGCAATAAGATAACTTGGGACGGTAGCAGGTAACTAGGTAAAGATACCGTCCCAAGGAAGAGTCACTACCAGCGATCAGGCAAAGTCCTCAGGGATGACCTCGTCCTCGGCAGTGGGTACAGCTGCTGGATAGATGCCCGGTCCGTACTCCTCTGGGTAATCCTCGTGACCTACACCTGGAAGGGAACCAGGTCCTCAGAGGGACGTAACAAGGTACAAGAAAATAACATGCCAAGTAAACAGATAGTACAAGTGCGACAACAGGGTAGACTAGTACAACCAAACAAGTGTGACACAGTTAAAGACAACGTTCGACGCGTGGGCTTTCTAATATAAAACCGTAGCTCCGGACACGGAAACACACGGCACGTACCGCAGCTCCGGGCAAAGAGTCACACAGGTGAGATAGCTACACTAGAAACAGGTATCACTAGAAAATACTACATATATATAAGCGCGTGCAGAGTAGCCCAAACGTCTAGTAACTGTCTTCCCCTTCCCAAGCGGTCAACGATTGTGCGTTGAACCTGAACCTCTAACTACAGTCTCGACATACACAGAATCTAACTCAACAGACGCGACCCTAAGGTCGTCCCAGTCTCTGGTCATGATGTCAGTATCAGGATACAGGAATCTGGCACGAACACAGTGTACAAGTGTGTCCTGGGGTATCGATGTACTCTGGTACGTGCATCGAGGTTCTAAGAAACATCAATAATTACTCTAGGTCGTTAAGTCGAATGTCAACACCCGGTTGTGAACCGGACACGGAATATCGATCATCAACGTAAACAAGCGCACAATGTACAATAAGAAAAACAATATCTGAAAACTGAAATACTGGGTGGCAAGGTACACTTGCCTGCGTGCGACTGTTGATGACGGGGATCGGATACTGCGTCCAAGTCCTCAGGTCCCACAATACCTAGAGAAGAGATACAAATCTAAATCAATAATCTATTTTACAACAGACAGGTGTGCTACACATATCTACACCTAGACGTAATCTCAGCTACACCTAACAGAGACTAAACACCAGGGGGGGTTGACTACAGTTGACCTCCGATACAATAGTCACAACAACTAGTCCTCTATATGTTCTCCTCAATTTAATTCTCCATAATTAAATTCATAGTTTCTATCATGTACCAAACATCCCGATTATTTATTTAAATATCAAAAACTCACTTTTCCTCGAATCCATAATTTAATTTATTCGTTATATTTCATGTCGAAGACAATCTCTAATCCACGGTCCAACTTTATCAAATACGAAATACATGCTCACTATAAATATTTAAACTTATGTCAACCTCATTAAACCCAACCTCAAGTCATTTTAATTTTCATATGCATTCACATTAACCTCATTTGAATTTACCAAAGTTTTTCTTAACACATATTGCAAGTAAACCTACACTAACCATTTATATATATTCAAAGACCTTCTTTCTAATGTAAATAATCCACATGTAATTTATTTATTATTTCTTCCACCCATGCATATATCCAAGACACATTATTCATGTTCTTATTTAATCATCATTAGCATTACCTTATCCATGTTCTTATTTAATCATCATTAGCATACTCAATGTAACCCTTTAATCACTTAGTTCAAATACTCCTCCCATTAACCATACATATCCACATAATATATATCACCCTAACAACATATTAATATTTCCATAATTAGCATCATTCCATAATTAATACTACCTATTTAAACATAATTAATATTCTGGAATTTAATGCAAAGAAGGTGGAGGAATGAACCTCAAGGTGGCTCGCCGGAGTTGAGGGTGCTCGTGGTGGTGGTGATGAAGATTGATGGTGAGGGGGGTCGGCCACGTAGGAGTGGGCTGTGCACAGTCCACGTGAGGAGTGAAGGTGGTGAGGGTTTGAGTGTGGTGAAGGTGGTGGAGAAGTTGGTGTAGAAGGAGGGAAGGAGAAGAAGAAGAAGAAGAAGAAAAGAAAAGAAATGAAATGGGGAGAGGGGTTCGGCCGGATTTGTGGAGTGGGGAGAAGAGAGAGTGAAGGAGGGGGGAGTTTTCTATGTTCCCTAGAAATTAGGGCCGGCCTAGGGATGAGTGTGTGAGGGGGAAAGTTATATAGGAGAGTGTGTAGGAATGAGTGGCTAGGAATGCTTTGAATTAATTGAATGGGTGGTTGAGATTCAATATGGATATGAGTGGGATTCTTTCATGAGGGAATGGGATTGGGACCCCATTTTGGGACCCTAATTATTATCATGACCAATGAGGTATTGCCAACAATTTGCTAATTGCAAATAAGCCCCCATAAATTCGGGAATTTGCATGGACACATGAAATGACGTAAAAATTGTGCCGAAAATTGCGTTTATTAAATTGTATGACGAGGGGGTAGTGTGGGTGAGGAACCGGTTTAATTAAATGGGCATTGGGATTAATTTAGGATTTAAATGGGATTTACCAAGTTGGTAATCCCGAAATAAATAGAAATAAGCGTCCCGTGAATTTAATTTAATTTGGGGCACTTGGGGTCAAAATCCGGAAATGGTGCAAAAGCCAAAAATGGTGGGGGCTTGGAGTCAGTCTTGGACCCTTTTGTTGGTCCGGCTCAACGGGCTAAGTTGGTACCCCAAAATCGAGGGTAACGACACAGGTGTCCGATACGGAATTAAATAAGGATTTCGGATTCGAAAAGTTGTGCAATTAATTTAGAGCACAACGGAATCTGACTTTTTGTGACAGAAAAGTCCAGTGCCTAATTTGGCGAGTTGAGTCGAGTGTACAATATTTGTACGAAATTTATGGGCTGAAAATGGCTCCGAATAAATAGACAATGATAGCGTGCGCCAAGGGTTTTAATTAATTAGATTAAAAATTTCCAGATAAATATACTCTATTCTAAACCTCAATATTTTCTAAAAAAAAATTTCCTGGTCCACTCTAACTATCCACAGAATAAAATGAGGGGGTTTACATACCAAGAGCGATGTGCCTCCTGTAAAACCTTTTTGCACAGCTCCCCACTTGGCACACATACTCGTGCCATATCGTAAAGATCCATCATCGCAATAGTAAAGTCATTTGTCAATCCTGTCCGAACTTGTGCCCTGATACTCCTCAGAGTCTCATCATCATACTGTGCAGCTCTAATTCTGTCCATCAGCTCTGATTGTATCTGCAATCCCCACATCTGAATCTCAACGCCTGGAACTAGTACTTTAATTCCCAAGCTCTCTAGATCGACCAATAAATATCTATCTGTAGTCAAGTACATAGCCATCGGATACCTGCTCAAGGCATCGATGACTATGTTGGCCTTTCCTGGGTGGTACTGTAATGAGATATCAAAATCTTTCATCAACTCTAACCACCTTCTCTGCCTCATATTCAGCTCCTTCTGTGTAAATATGTACTTCAAGCTCTTATGGTCTGTGAAGATCTCCACATGCTCTCCATACAGATAGTGTTTCCACAGCTTTAGAGCGAAGATAACTACTGCTAACTCCAAATTGTGAGTGGGGTAGTTTTTCTCATGAGGGCATAATTGTCTTGAAGCATAGGCAATTACTTTCCCGTGCTGCTGAAGAACGCAACCTAAACCTTTTCCTGAAGCATCACTGTAGATAGTGAATCCACCTGTCCCTGATGGCAACGTCAAAACTGGCGCTGTCGTCAATCTCTTCTTCAGTTCATCAAACGCGGCCTGACATTCCTCTGTCCAGACAAAATCTACATATTTCTTGGTCAGCCTAGTCATCGGCTCTGCAATCTTGGAGAAGTCTTGTACGAATCTCCTGTAGTATCCTGCTAGTCCGAAAAAGCTCCTAATTTTAGCTACCTTACTGGGGGTAGCCCATGACTCCACTGCCTCTATCTTCTTTGGGTTAACTAAAATTCTGTCATCCGTCACCATATGTCCAAGAAATTCAACCTTGTCAAGGAAGAACTCATACTTTGAAAGCTTTCCGTACAACTCTTTCTTCCTGAGAGTTTCCAAGACTATCCTCAGGTGCTCTTCGTGCTCCTCTGGGGTCTTCGAATACACAAGAATGTCGTCAATGAATACCACTATGAACTTGTCAAGGTACTGATGGAATACCTTGTTCATCAAGTTCATGAATACTGCTGGTGCATTGGTTAAACCAAATGACATTACTGTGAATTCAAACTGGCCATATCTGGTCTGAAAAGCTGTCTTCGGTATGTCTTCCTTCTTCATCTTCACCTGGTGATAGTCTGACCTCAAGTTTATCTTTGAAAATACCTTCGCTCCGCTCAACTGATCGAAAAGATCATTTATCCTTGGCAGCGGGTATTTGTTCTTGATAGTGAGATTGTTTAGAGGTCTATAATCGATACACATGTATACCGTACAGTCCTTCTTCGATACAAACAATACCGGAGCTTCCCATGGCGATGAACTGGATCTAATAAAACCTTTGTCCTGCAGCTCCTCAACTTACTTCTTTAGTTCTACCAGCTCGTTGTTGTTGACTCTATAGACATGTTGCGAAATAGGCTCTGCTCCTGGTACCAAGTCTATAGAGAATTCAACATCTCTGTATGGCGGCAAACCTGGCAACTCCTCTGAAAATACTGTAGAAGCATGAAATACGCTGGGGAATTGTACGCGTATTATACAGTAAAAATCCCCAACATACATGAAGTCTGCATAAAATATGGGCTTCAGAGCTATCCGCGTAAAATAGGGCTTCAGAGCTGTTTGGCATAAAGTAGAGCTTCAGAGCTGTCCGCGTAAAATAGGGCTTCAGAGCTGTTTGGCGTAAAGTAGAGCTTCAGAGATGCCCGCATAAAGCAGCGCTTCAAGGCTGTTTTTGCGTAAAAAGGTTGCTATACCTCCCTGCGTAAAGTTTAAAATACATTTATTTTTAATGCAGCGTAAAGTTATACGAGGAACTCTTCGTATTCCTCGGATAAATTTGTCAGACAAAACAGTGAACCTGACAAAAGTACTGCACGATGATCGAGAGGACGGCTGTGATGATGATTTTGCACAGAGACCCAGGCTGTCTTTTAGTGACATATTCTTGATACAAGTCATTTTTATGCATCAAAGAATACGATGCCTATTCTACATGGGTAGAAATAAGTTTTTACGCTCAAGATAAGACAAAATCAGACGCCACGTCAAAAGCTGTTTCTCTTACAGAGCTCGAGGCAAATCTCGGCATTTAATACACGAGATTGAGGCATATCTCTGCATTTAATGCACGAGATTTCGTTCTATTTTTAAAACATTTGTCATGACTGGGAAAGCTAAGACTGGGACTAATACGCTCATATTACCATCCTTGCATTTTAGGCCAACCAGGCTATTTTCAACTATAAGGAGTACGCCATATGCTATCTCCTCGAAATACGCCAACTCGGCTATATTTGCAAAGGTACGTGATAAGGCTATTTAGCCCAGAATATGCTCAAGACCTCAGTCGTGACGGATAATTGGCTATTTTACGCTGGTTATCTATTATTCAGGCATCATCAAGTTTTACGCAGAGTTTGGCTTTTACACCAACAAGACAATTATTTGGCTTTTACGCCAACCATCTTTACGCCGGGGCAGTTACCTACGCGGCTTTTATGCCATGATCTTCGAGAAGTAGTTATACGCGTTACCTTATAATGGGACAGGTGTCATACGCATATTCAGAAGATAATTGGAGCATGGGGTAGCAGTTATCATAACCGTAGCGTAAAAGAAGTCTTCTTCTTCACAGCTTGGCTTTTACGCCAATAAGACAGTTATTTGGCTTTTACGCCAACCATCTTTACGCAGGGGCAGTTACCTACGTGGCTTGCATGGCATGATCTTCGAGAAGTAGTTATACGCATTACCTTGTAATGGGACACTTGTCATACGCAGATTCAGAAGACCGTGGAAACGTGGGTAGCAGTTGTCATAACCGCAGCGTAAAAGATGCAACTCTCTTCACAGTTTGGCCTTTTACGCCAACCTAGACAGTTATTTCATTGATCTCTATAAATAGAGACCCCTGGTCACAGGGAGACAGACACACACACAGACCGAACAAGGCATAATCAGAGATCAGAGAGAGAGAGAGAGCACAGACAGAGAGTGTTGGTTGACAACTTCGGCAACGAGAATTCAATCCCACTTGCAACCTTTGAAGCTTCTTCTTCTTCTACAATACTTCTTCATCATCGTGTGGTCCAAAGAACAAAGTGATCGATCGCAGATCAGACTTCTATAGCAATACTTCCCCATAATTATTTTATTGTACTTAACATCCTCGTATATGATTAATTGTACTCTTTTTTTTAAGTTTGCAAGCAAAGGTTTCGTATAAACCTCTTTGTTTAAATCCAGCAAACAAGAATGACGACTCTGCTGGGGATGACATTCTGCTCTGACGAGAAAGCAATTGCTCAACACGATGATGTATCCGTCGGATCGACGAAGAAGACTTTGGTCGTCCAGTTCGACCAATCTGCCTATGAAGATATGCTTCATGCAGGGGGTGGCTCTCATTCCTCCTCTGTCCAGAACAATAGGAAGCTGCGTAAAGTATGGATGCCTAAGACATCATCTACCCTTCCTACAAGCTCTCTATCTCTGATCAACAAGGTTGTAAAAACACAGCCAACTCGCCTTGTGCGTAAAGCTTCATCTCCCGTTAGTAACGTGGTAGAAAAGACTTCTGGCAATGCCCCAGTGCCAATCCAGAAGCCGAAGACGCGCCCTGTGCATAAAAATTTGTCTTCCGTCTGTGATGTGGTAGACATGACTTCTGGCAATGCCTCAACACCAATCCAGAAGTTTCCAACACACCCTGTGTATAAAACTTTGTCTTTCGTTTGTAACGCGGTAGACAAGACTTTTGGCAATGCCCCAGTGCCAAGCCAGAAGTCTAAGACGCGCCACGCGCATAAACTTTCGTCTCCCGTCTGTGACGTGGTAGACAAAATTTCTGGCAAGGCCTCAGTGCCAATGCGAAAATCTCAAACACGCCCCGTGCGTAAAATTACGTCTCCCGTCTATGATGAGGCAGATGTACCCTTTGATCACATCAAAGGAAAACAAGTGGCGAATCTTTCAACATCAGATACCTTGAAAGGGCTGGCAAGGTCGATGACCCAGAATATTGTCTATTTTATCGGTACATTCATCACCCCACAAAGGCATAATATGTACTAAAAAGGAAAATCAAGGAGCTGATCGACGCCAAAGTTATCACTTTGTATTTATAGCGAGAAGAAGGTCACTGCAAATTGATCTCACTCCAACTTGGCAATTTTCCTCTCAAGAAGTACCTGATGATGAATCCTTAAAATCTCCCAAGTTGAGCAACCTTCAGGTCTATCCCTACTCAGCAAATCACTCTCCAGTGAATTTTTTGGACATGGGTTCACGTCCATATTACCTTCGAACTATTGTCCAAACATTTTTTTCCCCAGCTGAGTTTGCCATGTCCAAGTGACCTCTGAGCAAACATCCCAGGTTGTTACTATCGAGCAGTTCACGTCCATATTATCTCTGAACTACGTCTCTCCACTTTATCCAACAGAGTAAATTTAAGACCACAGGAATGGTCACTTCCATACTAACTCTGTCCTGTTGGTTTTTTCTTTATCCCCACAGAGTAATATCTTACCACATCCACATTACCTCTGAGTAAGATATTTTTAGAACTTTTTTCACGTCCATATCACCTATGATTAAAGTTCTGCTCTTCGACTTTCTACTATCACGTTCGCATAACCCCTGGTAGTGCTAGTCATTTTAGCTTATTATCTGTACTTAAGGTACGCCATGGGTAATAAGTCCACAACCCAGAGGTACGAATCAACTCTTGGTTCTTCATCCCCAGCGAGTGCCTATGTGCAACATTTTCTCTTTCATTACAAATCCTTGTAAAAAAAGAAACCATCATCCGTATCCAAGAGTCCCGGATATGCAATGGATAATGGATCCTCAAAATCTCCCCAGCAGAGCAATCCTTAGGTCTACTCGCACACTCCCGCAAGTGACTATTTAAACCAATCTCGTTAGACGCTAGCCATGCTCATATTGCCTCTGAGCTATCATCCCATTAATCTCCCTAGCGGAGCGATCCTTTGGTCTATCTTCATGTCCGGATAGACCACACTCAACAAATCACTCCTCAATGAATTTTTCGAACATTGGTTTATGTCCATATTGCCTCTGAACTGCTGTCATAATATTTCTCTCAGGCTGAGTTTGTCATGTCCATATTACCTCTGAGCAAACCTTCCGAATTTGGTTATCGATTATCATGTCCATATTACCTCTGATATCGGTTGTCATCTCAACTTAGCACCCGTACTTAACTCTAAGAACGTCAGTGGTGTTAGTTCCACGAAAACTGCCACGTCCATATTACCTCTGGCAGGGCTTGTCTTAAACTTATTACTTGCACTCTCGTGCACAAGAAGTAGTAGTTCCACCAAAATCCCCCGGTGGGATGCCCGCAATAGAAACGAGTCCACATTACCTCTCAACAGAACTACGTCTCTCCACTATCCCCACATAGCCATATTTTACAGCGTTCATATTACCTCTGTCAGGACTTGTCTCAAACCTATTACTTGCACTAACGTGCACAAAAAAGTGATGGGTCCACAAAAAAAAATTCTCCCAGCAGGATGTCTTTACTACCCACAAAACCTATCATGTCCATATAACCTCTGATAGGGCTTGTTTCGAACTTATTATTTGTACTCAACATGCACAACAAATAATAGGTCCACCAAGGATCCCCCAGTGGGATGTCCTCAACAAACACGGTATTGTACTACGTCCATATTACCTCTGGTACGGTATCCGAAGTTCACACAAACAATCATAAAGAAATAGAAGGGCCTTATGTGATTGAAACAACATTCTCAAATGGCGCTTACAGACTAGCCAAGCATAATAGAGATTTGATAATGGCTCCTATCAACGGCAAATTCCTGAAAAAGTACTATGCTTGATCTCCTTTGCTTAATGGAGTATGATGAAGATTTTATTCTGACGATACTACGTATAAAGGTTAGCTGAATCATATTCTATCAGGTTCATATGACCTCTGAATAGATATGTTTAACTAATTCAAAACCTATCATGTTTATATTACCTCTGTTAGTATTTTGTATACAAATTTAGTTGGATTATATTCTATCATGTTCATATTACCCCTGAATAGATATATTCAGCTAAACCTTACCGAAAGTATATCATGTTCATATTACCTCTGATATCACTTTCATCTTAGCCTATCATTTATATTTTAAAGTGATGGGTCCGCAAAGTCAGAAAATGTATCTTCATTATCTCTGAGAAAAAAAGGAGCAAAAAAGTACATCATTGGGGAGGAGCAGTTAAATCGCAGATCTGTTGCACCAAAGCAGCCATCCTCTCATTCCTGGAGTTTAAAATATTGGTACGAGCCAGTTCCAGCCTTGCTTCATCATTGCTCAAGAGAGATAGTTCGGACAGAGAATCAACAAAACTTGCGTGGATGACACCCACACGTGTCAAGTTCTGTTGAGCTGTATTCACTTGGCCCTCCAATACATCACGAACTAGCGATGCGTTGAGAAGTCTCTTTCTTGTTTGAGCAAGTTCAGCTTCCAATTCTCTAACCCTCACTTCATATCCCTCACATTCGGTACGGCACTGAGCTAGCTGAGGAATACTCTCCACTAATACTGCTTGCTCTTTCTCCATCTCTCGTTGATGTTCCTGGATGGATTTGTTTAAAGTTTCTGTCTTCTGAGCAAATTCTGCAGTTAGTGAGTCGTACTTAGCCTGAACCAAGTCATTGATGCTGCCTCGGGATAGTTGCAAATATTCGTTAATGGGTTGTTCTAAACCATTAACCATTTGCTCTAGCGCATTAGCTCTTTCAGCGTCATTGAAATTTCTAATCTGCGCTATAGTGAGCTTGGAGGACGTCTTCAAAGCATCAAAGCCTAGATTCTTCTCCAGTACCATGGATATTAATTCTTTCAAAGTGAGATAGAATATGCTAGTGTATTATTCAAATAGCATAGAAAAGCTCGAATGGACGCTGGGAGTGGCCGCAACATCAGTAAATCTTCCTTCTGGAATGACTGCAGAGGATGTTGCCACAGTCATTGCTTCAACAGATGGCGCGACAAAAGAAGAGACACCAACAACAGTTGAAGTTGCTGGCACGCTCGACGAAGGAGGCACAGTCAAGATGGTGGGTTCATCCACCTCTGATATTATTTGAACTGCTGCTGTCGGGATTATATTTGAGAATGTTGCGGATGAAAGATAAACGACTTCAAGGTATGCTTCTTCGACGGTGGTTACCGCCGTTTCATCAGCTGGTTGTTTCAGCTCCGTCCTCCCCAGAAAAGTCTTCGCCTGAAACTAAGATAAGAGAAAGTTAATATCAATTTGATGTTAAATTTTTCTAAAAAAAGCGTGAAGACAAAATTTACCCATGGCCGATGGTATGTATATTGCGTCTGCAGCCTGTATAGCTAAATCAATTTTTAATGATGCTAAACACGCTGTCATACCTGGAGAAGAGGGTACACCAACTGACACTTGAGGTTCGTCATTCCAGTCATCACCCAGATCTACTCGAGGTTCATCGGGTGGAATCTCGCTTGAAATAGTTACAGATGAAGGAGGGGCTAATCCCATTATTTGTCTTATAAAAGGTATATGGATTATTAGCGAGCTCGGCCTCGAAGGCGATATAGAAGCATCACCAGTAACGGTGGTAGCGGCATCAGTCGCGGGCAAAGAATCTCTAGAACTTTCAGCTGGGACCGTGGAGGCTCCTTCTTTAAAAGGCGAAGGACCCCTAATCAAAGAATCATCCCTAACAGGGGAAACAATAGGCTCACTCCTGGAAGAGGCCCCCTTGGTGGAAGTCCTTTTAGGACCTTTTGTAGTCTGCTTCTTCTTATGGAGGGAAGGCTCTTTCTGAGTAGAAGCCTTTCGTTTATTGGAAATAATGAGAGGCTCTGCTGGCGGAGCTATTACGCCTCTCAGTAATATCAACAAATAGTCATCTGCACCAGTAGTTTTATCACCTTTATCAGAGGAGACAGATAGTATCTCCTTTCTTCCAGTGGACTTATGGGAGGGCATTCTGAAACTTCCATATACATCAAAATTATGATGGAAGGTATTGATGGACACATAAAACTGTGCGTATGAATGAAGAATGCGCAACTCCATAGAGAGAGAGGTTGCGGGAACAACAAAGGTTGCTCCAGTACAACCCATGATAAAATAACGCCATCCTCTAGCTCCATTAATAAGCCCACCTTTGAATTTGAAGCTGGTGATGGGATTTCCCACGTGCAACTGATCATACCCAAATTGCCTGGCGAAACGGCTAGGCAGATAAGGCTCCAAGTAGCAGTGGTCCTCACTTCTGTACAGCAGGTGGGAAGGTCTAATGCAGACCAACCAGTAAAAGGCTTCAGGAGAAAGAATAGTCTTCTCCTGACCTACATCCTGAAGTTTAGTCTCCTGTTGATTGATATGTACGGGGGGACCGGTGCAGAAGAACTTCCAACTATGGGTAAAATTTAGTGCTAGTCGACAATCTATGACGCTAGTAACATTCCAAGAAGAATTCCTGTAATTCAACAGGAAGTTATTGCCCGAACCACTGGCAGATCCGGGAGACATCACTCTGGTGTTGTGAAGGATTAACCATCCCATCAGATATAAGAATGGTAATTCCACTATGGGATATCTTTTACGCTTTGTAGTATCGGCCAGCAGCCCATCAATAATAGCCCTCAGGCCAGCTTGTATCCTGTATACCATGGCAGGAAGTAAGCCCAATCTTGCCCCAAACACCAAACGTACTGCGGGCCATAGGGTATTGCGATGAATATGATCTGCCAATGCAATACCAGACACCACCGATCGGCGTAGCCAAATAGAAAGGAAGCAAGCCAGTTGAGCTTCTTTTGACAGAGGCTTCCGGCAATGCCTCATATAACAGTAGGCTTTTGTCCCTGCAGGATAACCCTCTATGTCTTCATTCAGAACACAATCTGGAGCCCCTGCATCTTCAATAAGATCATCGATTGTGTTGGCATCAAGAATGCTCAGAGGGTTCAAAGGTTTGTCTTTGCTATCTACAACCTTGTCCTGCTTGGCATTTCTAGCCTGATGGAAGAAAAGATAAGATACCCACTTGTTGATATGAGCCAAATTAGAAGGTTGTCTATAAAAAGTGGTGCAGGCAAGATAGTGGCTCATCAATTCTTGGTACACAGCCACTGCCCGAGGGTTGGTGTCCTTCAGCTCCCTATTTGTGGGAACGTACTCTTCATAGGGAGTGTCTCTCATTGGCAGCTTTGAGATGTCTGCCATCTCATGAAGTGCCAGGCCCAAATCACCTATTGGAGTGGCAAAAGTCCCGGTGAGCGAGTTATATTGCTCCATCAAAGCTAAGAACAAATTAGTGTTGATAGGCAGCCCAACACTAGTAGCACTCACAACCTCAAATAAGTTGATACTCTCCAGCTCCATCTGAAAGTGCTTCAGGGCCCATGCAGTTAAACTGGCCCATCGAAGATTGTGGGGGTTAAGCCATCCACTGGTACGATAGTTAACCCTGGGATATACTCCTCCCAGCCCCATAAATTCATTGTAGAAAGTCGCCATTTAAAATGGCTGGATCAGTGAAGAGTCTTCACTAGGGACACTCCCTGGTAGTAATCCTCTGAAGGGCATAATAGGGCCTGAGGGACTGCTTACAAAGGATCCTTGGTTCAATCCTTTCTTATAAAAGATCTTCCCTGGCTGGCCATAAAGATCGGGAGTCAGAGTCCATGCCATCCTTCTGGGATGTGTGGCATAGAAGAATGCAGAAATAGGGTAATCCCTGGACATCTTTGGCAGGTACATAACCGTGCCCTCAGCAGAAAATACCCAATCTTCTTTCTTGGGCTTGGTCTGGGATTGCTTATCAATAACATCCCCAAATAAGAAAGCCAGTTTCTTATACTCGGTTCCATCTATGTATGTCAATGGTTCCCCACTGATCATACTCAGCAACATTCTTTCTCCTTAGGCCAAGATCAGAGTTCCCCTTTCTTGAGGATACTCGTTTCCAGAGATTGGAAAAAGTTACATGGGACAAGTCCTCCAAGTAGTTGGAATTCAACATTCCAGCAGCAGAGCCCATTATTTCAGCCAGAGGGGGGATCTGTAGATCCACTGCAAAAAGTAAGAGAATAAGTCAGTTCTACCTGGAATTTACTTTCAGCACGTAAAACGTAAAGTGCTACATTCTTGCAGTATACGCCAAAACTTGACAGTCTGAGTTTTTACGCCAGACTGCAAAATATGGAGTTTTACGCTGGAATTTACTTCCAGTGCATAAAACGCAAGGTTTGCAGTATACGCCAAAACCTAACAGTCTGAGTTTTACGCCAGATTGTAAAATATGGATTTTACGTGCGTAAAACGCAAGGTTTCCAGTATACGCCAAATTTGACAGTCTGAGTTTTTACGCCAGATTCTAAAATATGGAGTTTTATGCTGACACATTAAAATATGGGCGTATTGATAAATTATCTCTGTGCATCATCTTCCTCGAAGAGACTCTTAGCACAAAAGATAACCTTATGCATACACGTAAAACATGTGCGAAGGGTTTTTTATTTCTTGAAGTTTTACCTGTGATGCCCGGTGCACAGCTAGACGGCGGAGCACTTCGTTCATAACGAGGCTCGCTTGGCCTAGCAGGAATTGCTCGTGCTGGAGCTGAGGAGCGAGACGAGGAAGCGGCTTTCTTTCCCTTAGCGGTGGAGGTCTGTTTTGGTGCCATGGCAAATCTGGGTTCTTTTTTAGAAAGAGACGAAGGGTTTTTCAGAAAGAGATGGAAGGTTTTTCTTTCTCACGACCTAGGTCTATTTATAGAGTTCAAGTAACTCTTTGAATTCTTAACCAAATCCGATCTTATCATAATTAGTTATGATTTGGGACCACGTCAGCAGATAATTTGAAAAGGAAGACAGATAGTCATGCTGCGTAACGGATCCCTGATTTTACGCTCAGATTTTACGCGCAGAGCAAGGATCTATGATTTTACGCTCAGAAGCTACAGATCTATGATTTTACGCTCAGAAGCTATAAATCTACGATTTTACGCTCAGAAGCTACAAATCTACGATTTTACGCTCAGAAGCTACAAATCTACGATTTTAGGCTCAGAAGCTATAAATCTATGATTTTACGCTCAGAAACTACAGATCTACAAATCTACGAGTTTACGCTCATAAGCTACAGATCTATGATTTTACGCATAGAAGCTACAAATCTACGATTTTATGCTCAGAAGCTACAGATATACGATTTTACGCTCAGAAGCTACAGATCTACGATTTTATGCTCAGAAGCTACATATCTACGATTTTACGCTCAGAAGCTACAAATTTATGATTTTATGCTCAGACGCTACGAATCTATGATTTTACGCGCATCTTAAATTACGCGGGACAGATCAGTCAGCAGAATACGCGTATATCTTGATAATTTGGGTTTTATGCTTGAAAAAGCTAGTCACAAGAGTTTGTGCAGGAAATGCTCTTCTTATCAGCGTTTTCTCTTCTTTTTCAGTCGAGAGGACTTCATCAGACGAAGGGCCAAGGAGTTCCCTGAAAATATCTGTCTTCATTGAACATGACTTATTGGCCATTGATAGTTCATTCGAAGTCTAGCTAGAATCTTTTATATCTAGTTTAGGGATAGCCTGTTAGGGGCGGACATTTCTTACCCCGTCTCGAGAATCTTTTGAGAAGCCATTTTCGAAGATGATGTTCTGAACAGATGTTCTTCGAAGAAGAAATGACGGTTCAAAATTCTATGCGACTCCTCGTCAAAAACAGCATGATGATTGGATTTTCAAGACAATCTAATGCTAAAGAGTTTTTACGCATCTTCCTTTATGCGTAAAAGTTAGAACGTGACTGGATGCATATTTATCAGAGTCTGCATAAAAATTACTCAGGCGTATTGAAGCTGCGTATTATCAACAATATGGTAAATCAATAGGGCGTAAAAGATGTCACGCCCCAGTCCCAAAATACGTAGGACCCGGAATACGTGACACGCTAGCTACGCATTCGATCAGACTCTGGTCTGACTCGAATACGTATAAGCTGTATAATATAAAGGGCACAATCTAGATTTCCCGTAAATGTAAACCTCTATGTCTCAATCCATAATGTACAGCAGTATATAAGAAAGAACTATACGTGCTAGAGTCGGCCGCCCAATAACACACTAACTCGAATAGACTCGAGAAGAAGTATGAGTCTATAAAAACTAGGCTACAACAGCAGATAAAATAAACAATATAAAATAACCATAATGCCGGTAGATATAATGTGAGTACCTGGTACCATGCCCGCAAGACATGCAACTCCAAACAGCAACTCCAAATGCTCCGTAATCACCTATGCTGCAAAACTGGCAGGGAACCAGGTCCTCAGAGGGACGTAACAAGGTACAAAAATGCAGCATGTCAAGTAAACAGAAAAGTACAAGTGCACGACAGGGTACTCTATCATAACCAAACTAGTATGACAGATTTTAAAGACAATTTTCGACGCGTGGGCTTTCTAAAATAAAACCGTAGCTCCGGATATGGAAACACACGACACACACCGCAGCTCCGGGCAAAGAGTCACATGGGTGATACCACTACACTAGATACAGGAATCATTACAAAATACTCCATAAATATATAAGCGCGTACAAAGTAGCCCAAACGTCTAGTAACTGTCTTCCCCTTCCCAAGCGGTCAACGATTGTGCGCTGAACCTGAACCTCTAACTACAGTCTCGACACACAGAAATAACTCAACATACGCGACCATAAGGCCATCCCAGTCTCTGATCATGATGTCAGTATCAGGATACAGGAATCTGGCACGATCACAGTGTATGAGTGTGTCCCGGGGTATCGATATACTCAGGTATGTGCATCGAGTACTACAACGCATCTAACCATTTATTCTAAGACGTTTCGACGAACGTCAACACCCGGTTGTGATCCGGACGCGAAGTATCAAACGTCAAAATAAATACGTGCATAATGTACAATAAGAATAATAATATCTGTAATCTGAAATACAGGGTGGCAAGGTATACTTGCCTGCGCGAGGCTGCTGATGACGGGGTCCTGGTACCACGTCCAAGCCCTCAGGTCCCGCAGTACTTAGAGGAGAGGTATAAAGTACATAAATATCTATCATGTGGCAAACATGGATATGACATGCGCCTAAACATATGCTCAGACTTAGCTACAACTCACAGGGACATGACGCTAGAGGGTTGACCCAGGTTGACTAAGGGTTCATTTCAAATACGATCAATCACCCGTTTAATACTATCAGAACAATCCTCAATCATAAACCTTTAGCTATCACTCGTCTTAAAACTACTCCTCGATCCATTTCCCTATTATTCCTTAGTCTACTATATTCACCACGATATTCAGTTAATCTACCACTGACCCAATCCTCCGCTTCATCCCAGGGTTCACAGACGTTAACATGTACATTGACGTATCTCACTAAATAAATAATCAATATTTCTCAGTCCTCAATCACTGACTCATGGTTTGATATTATACCCATTTCACAATCAATCGCCTGCGTCCAATGTCCATCCATATTTTAATATCATAATATTATTTTGCACAAAATTAAATCAGCTCAATTTACGATAATTATTGCGCGTATATTAAATAGGATATCACCCTAAACATCTCGTATGGTACTTAAAAATCCAACCTCAAAATATAGCACCTTTCCAAGCATCACGCGAACATACTCTATGTCCTCGATTAATTTATTTAGCATTTCCCACCATGTAATTTATATCTCGGACAATTATTTAAGATCAAAACCTAAATCTCCATGAAAATCCTTTATCATATTTTATAATTTATTTGTAAACCCTAAACCTAAATCTCCAAGCAAAACATTTTAAATAAATAATTTTATACATGTAAATAATGAACCCTAACCTACATTAACCCTAAAACACATTAAACCTTATCATCAACACAAGTTTATTGACATTACACTAAGATATACACCAACCAATTATATAACCATCAACCCTAACTATTCAACATAACTATTAACAAGGAGAGGGGAGTGATATACCTCAAACAATCCTTCCCAATCATCTCCATAGTACAACTTGAACAGGTTGATAGAAATATACAGCACCAGAAGCCCATTTGCAGCTAGCAAGAATCCCATCACTGCACCCGATCGGAATGCGACAATAAAAGCCTTACCGACGCCTTTCCTCGCCTCTAAAGTTGTCCTGGCATTTGCATAGGTTGCAATCCTCATCCCAAGAAAGCCAGAAACTACAGAGGTGATTGCTCCTAGCACGAACGCGACAGTGCTGAAGAGGGAATTGAAAAGAGCTGGCTTGCAGGTCTTGTCCTTGCTATAGGTGCAAGGCTGGGGCTTTGTGCTGAATCCCTCCACCGATCTGATGAAGAGGAATATACGGACAGCAAAAGCCACCATGAAGATTCCAACATATTGGTACTCGGTAAAAAGTATGGAGGTAGCTCCTTCGGAAATGGCGTTCTGGATCTCGGCGCACTTGGCGACGACGCCGCGATCACTGACGCCATCCTCCTCCTCGATGAGGTAGTCGCTGTAGCCGCCGTTCTCTTGTTGTCCGAGCCTGTAGTTCCTGTACGGGTATGTAGTGCTGAGAATGTTGTCCTACAGTCGAGTCTCCTGGGATGTGCTCTTTAATGGCCGTTCGAGATGGTATTGGTTATACCCCCAACTCTAAGTTGGAAAATAATGCTGGAGATTTGCTTTCCTATATGATTCTGCTTCTCCATTATTGTTTATAGGCAAGACCTCTCTGAACAGAGGTCACCATGCAACAAAATTCTTTAGTTGATATCCAACTATTTCCCCAGGCAATCCCCTGTAATGGCGGTGGAGAATAAGGTGGAAGAGTTAGATGCCATCGAATCCACGATTGCAAGCCAGTCCTCAAATGGTCCACAAAATCGGTGGGCCCAAGAAGATGTTGAGCAGTGCAAGGGGTTCATGAGCATAAATGCTTGGTCATGGGGACGATCAAATAGGACTAGCCATGAGCAGTGGCGTACTTTAAGGCCATGATCACTCACGAATGATCTGACGATCCGGCGTGACGCCACTGGACATAGACAGTCGAAACAGAGGCCATTTGCGCGATGTTTAGTAGTATGCGGATCATCTCTGGGATCTCCTTTGGAATTGTTTATCACATTGTGAACTTGAGAAAATAAACTGCTTCGTCTTTTCATCTCTGTCGTCGTCTTCATCGCCAGGAGTTTCTTTCACGACAAAGATCGACCACGGTTTTGTGAGCGACGAGGAAGCTGAACCGAATCCTTCCATTTCCTGGAACAAATTAACACTTCAAAATTTAAGAATGAAGAAAAAGCCTAAGGAATCGGAAGAAGCTGGCCGGGAGGAGTTGCTCACCTGAAGAAGAAGAAGTGGAGAGGAAGAAGAAAAAGAGAAGAAGAAGAAGTATACGGTTGGGTTGGGTTTGAGTAGATGGAGGAGAGAGAAATGTGGTGGGGTTTCCCAAGTGTTGGAATTAGGGCCTGCTTTGGGGAGAGGGGAAAAGGATATTTTATAGGGGGTTGTGTGGAGGATGGATGGTTGTGATGCTCCCAATTCAAATGGAGGGTTGGAATTTTACATGAAAGGATTAGGCTTTCTTCATGCAAAGGAAGGGGGATGGGTTGACTACGGTCAAAGAAGGGGTAGCCTCTCCATTTGGCCTTGGCCAATGAGATGAGGACACCCAATTCAACAATTGTAACTAAGCCCCTTAAATTTGGGTAATTACACAAACACATGAAATAATGGAAGAATTATGGAGGAATTGGTGTTTGGTGTTTTGTATGGTGAGGGGGTGTTATGTGTTTGGCATTGGCTTAAATAAATGGGCATTGGGATTAATTGGGAATTAAAATAGGATTAGTCAAAATTGGTATCCTCGATTTAATCATAATAAAAGTGACCCGCGCCTTTAAATTAAATGGAGGCACTTTGGGTCAAAATTTGGAAATGACGCAAAGGTCAAAAATGGTGGGGGCTTGGAGTCAGTCTTGGACCCTTTAGTTGGTCCGACTCAACGGGTTAAGTTGGTATCTCAAAGTTGAAGGTAACGACACAGGCGTCCGACACAAAATTAAATTATGGGATTTTGGCTACGAAAAGTTGTGCAATTAATTTTGGGCACGACGGATCCGATTTTGTGTAACGGAAAAGTCCAGTGCCTAAATTGGCGAGTCAAATCAGAAGTACAACAGTCCGATGGAATTTACGGGCTGATGTCGGGCTCCGAATAATTCAAAAATGGTTGGACGCGCCAAGGATTTAATTAATAAATAACAGACAAGCTTAACTCCACTCTAAACCTCAACATCTGCTACTAAATCCAAATTTTTTCCAAATCCAACCTGACTATCTATAGAATAAATCGAAGGGGTTTACATTCTTCCCAACTTAGAAAAATTTTGTCCCCGAAATTAAAATTAAAGCACGATAATAGCTAAAAGAATTTAAAAACAACTAGTATCAAATTTCGTACGTAAATTCGTACCTTGCTCCTCAAATAAGTACGAAAACCACTGCCGAATAGAATCCTCGCGCTCCCAAGTAGACTCGCCTGGTGAATGGTGTTTCCATGCCACTCTGACCAGTCGAATAGTCTGCCCCCTCAAAGTCTTCTCGCTGTGATCGAGAATCTCAACTGGCTGCTCTACATAAGACAGACTGGGCCCGACTGTAATCTCCGAATGATCAAGCATGTGACTAGGGTCTGCCACATATCTCCTCAACTGCGATACATGAAATATGTCATGCACTCCTTCTAATGATGGAGGCAATGCAAGACGGTAAGCCACTTCGCCAACTCGTTCCAAGAGGTCAAAAGGCCCGATGTACCTCGGACTTAGCTTGTCTCTGCCTCCGAATATGATGGTACCACGAGTGGCCGATATCCTCAAAAATACATAGTCGCCTTCCTTGAACTCTAATAGCCTGCGGTGCGCATCTGCCCAATGTTTCTGTTTGTCCTGTGTTGTACGTAGGTGGCTCTGAATCTGCTTGACCTTCTCCACTGTCTGTGTTACCACTCTGGACCAAGTATCTGATGCTCTCCCACGTCACTCCAACAAACTGGCCACCTATATTTCCTGTCGTACAGTGCCTCATAAGGTGCCATCTGTATGCTGGCCTGGTAACTGTTATTGTAGAAGAATTCTACCAAGTGTAGGTGGTCCTCCCAAGATCCTCCAAAATTAATCATGCACGCTCTCAACATATCCTCTAATATCTGCATCGTGCGCTCTGACTGACCATCAGTCTATGGATGATATGTAGTGCTGAACTCGAGACGAGTTCCTAGGCTCTCATGCATACTCTGCCAAAAATACGACGTGAATCTGGAATCACGATCCGATACGATGCTGACAGGCACTCCATGTAATCGTACTATCTGCCTTATATACATGTCAGCTAATATCTCCGTGGATTGCCCAACTCTGAAGGGCAAGAAAATGTGCAGACTTGGTGAGTCTGTCTACGATAACCCATACTGCATCCTTCCCGTTAGGGCTTCGCAGGAATCCTGTGACAAAGTCCATGGTAATGTGTTCCCACTTCCACTCGGGAATGGGAAGTGGCTGCAATAATCCTGCAGTCCTCTGATGTTTAGCCTTGACTTGCTGCCAAACTAAACATTTCACCACGAATCTTGCAATTTCTCTCTTTATCCCATACCACCAGTAATGTTGTCTCGCATCTCGGTACATCTTCGTACCCCCGGGATGAAATAGAATAATCGAGCTATGAGCCTCGGTCATCAACTCTTGGCGTAGCTTGCCACTCAGAACGTATAGGCGATCTCCACACCTCAATATTCCGTCTTCATGAATCTTGAATCCCGTTTTCATGTCGGCCTCTGTCCTTTCTCGCAGTCGTCTAAATCTCGTGTCCGTAGGCAATGTAAAAATCTGATTTTCAATATCAAAATATACGGAATAGCTGTTACCTTGACTATCCCTAACTAAAAAAGTGTTATCGGCTGCCTTGATCCTCTCAACCAAAGTAGACTGAACCTCAAGACTGGCCATCTGTCCATCCATGCCTGGCAATACAATCTCAATCCTGAGCTCCTGAAAATTCTCTAACAACTGGCGATGAGTCATAAACTACATTCGTCTTGCCAGAGTGGTTCTGCAACTCGATATTATAATCTGTCATAAATTCTAGCCAATGCCTTTGTCTCATGTTGAGTTCCTTCTGCGTGTAGGCATTCTTCAGACTTTCTGTGTTTTGTATAAATCTCAACATCTGCTCTACATAAAGGTAGTATCACCATCGCTTTAGTACAAATATCACTGCAGCTAGCCTTAGATCGTGTGTCTGATAGTTCTTCTCAAGAACTCTCAGCTGTCCTGATGTGTAGACTATCTATTCTATCTGAACATAACTCATATTTGCTGAGCTTGGCTTACAGCCTCTCATTTCTCAGCATCTCCAACACAATCTTGAGATGGCTCTCGTGCTTCTCCTGGTTCTCGGAATATATCAAGACGTCGATGAACACCACCACGAACTTATCCAAGTACTGGTGGAAAACCTTGTTCCTCAAGCTCATAAATACTGCTGGCGCGTTGGTCAAACAAAACGGTCATGACTAAAAACTCATAGAGCACATACTTCGTCCGAAGCGCCGTCTTCGAAATGTCTTCTCTCCGTACCTTGATCTGATGATAGCCTGATCTGAGATTGATCTTCGAGAATACATATACGCCACTTAGCTGATTCAACTGTATTGTCCTGTCTTTCTTCGGCATAATTAAGATGGATTTTCCCCCATGGAGAAACACTAGCCCGACTGAAACTCTTGTTCAAGTGATCCTCTACTATGGACCTTCAACTCAACCAACTCTTTCGGTGCTAGTCTGAAGACGGGAAAATAATTGGCTCCGCTCTTGGAGTCAACTCTATAGCAAATTCTATCTCTCTGTCAGGTGGCAGGCCGGAAAGATATCTAGAATCATACCCTCAAACTCTGATATAACATGGTGGTACACTGGTTCACCTCCTGTATTGTATACCCCTAAGGTAGATGGGCACCATACTCCTGGGCTTTCTGAACTCAACTCAGGGTAACCTGGTGGCCTAAAAATATAAATGCAACTACGTCGACGATCTAGTGTCGCGTGGTATTGGCTCAATCAACTCATGCTAGGACGGTGTCATCTTCCAGACTTAACCTCAAAATAAATCCTTCTGTTCTGTTTACCACACTAATCCTTTTAAAAGAAAATTTTCTCCCCTGCCTAAAGTATAATTTCTCTTCTCCTCAAATTTTCCCTAAATTTTTTATTCCTCGAGTTTTCTTCTTTTCGTTATTTATCTCTCCAAGTCATAATTATAATTATAATAATGATGTCACCCAAGCACATACTAAAATTTCTGGTATTAGATCATCATCTTCCAAGTGAGAGCTTGAAATTTTATCTCCTCTAGTCCATAATGTCATTCCTGGTATTGCTATCATATACAACCACTAGTTTCCATCATCAGGCTATGTATTTCCCTAAATTATTCTAGGTCATGATCAACAATCCTTCCAGCTCTTAGTACTTCTAAGATCACTGCTACATCAAGCACGGGTAGGGTACTACTGGGTCCAACTCTCTTGCCAACCTTCCACACTAGTTCTAGAATCCAAAGAACCCATCAATCTATCCTGATAAGGTAACAATCTTCTCCGAAAAAGGTATATGAATTCTGTCTCCTGTCGTCTGGTCTTCGATCTTCTTATGGAGGGAAGTCATCAGTCACAAGTATTCGTCTCCCCGAACAATAGGGGACGAGAAACAAGGATAGCGATATTGACGAAGATTGAACGAATGCAAAGTGGAAGTCCAAGGGCGATAATCACATACAAAGAGTTTTAAAATCGATTATGGATTGAGATCCTATTCAACAATCATAATATATATTCCTAATTTGCAGGCTCGCTTGGCACAGTCAGGTGACCAAGACAATTTAAATCGGACCTGCATGGGCCACCACAAAAATATGTCATACCCTAGTCCCAAAATACGTAGGACCCGAAATACGTGACACGCCAGCTACGCATTTGACCAGACTCTGGTCTGACTCGAATACGTATAAGCTGTATAATATAAAGGGCACAATCTAGATTTCCCGTAAATGTAAACCTCTATGTCTCAATCCACAATGTACAGCAGTATACAAGAAAGAGCATATGTGCTAGAGTCGGCCGCCCAATAACACACTAACTCGAATAGACTCGAGAAGAAGTATGAGTCTATAAAAACTAGGCTACAATAGCAGATAAAATAAACAATATAAAATAACCATAATGCCGGTAGATATAATGTGAGTACCTGGTACCATGCCCGCAAGACATGCAACTCCAAACAGCAACTCCAAATGCTCCGTAATCACCTATGCTGCAAAACTGGTAGGGAACCAGGTCCTCAAAGGGACGTAATAAGGTAAAAATACAGCATGCCAAGTAAACAGAAAAGTATAAGTGCACGATAGGGTACTCTATCATAACCAAACTAGTGTGACACATTTTAAAGACAATGTTCGACGCGTGGGCTTTCTAAAATAAAACCGTAGCTCCGGACACGGAAACACACGGCACGTACCGCAGCTCCGGGCAAAGAGTCACACGGGTGATACCACTACACTAGATACAGGAATCACTATAAAATACTCCATAAATATATAAGCGCGTGCAGAGTAGCCCAAACGTCTAGTAACTGTCTTCCCCTTGCCAAGCGGTCAACGATTGTGAGCTGAACCTGAACCTCTAACTACAGTCTCGACACACAGAAATAACTCAACATACACGACCCTAAGGTCGTTCCAGTCTCTAGTAATGATGTCAATATCAGGATACAGGAATCTGGCACGATCACAGTGTATGAGTGTGTCCTGGGGTGTCGATGTACTCAGGTACGTGCATCGAGGTACTATAACGCATCTAACCATTTATTCTAAGACGTTTCGACGAACATCAACACCCGGTTGTGATCCGGATGCGAAGTATCGAACATCAAAATAAATACGTGCACAATGTACAATAAAAATAACAATATCTGTAATCTGAAATACAGGATGGCAAGGTACACTTGCCTGTGCGAGGCTGCTGATGACGGGGTCCTGGTACCACGTCCAAGCCCTCAGGTCCCGCAGTACCTAGAGAAGAGGTACAAAGTACATAAATAACTATCATGTGGCAAACAGGGATACGACACGTGCCTAAACATATGCTCAGACTTAGCTACAACTCACAGGGATACGACGCTAGAGGGTTGACCCAGGTTGACTAAGGGTTCATTTCAAATACGATCAATCACCCGTTTAATACTATCAGAACAATCCTCAATCATAAACCTTTAGCTATCACTCGTCTTAAAACTACTCCTCGATCCATTTCCCTATTATTCCTTAGTCTACTATATTTACCACGATATTCAGTTAATCTACCACTGACCCAATCCTCCGCTTCATCTCAGGATTCACAGACGTTAATATGTACATTGACGTATCTCACTAAATAAATAATCAATATTTCTCAGTCCTCAATCACTGACTCATGGTTTGATATTATACCCATTTTACAATCAATCGCCTGCGTCCAATGTCCATCCATATTTTAATATCATAATATTATTTTGCACAAAATTAAATCAGCTCAATTTACGATAATCATTACGCGTATATTAAATAGGATATCACCCTAAACATCTCGTATGGTACTTAAAAATCCAACCTCAAAATATAACACCTTTCCAAGCATCACACGAACATACTCTATGTCCTCGATCAATTTATTTAGCATTTCCCACCATATAATTTATATCTCGGACAATTATTTAAGATCAAAACCTAAATCTCCATGAAAATCCTTTATCATATTTTATAATTTATTTGTAAACCCTAAACCTAAATCTCCATGCAAAACATTTTAAATAAATCATTTTATATATGTAAATAATGACACCTAACCTACATTAACCCTAAAACACATTAAACCTCATCATCAACACAAGTTCATTGACATTACACTAAGATATACACCAACCAATTATATAACCATCAACCCTAACTATTCAACATAACTATTAACAAGGAGAGAGGAGTGATATACCTCAAACAATCCTTCCCAATCATCTCCATAGTACAACTTGAACAGGTTGATAGAAATGTACAGCACCAGAAGCCCATTTGCAGCTAGCAAGAATCCCATCACTGCACCCGATCGGAATGCGACAATAAAAGCCTTACCGACACCTTTCCTCGCCTCTAAAGTTGTCCTGGCATTTGCATAGGTTGCAATCCTCATCCCAAGAAAGCCAGAAACTACAGAGGTAATTGCTCCTAGCACGAATGCGACAGTGCTGAAGAGGGCATTGAAAAGAGCTGGCTTGCAGGTCTTGTCCTTGCTATAGGTGCAAGGCTGGGGCTTTGTGCTGAATCCCTCCACCGATCCGATGAAGAGGAATATACGGACAGCAAAAGCCACCATGAAGATTCCAACATATTGTTACTCGGTGAAAAGGATGGAGGTAGCTCCTTCGGAAATGGCGTTCTGGATCTCGGCGCACTTGGCGACGACGCCGCGATCGCTGGCGCCATTCTCCTCCTCGATGAGGTAGTCGCTGTAGCCGCCGTTCTCTTGCTGTCCGAGCCTGTAGTTCCTATACGGGTATGTAGTGCTGAGAATGTTGTCCTACAGCTGAGTCTCCTGGGATGTGCTCTTTAATGGCCATTCGAGATGGTATTGGTGATACCCCCAACTCTAAGTTGGAAAATAATGCTGGAGATTTGCTTTCCTATATGATTCTGCTTCTCCATTGTTGTTTATAGGCGAGACCTCTCTGAACAGAGGTCACCATACAACAAAATTCTTTAGTTGATATCCAACTATTTCCCCAGGCAATCCTCTGTAATGGCGGTGGAGAATAGGGTGGAAGAGTTAGATGCCATTGAATCCACGATTGCAAGTCAGTCCTCAAATGGTCCACAAAATCGGTGGGCCCAAGAAGATGTTGAGCAGCGCAAGGGGTTCATGAGCATAAATGCTTGGTCATGGGGACGATCAGATAGGACTAGCCATAAGCAGTGGCGTACGTTAAGGTCATGATCACTCACGAATGATCTGACGATCCGGCGTGACGCCACTGGACACAGACAGTAAAAACAGAGGCCACTTGTGCGATATTTAGTAGTATACGGATCATCTCTGGGATCTCCTTTGGAATTGTGGATCACATTGTGAACTTGAGAAAATGAACTGCTTCGTCTTTTCATCTCTGTCGTCGTCTTCACCGCCAGGAGTTTCTTTCACGGCAAAGATCGACCACGGTTTTGCGAGCGACGAGGAAGCTGAACCGAATCCTTCCATTTCCTGGAACAAATTAACACTTCAAAATTTACGAATGAAGAAAAAGCCTAAGGAATCGGAAGAAGCTGGCCGGGAGGAGTTGCTCACCTGAAGAAGAAGAAGAAGAAGAAGAAGAAGTGGAGAGGAAGAAGAAAAAGAGAAGAAGAAGTATACGGTTGGGTTGGGTTTGAGTAGATGGAGGAGAGAGAAATGTGGTGGGGTTTCCCAAGTGTTAGAATTAGGGCCTGCTTTGGGGAGAGAGGGAAAGGATATTTTATAGGGGGTTGTGTGGAGAATGGATGGTTGTGATGCTCCCAATTCAAATGGAGGGTTGGAATTTTACATGAAAGGATTAGGCTTTCTTCATGTAAAGGAAGGGGGATGGGTTGACTACGGTCAAAGAAGGGGTAGCCTCTCCATTTGGCCTTGGCCAATGAGATGAGGACACCCAATTCAACAGTTGCAACTAAGCCCCTTAAATTTGGGTAATTGCACAAACACATAAAATGATGGAAGAATTGTGGAGGAATTGGTGTTTGGTGTTTTGTATGGTGAGGGAGTGTTGTGTGTTTGGCATTGGCTTAAATAAATGGGCATTGGGATTAATTGGGGATTAAAATAGGATTAGTCAAAATTGGTATCCCCGATTTAATTATAATAAAAGTGACCCATGCCTTTAAATTAAATGGAGGCACTTTGGGTCAAAATTTGAAAATAACGCAAAGGTTAAAAATGGTGGGGGCTTGGAGTCAGTCTTGGACCCTTTAGTTGGTCCGGCTCAACGGGTTAAGTTGGTATCTCAAAGTTGAAAGTAACGACACAGGCATCCGACACGAAATTAAATTATGGGATTTTGGCTACGGGAAGTTGTGCAATTAATTTAGGGCACGACGGATCCAATTTTGTGTGACGGAAAAGTCCAGTGCCTAAATTGGCGAGTCAAATCAGAAGTACAACAGTCCGATGGAATTTACGGACTGATGTCGGGCTCCGAATAATTCAAAAATGGTTGGACGCGCCAAGGGTTTAATTAATAAATAACAGACAAGCTTAACTCTACTCTAAACCTCAACATCTGCTGCTAAATCCAAAATTTTTCCAAATCCAACCTGACTATCTATAGAATAAATCGAAGGGGTTTACAAAGGAAGACAGGTTTATTAATCATGATTACATATGATGGAAATCTATTTTACAAAGGATTTTTTACTAATATTCAAGATCATGATTACATATGATGGAAATCCATTTTACAAAAGATTTTTCATTAATATTCAAGATCGCGATGGGAATCTATTATGCTGGGTTCTCATCTGATGGAGATCTTCACTTTTTCTTCTACAGCACTTTTTCGGTCGGGGGCCAAGAAAATGGTCAATGGAGGGAGGATACAGAACTTGGCCTGTTTAAATTATTCAATCCCCCCTCCATACGTCATCGATGACCATGCTTAGGTTTGTTTTAGGGATTCAAACCCAACACAATACTGGAAGACATGGCCGAGATGCATCCCAGGATCCAGCTTCACAATAGGGGAAAATACAGCTAGCAAGCTGTGTGGTCTAATGTGACCCTTCCTCTCTCTTTGATGAATTGCCATATAAAATCGCTGATTGCCTCGAGCAAAGGAAGCTATGATATCCCTCCATGGTCCATCATTATAGAGAATATTTGCTCAAAGACGTCTCTTCTTACGGCTCCTTATATGCTGGAAGAACATAATCTTCTTCTTTCTCAGTTCAGCCTAATGAATCTCAACAGTCATCTTTGTGGTGAAGGAAGTATGGAAAGCCAAGTGCATTTGCTTGCCCTTATATAGGCAAAAGAGAACATACAAATCCCAACAACTTCTTAAATATTGCCGAAAAATCAGCCTCGAAGAAGGAGTCAAATTTGACCATTTCATGCTTTATTCAAAGTATTTCAAATTATGAGGAATTTGAAAACTTTGAAGGGGGTCTTGTAGAAGCATAAAATACGCTGGGGAATTGTACGCATATTATACAGTAAAAACTCCCAACATACATGAAGTCCGCGTAAAACATGGGCTTCAGAGCTGTCCGCGTAAAACATGGCTTCAGACCTGTTTGGCGTAAAGTAGAGCTTCAGAGCTATCCGCATAAAATAGGACTTCAGAGCTGTTTGGCGTAAAGTAGAGCTTCAGAGATGCCCGCGTAAAGCAACGCTTCAAGGCTGTTTTTGCGTAAAAAGGTTGCTATACCTCCCTGCGTAAAGTTTAAAATACGTTTGTTTTTAATGCAGCGTAAAGTTGTACGAGGAACTCTTCGTATTCCTCAGATGAATTTGTCAGACAAAACAGTGAACCTGACTCCTGACAAAAGTACTGCACGATGATCGAGAGGACGACTGTGATGATGATTTTGCACAGAGACCCAGGCTGTCGTTTAGTGACATATTCTTGATACAAGTCATTTTTACGCATTCAAAGAATATGCTGCCTATTCTACATGGACAGAAATGAGTTTTTACACTCAAGATAAGATGAAATCAAACACCACGTCAAAAGCTGTTTCTCTTACAGAGCTCGAGGCAAATCTCGGCATTTAATACACGAGATTGAGGCATATCTCTGCATTTAATGCACGAGATTTTGTTCTATTTTTAAAACATTTGTCATGACTGGGAAAGCTAAGACTGGGACTAATACGCTCACATCACAATCCTTGTATTTTATGTCAACCAGGCTATTTTCAACTATAAGGAGTACGCCATATGCTATCTCCTCGAAATACGCCAACTCGGCTATATTTGCAAAGGTACGTGATACGGCTATTTAGCCCAGAATACGCTCAAGACCTCAGTCGTGACGGATAATTGGCTATTTTACGTCGGTTATCTATTATTCATGCATCATCAAGTTTTACGCAAAGTTTGGCTTTTACATCAATAAGACAATTATTTGGCTTTTACGCCAATCATCTTTACGCCGGGGCAGTTACCTACGCGGCTTTCATGCCATGATCTTTGAGAAGCAGTTATATGCGTTACCTTGTAATGGGACACATGTCATACGCATATTCAGAAGATAATTGGAGCATGGGGTAGCAGTTATCATAACCGCAACGTAAAAGGAGTCTTCTTCTTCACAGCTTGGCTTTTACGCCAACAAGACAGTTATTTGGCTTTTACGCCAACCATCTTTACACAGGGGCAGTTACCTACGTGGCTTGCATGCCATGATCTTTGAGAAGCAGTTATACACGTTACCTTGTAATGGGACACTTGTTATACGCAGATTCAGAAGACCGTAGAAACGTGGGTCGCAGTTGTCATAACCGCAGCGTAAAAGATGCAACTCTCTTCACAGTTTGGCCTTTTACGCCAACCTAGACAGTTATTTCATTGATCTCTATAAATAGAGACCCCTGGTCACAGGGAGACAGACACACACACAGACCGGGCAAGGCATAATCAGAGATCAGAGAGAGAGAGCACAGACAGAGAGTGTTGGTTGACAACTTCGGCAACGAGAATTCAATCCCACTTGCAACCTTTGAAGCTCCTTCATCTTCTACAACACTTCTTCATTATCGTGTGGTCCAAAGAACAAAGTGATCGACCACAGATCAGACTTCTATAGATTACTTCCCTAGAATTATTTTATTGTACTTAACATCCTCGTATATGATTAATTATACTCTTTTTTATAAAGTTTGTAAGCAAAGGTTTTGTATAAACCTCTTTGTTTAAATCCCGCAAACAAGAATGACGACTCTGCTGGGGACGACTTTCTCCTCTGACGAGAAAGCAATTGCTCAACACGATGCTGTATCCGTCAGATCGACGAAGAAGACTTTGGTCGTCCAGTTCGACCAATCTGCCTATAAAGATATGCTTCATGCAGGGGGTGGCTCTCTGTCACGCCCCAGTCCCAAAATACCGAGGGACCAGACGCGTGATAATGGCCAGCAGCACACACCGATGGACAAACCTAATTTAATGGATCCATCGGGGCATGCTTTAGCTGTAATATAAGAATAAGTAGGTCCAATGATACAAGTCACAGTCTATGTTAATCTCATCCACAACAGATAATCACAGATCAAATGCCAGAATAATGCAAATAGGAATAACTGACAAATCTCAATAAAAGTGTCTCGGAGAACAATCCGAGAACAAGTCTGATACATAAATGCAATAGACTGGAAAATAAAGGAACTGGAAATAGAAATAAATGAGTATATAAGCCAATACTTAGGAGAAGTCCTCTGGGGTGATCTCGTCCTCGAAGGTCGGTACAGCTCCTGTATCAACTCCTGCTGCGGTCCCGTATACCTAGGGATAGATCTCGTCTGTAAATCCTGGGGACATAATCCGGATCCAGGTCCTCAGGGGACATAGCAAGGTATAAGAAAGCTCAAGCCAAAATAAATGCAGTGCAGCAAATAAATAATAAAATAAATAGGGTAAGTATATAATCATCTGTGTGAAATGCAAGAGAGAACCTCAATAGTACTCAGGTTGAAACAACTACAAGCTCTGTGTAGGGGAGCCGGTAGCAGTGGTATCATGAGATGGTCTAGCTCAGCGGAAGACTGAGTAGCCGACATAATATAGTCAACATGTAGCCTGCGGGTCACTCCAGCAATAGATGTAACAATAAGGGAACACTAAATAACCAGCTAAGTGATATGCAAGATGAGAGCAGCACTAGAACTCAGGCTGAAGCCACTACAAGCTCTGTGTAGGGGAGCCGATAGCAGCAGTAATAATGAGTAATGGGCCAAGCTCGGGCTTCAGAGTCTTGTGCCTCACAATAATAGGGGTTTATATATATATGATCAGCCTGTAGCCTGTGTGTCTCTTCCCACCCAATGTAATCACATGTCTCATGTTCATGATGCCTCATGCCCATGTCACGCACGATCGTATCTAATGCACAAGTCATTTAATATCTAGGGATATAATATTAATGTTAAGTCCTGTATCCTATACAGAATCACCATGAATATCTCAGGAAGATCCTGTCTCATGAATAGTGTCAAGTGTCCTGGGTTATAATGTACTGGATAAGACAAGTACGAGAATATAAAGGGGTCACAAATGTCCATCTCTAGATGACAATACACAACACCGCGTACGGTGTTGGCACCCGACTAATAATCGGACGCGAAGTAAGTCATACGGTCCTAGGTCAAGCATGCACAGCAATATAATGAATAAAGAAAATATGCAACAAGAACTCCAAGTTGGCAAGGTATACTTTTCCACTGATGTATAGCTAAGTCAAGGAAATAAGTAGCAAAACTGCAGGATTTGGCAAGGTACACTTGCCTGGGGTCCTGGCTCCAACTGTAGCTCTGGCCTCAGTGCGATCTGCAGGTACTACTCCGATTGCTAAAATAAATATCACCATTAGATTCAAAAAATATCAAATAGCTAGAAATGCCTGTCCTTAAGTCTAATTTGGACATAAGGGCAGAAATGATATTTTCGGGCCAAAGTGGGGTCCACATGTGGGCCACTTTACACCGAAAAGCGTGTCAGGGTCAAAGGTCTCCAAATTCCTCAAACTCAGTGTCTACAAGTCAGGAACGATGATACGAACCCAACAAAACTTTCAGAGTTGGATTCCGATGAGCCGATCACAAAATCGCCCGTCAAATAGAGCCTGTGGGGCCCACGATACGTGATTTCGTCAACGTTCTCAGAATCGAACCAAACTTGGGTCACAGGACCAGCGTATTGCTACGAGTCCGATGGTGCAAGTTTTTTCTCGATCCGACGTGTGTACACAAAGTTACAGCACATTCTAGAACTGACAAATATGGGACGGTGTCCGCGGATACGCGTTGATTCCGGTGCGCACGCACATCCGAATCGACTTCCGCGAAATCTCATACGTCCGTATCAACGTCGCGCACGTATCAGTGAAGACCGCACGCGACCAAGTCGTCCCGTTTGGCGGGGCGCACTCGGTTCCGTGGTGAAATGGGGTATTGTTTTTTGTGTTTTTGGATCGCGGTGTGCGATCACCACAGGACGCGATGCACCGAGTGAGTTGCACGGGCACCGAGAGGGTTATACAGTCTACGCGTTGCAACTGACAGAATCGAAAACGAAATCACGAGGAGAGAGAAAACGCTACCTGAACAGGGCTCCGTAAAATCTGAATTCCTGTGTCCGAGTGTCCTTCGTGTCCTGGACGTGTCCGGGTGTCCTGCGTCCGTGCTGCGTTAGGGTTAGGGTTTCTGCTGTGCGGCGACCGGAGCTGGCGGCTCGGGGCTGGTCGGAGGGAGGCCGGGGAGCGGAGGCGGCTCAGCACAGTTGGCCGGAGCGGGGGCTCGGTCAGTCACGAGGTCGGCCACGGGGGGGGGGATGCAATGGATCGGGGTCGGCGTTGTCCAGTCGGGTCAGGATCGGCAGAGCTGTAGCCAGATCGGGCTTCCGCCGGAGCCGGAGCCGGACTCGCCGTGGGGACGGGAAGAACTGCACAGCCGTGCTGTGCAGTCAGATGCCGGACGGACGCGGGGCTGTTGTCGAACCGCCGAGGGGGTCGACGGCCGGAGTTGGGGACTCGTCGGGCTGCCGTTCGTGGCGGATGACGGAGAGGTAGCGTCGGAGGGGGATCACTTGGGCCGGCAGCGACGGGGGAGGAGGACTGCACGGCGGAGAACTCGGCGGGGGTGTATGGGGAGGACGACGGCGCCGACGGCTAGGGTTAGGGTTAGGTTATTTGGGATTTTTGGGATTTTGGGATTTTCCTTTTCTTTTTCTTTTTCTTTTTCTTTGTGGAGAAAAACTTAGAAAATTATGTATTTATACATACAGAAATTGGACTAGGGTTTGACCTAGGATTTGGGCTGGGTCAACGCTCCTTGGGCTTGGCTTCGGCTCTCATGGAGATGCTGGGCGTTTGGCACGGGTTTAATTCGGTTTAATTCTACATCGGTTTTCAGGGCTTTAAATGCGTTTTCGGGGTCCAATAAATACGCAAAAAATTATCATATGTTCGGTTTTACATTTTACACCATAAAATATTATTTCCATAAAAATTTTATATTAATTAACAGCAAATAAAAATTATTTAATTACCAAAAGCCTAGGTTTTAATTACAGAAAATTCATAAAAATTTCCAGAAAAATTGTGAAAAATCTAATTTAAAATTTTTTGAAAATCAGGGGGCTTACACTCTTATTCCTTCTCTGTCCAGAACAACAGAAAGCTGCATAAAGTATGGATGCCTAAGACGTCCTCTACCCTTCCTACAAGCTCTCTCTCTCTCTCTGATCAACAAGGTTGTGACAACACAGCCAACGCGCCTTGTGCGTAAAGCTTCGTCTCCCATTAGTAACGTGGTAGACAAGACTTCTCCCCAATGCCAATCCAGAAGCCGAAGACGCACCCTGTGCGTAAAAATTTGTCTCCCGTCTGTGACGTAGTAGAAATGACTTCTGGCAATGCCTCAGCACCAATCCAGAAGTTTCTAACCCGCCCTGTGTGTAAAACTTTGTCTCCCGTTTGTAACGTGGTAGACAAGACTTTTGGCAATGCCCTAGTGCCAAGCCAGAAGTCTAAGACGCGCCACGTGCATAAACTTTCGTCTCCCGTCTGTGACGTGGTAGACAAAATTTCTGGCAAGGCCTCAGTGCCAATGCAGAAATCTCAAACATGCCCCGTGCGTAAAATTACGTCTCCCGTCTATGATGAGGCAGATGTACCCTTTGATCACATCAAAGGAAACAAGTGGCGAATCTTTCAACCTCTAAGATTTTACTCCCACAAGAGAAAAAAGTTCCTACTTTACAGATTACGCGGACTTTCCCTGTTTTACGTGAACCTATACAAATATCCAAATCACGCCAGGATAGGTCTGTCTGCGTAAAGAAGACTTATTTCACGGGAAGATACGCTCCTCATACAGATGATGGATCATACGCTACTTATATGGGTGAACTACTGTATTTCTATGGCAGAGAAAGGGTTATGATTCCTAATCTCTATCTTCCTACTGATGTAAAAAAGGCAGAATAAGCCTTCTTCTTCTTCTTGTAATCTCCCTGATTTGCGTGATTTCTTGATCCAAAAATGCAAAGACAGGGGATCTCCTAATACGTCTATTACACCTCCTAGAGAACATTGTTGTAATAGTCATGAGGTTGTAATTAACCGTTGCTGTTCTAAAGCAAAACGGTCAGTTTTTGACCGATTAAACTACTCCTTGTCATTACAGGAAGAAGAACCAGACAACGACATGTCTGGGGGTAGTCTTCCTCGACAAAACAGAGCATCATCCAAAGCTGGGGGTAGAATTCCCTCTGAGTCCGAAGATGATGCAACTATGACCATCTTCCCTGAGGGCCGTACGACTCAGGTATCGGAAGCCCGACAGCCAAATGAGACTTTCTCCTTCAATGATGAAGACATCATTAAAATCTTTAATATATTGATGAAGGAAAATAAACTTCGGCTACCCAACATCAGATACCCTGAAAGGGCTGGCAAGGTCGATGACCCAGAATATTGTCTCTTTCATCGGTACATTCATCACCCCACAAAGGCATGCTATATACTGGAAAGGAAAATCAAGGAGCTGATCGACGCCAAAGTCATCACTTTGCATTTATAGCGAGAAGAAGGTCACTGCAAATTGATCTCACTCCAACTTGGCAATTTTCCCCTCAAGAAGTACCGGATGATGAATCCCTAAAATCTTCCAAGCTGAGCAACCTTCAGGTCTATCCCCACTCAGCAAATCACTCCCCAGTAAATTTTTCGGACATGGGTTCACGTCCATATTACCTCTGAACTATTGTCCAAACATTTTTTTTCCAGCTGAGTTTGCCATGTCCAAGTGACCTCTGAGCAAACCTTCCAGGTTGTTGCTATCGAGCAGTTCACGTCCATATTGTCATGCCCCGATCTCCCGCAGGCAATCGGCCGTTCCCGCTAGGCGGAAATCATCCACGCCAGCGCTCCCGCGGAACGATCGCTTAACCCATCCGGGCGTGATGCCGCACGAGCGTGAGCCACGCCCGTGCAAGGCCATGGTTCATTGGCTGGCGGCAAGAGTTCTAAGCCACAGAGTCGCACAGATTGTCCGAGTGCAGCGGAGTCATGAACGCATAGGCGATCGGTAACAGGTTCACTGAGTCGACAATATAGCAGAAGCATCGAAACAAGTAAAGTAATCTCTTTATTGATATAAAATATGTATTACAGGCGGCGTATAGCCGAGATTACAAGTCGCTCAAGCCTCTCTCTTTGAAACAGTAAAAGCGTGCCAAATGGCTACAACTGTGGAATGAATGTACAGGCGATGGTCAGGCGATGTTCACAACTTATGTCTTGTATATGTGCTTCAGTCCCGGACGCACCGTTGCAAGGCTTCAGAGGGAACTCCTGGCCTTAGCACGCACGAAGGAGGCATCCGCATCGAACGAGGTTCTCCCGCACCCTGCATACAAACTAGTGGATTATCAGTACATTGAATGCACTGGTGGGGAAGCTACTCGCCCGCTCGACAAATCCAAACACGTAATACAGGTTCCGTGCACAACTATTAAGTTGTCTTTCTAGTTGTCTTAGGATCAGTTCATGCAAACATTGAACAGTTTAACGTGTCGGGCAGTGCGCCGTGCAACATGAGAGGAAACACGGCGAGACTTACCAACTTACCATCTCTTCCCTGTCCAAGGCAACATTAAGGCAACATTGTTAATTCGAGCAGAGGCATGTATAAACATTCAGGAGGCAAGCATATGGATACACGAAGGGTCGTTTAAACATGATCGTTCAGGTGTTCAGTTGTTGCGATGCAGTGACTCGCACGGGGATAGCCGCTAAGCGAGGATGACTTATCTATATGAACACGGTCGCTGGCAAAGCCATTATGGACACTAGTCTTAAACGAGAGTAGTTTGCAACGAAAGTACAGTGGGTGCTACAAGCCATCTCGTTTAGTACAGTAGACTATACAGTAAGTTCAGCCATGGAGCGGATGGTATGCAGCGAAAGAACGGTAGGTGCTGCACACTATCTCGTCCAGTACGGTTGGCTGAAACAGTGGAGTTCCATCCGGATCGGAGCGGCCCCAGTGCCCTGGAGACCGTCCGTGGAACTATGCCTCGTTTTCGAGTTGTCCGTGACATGCAGGTCAGGGTCAGGGTCAGTTTCCCCTTCACTAGATACTCGAGTACTGTAGAACAGGAGTACAGTGGTACAGTGGTACAGTGGTACAGTAGAACAGTATAACAGTAGTACAGTAGTGCACGATTACAGGAGGTGCTTGAATCATGATTCTGTACAGTGATTAACTTGTCTTGATGCATTCCCCTGGTTCGGGGCTGCCTGGTGACCTAACGGTCCCGGATACTCGCAGGAACATTCAGGCACGGAACGACTACGTAGTAGTCTCCCGGGGTTTGGATGAAAATACGGTAACAATCAAGCAGACAAGCATGCGTTCTAAGGAACATAATCAGCACGTTTGCTCGGGCCCGAAGGTAGTCCGAGAGATGAAACCGTTAAGGGACTTAGCATGCGAGGGTCTGAATATAAGCAGTATTTCATTTCCATGTTCTAGCATAGCAATACAGGTTGGGATTATTCCCTTAGCTAGGTGCGTTGGATTTATTAGCATGCAGGGGGTGATTCACCTAGCGACTAGCATATATGATTCCAGGTTTTATGTGTGCTGGCTAAGCAAAGACAAGTTTACCGTAGCCACCCACCTTAGCGATGATTCACCTCGGTAGAGCGATACGTCTGAGCGAGCCTCTGAAAGTCCAAGCCGGATTCCTGTAGGGACAAGTCTGGATATCCTTTGCTTCTTGATCGAGGCAAAGTGGGTCGGGACAGTTACACTATTGCCGATTGAGTCGGCAGTCCGCTTGAGCGGAACGGGGTGTTACATCCTACCCAACTTAGAAAAAGTCTCATCCTCGAGACTTACTAGGGACAAGCAATAATCTAGGGTTGAGGCAATCCTAGACAAGTCATTTGTACTTGTTCATTTGGATCTTCACTTGCACAAGCGTCGAAATCAGCATATCGCTTAGACTGGATCGTGCGCACTTTCGAAGGTACCCTCTAGCGTGAACACGTCAACCAGCTCTGTGATAGCGAAGTCTTAGCACTCGAGTTTTACCTTTTTCTTAAGTCTTGGATGGTGCACTAGTTCAAGGCGTCCCTCGAATAGATGCATTCAACCAAACTTAGGGTTAGTAAAAATCGGACAAGCTACTAGCGATACTCTCAAGGGTTCACACAGGTTGGCACAAAGGCCACTCGCAGCATACAACCAGACAAGCAAGCATATCATTCAAAACGTATTTTGAAAGTATTTAGACTTATTGTTGGAACATCCCATCGAGGCATTGAGAGAGAGCGTGCACATAACCCACGAACGAGCTGTCAAAACAGAGATATCGAATCGAAGTCCAAAGGCGTAGAAGCCAGGCTCTGATACCATTCTGTCACGCCCCGATCTCCCGCAGGCAATCGGCCGTTCCCGCTAGGCGGGAATCACCCACGCCAGCGCTCCCACGGAACGATCGCTTAACCCATCCGGGCGTGATGCCGCACGAGCGTGAGCCACGCCCGTGCAAGGCCATGGTTCATTGGCTGGCGGCAAGAGTTCTAAGCCACAGAGTCGCACAGATTGTCCGAGTGCAGCGGAGTCATGAACGCATAGGCGATCGGTAACAGGTTCACTGAGTCGACAATATAGCAGAAGCATCGAAACAAGTAAAGTAATCTCTTTATTGATATAAAACATGTATTACAGGCGGCGTATAGCCGAGATTATAAGTCGCTCAAGCCTCTCTCTTTGAAACAGTAAAAGCGTGCCAAATGGCTACAACTGTGGAATGAATGTACAGGCGATGGTCAGGCGATGTTCACAACTTATGTCTTGTATATGTGCTTCAGTCCCGGATGTACCGTTGCAAGGCTTCAGAGGGAACTCCTGGCCTTAGCACGCACGAAGGAGGCGTCCGCACCGAACAAGGTTCTCCCGCACCCTGCATACAAACTAGTGGATTATCAGTACATTGAATGCACTGGTGGGGAAGCTACTCGCCCGCTCGACAAATCCAAACACGTAATACAGGTTCCGTGCACAACTATTAAGTTGTCTTTCTAGTTGCCTTAGGATCAGTTCATGCAAACATTGAACAGCTTAACGTGTCGGGCAGTGCGCCGTGCAACATGAGAGGAAACACGACGAGACTTACCAACTTACCATCTCTTCCCTGTCCAAGGCAACATTAAGGCAACATTGTTAATTCGAGCAGAGGCATGTATAAACATTCAGGAGGCAAGCATATGGATATACGAAGGGTCGTTTAAACATGATCGTTCAGGTGTTCAGTTGTTGCGATGCAGTGACTCGCACGGGGATAGCCGCTAAGCGAGGATGACTTATCTATATGAACACGATCGCTGGCAAAGCCATTATGGACACTAGTCTTAAACGAGAGTAGTTTGCAACGAAAGTACAGTGGGTGCTACAAGCCATCTCGTTTAGTACAGTAGACTATACAGTAAGTTCAGCCATGGAGCAGATGGTATGCAGCGAAAGAACGGTAGGTGCTGCACACTATCTCGTCCAGTACAGTTGGCTGAAACAGTGGAGTTCCATCCGGATCGGAGCGGCCCCAGTGCCCCGGAGACCGTCCGTGGAACTATCCCTCGTTTTCGAGTTGTCCGCGACATGCAGGTCAGGGTCAGGGTCAGTTTCCCCTTCACTAGATACTCGAGTACTGTAGAACAGGAGTACAGTGGTATAGTGGTACAGTGGTACAGTAGAACAGTATAACAGTAGTACAGTTGTGCACGATTATAGGAGGTGCTTGAATCATGATTCTGTACAGTGATTAACTTGTCTTGATGCATTCCCCTGGTTCGGGGCTGCCTGGTGACCTAACGGTCCCGGATACTCGCAGGAACATTCAGGCACGGAACGACTATGTAGTAGTCTCCCGGGGTTTGGATGAAAACACGGTAACAATCAAGCAGACAAGCATGCGTTCTAAGGAACATAATCAGCACGTTTGCTCGGGCCCGAAGGTAGTCCGAGAGATGAAACCGTTACGGGACTTAGCATGCGAGGGTCTGAATATAAGCAGTATTTCATTTCCATGTTCTAGCATAGCAATACAGGTTGGGATTATTCCCTTAGCTAGGTGCGTTGGATTTATTAGCATGCAGGGGGTGATTCACCTAGCGACTAGCATATATGATTCCAGGTTTTATGTGTGCTGGCTAAGCAAAGACAAGTTCACCGTAGCCACCCACCTTAGCGATGATTCGCCTCGGTAGAGCGATACGTCTGAGCGAGCCTCTGAAAGTCCAAGCCGGATTCCTGTAGGGACAAGTCAGGATATCCTTTGCTTCTTGATCGAGGCAAAGCGGGTCGGGACAGTTGCACTATTGCCGATTGAGTCGGCAGTCCGCTTGAGCGGAACGGGGTGTTACATCCTACCCAACTTAGAAAAAGTCTCGTCCTCGAGACTTACTAGGGACAAGCAGTAATCTAGGGTTGAGGCAATCCTAGACAAGTCGTTTGTACTTGTTCATTTGGATCTTCACTTGCACAAGCGTCGAAATCAGCATATCGCTTAGACTGGATCGTGCGCACTTTCGAAGGTACCCTCTAGCGTGAACACGTCAACCAGCTCTGTGATAGCGAAGTCTTAGCACTCGAGTTTCACCTTTTTCTTAAGTCTTGGATGGTGCATTAGTTCAAGGCGTCCCTCGAATAGATGCATTCAACCAAACTTAGGGTTAGTGAAAATCGGACAAGCTACTAGCGATACTCTCAAGGGTTCACACAGGTTGGCACAAAGGCCACTCGTAGCATACAACCAGACAAGCAAGCATATCATTCAAAACGTATTTTGAAAGTATTTAGACTTATTGTTGGAACATCCCATCGAGGCATTGAGAGAGAGCGTGCACATAACCCACGAACGAGCTGTCGAAACAGAGATATCGAATCGAAGTCCAAAGGCGTAGAAGCCAGGCTCTGATACCATTCTGTCACGCCCCGATCTCCCGCAGGCAATCGGCCGTTCCCGCTAGGCGGGAATCACCCACGCCAGCGCTCCCGCGGAACGATCGCTTAACCCATCCGGGTGTGATGCCGCACGAGCGTGAGCCACGCCCGTGCAAGGCCATGGTTCATTGGCTGGCGGCAAGAGTTCTAAGCCACAGAGTCGCACAGATTGTCCGAGTGCAGCGGAGTCATGAACGCATAGGCGATCGGTAACAGGTTCACTGAGTCGACAGTATAGCAGAAGCATCGAAACAAGTAAAGTAATCTCTTTATTGATATAAAACATGTATTACAGGCGGCGTATAGCCGAGATTACAAGTCGCTCAAGCCTCTCTCTTTGAAACAGTAAAAGCGTGCCAAATGGCTACAACTGTGGAATGAATGTACAGGCGATGGTCAGGCGATGTTCACAACTTATGTCTTGTATATGTGCTTCAGTCCCGGACGTACCGTTGCAAGGCTTCAGAGGGAACTCCTGGCCTTAGCATGCACGAAGGAGGCGTCCGCACTGAACGAGGTTCTCCCGCACCCTGCATACAAACTAGTGGATTATCAGTACATTGAATGCACTGGTGGGGAAGCTACTCGCCCGCTCGACAAATCCAAACACGTAATACAGGTTCCGTGCACAACTATTAAGTTGTCTTTCTAGTTGCCTTAGAATCAGTTCATGCAAACATTGAACAGCTTAACGTGTCGGGCAGTGCGCCGTGCAACATGAGAGGAAACACGACGAGACTTACCAACTTACCATCTCTTCCCTGTCCAAGGCAACATTAAGGCAACATTGTTAATTCGAGCAGAGGCATGTATAAACATTCAGGAGGCAAGCATATGCATACACGAAGGGTCGTTTAAACATGATCGTTCAGGTGTTCAGTTATTGCGATGCAGTGACTCGCACGCGGATAGCCGCTAAGCGAGGATGACTTATCTATATGAACACGGTCGCTGGCAAAGCCATTATGGACACTAGTCTTAAACGAGAGTAGTTTGCAACGAAAGTACAGTGGGTGCTACAAGCCATCTCGTTTAGTACAGTAGACTATACAGTAAGTTCAGCCATGGAGCGGATGGTATGCAGCGAAAGAACGGTAGGTGCTGCACACTATCTCGTCCAGTACAGTTGGCTGAAACAGTGGAGTTCCATCCGGATCGGAGCGGCCCCAGTGCCCCGAAGACCGTCCGTAGAACTATGCCTCGTTTCTGAGTTGTCCGTGACATGCAGGTTAGGGTCAGTTTCCCCTTCACTAGATACTCGAGTACTGTAGAACAGAAGTACAGTGGTACAGTGGTACAGTGGTACAGTAGAACAGTATAACAGTAGTACAGTAGTGCACGATTACAGGAGGTGCTTGAATCATGATTCTGTACAGTGATTAACTTGTCTTGATGCATTCCTCTGGTTCGGGGCTGCCTGGTGACCTAACGGTCCCGGATACTCGCAAGAACATTCAGGCACGGAACGACTACGTAGTAGTCTCCCGGGGTTTGGATGAAAATACGGTAACAATCAAGCAGACAAGCATACGTTCTAAGGAACATAATCAGCATGTTTGCTCGGGCCCGAAGGTAGTCCGAGAGATGAAACCGTTAAGGGACTTAGCATGCGAGGGTCTGAATATAAGCAGTATTTCATTTCCATGTTCTAGCATAGCAATACAGGTTGGGATTATTCCCTTAGCTAGGTGCGTTGGATTTATTAGCATGCAGGGGGTGATTCACCTAGCGACTAGCATATATGATTCCAGGTTTTATGTGTGCTGGCTAAGCAAAGACAAGTTCACCGTAGCCACCCACCTTAGCGATGATTCGCCTCGGTAGAGCGATACGTCTGAGCGAGCCTCTGAAAGTCCAAGCCGGATTCCTGTAGGGACAAGTCTGGATATCCTTTGCTTCTTGATCGAGGCAAAGCGGGTCGGGACAGTTGCACTATTGCCGATTGAGTCGGCAGTCCGCTTGGGCGGAACGGGGTGTTACACATATTACCTCTGAACTACGTCTCTCCACTTTCTCTAGCAGAGTAGATTTAAGACCACAAGAATGGTCACTTCCATACTACCTCTGTCCTGTTGATTTTTTCTTTATCCCCACAGAGTAATATCTTACCACATCTATATTACCTCTGAGTAAGATATTTTTAGAACTTTTTTCATGTCTATATCACCTATGAGTAAAGTTCTGCTCTTCGACTTTCTACTATCACGTTCGCATAACCTCTGGTAGTGCTAGTCATTTTAGCTTATTATATATACTTAAGGTACGCCATGGATAATAAGTCCACAACCCAGAGGTACGAATCAACTCTTGGTTCTTCATCCCCAGCGAGTGCCTATGTGCAATATTTTCTCTTTCATTACAAATCCTTATAAAAAAAGAAACCACCATCCGTATCCAAGAGTCCCGGATACGCAATGGATGATGGATCCTCAAAATCTCCCCAGCGGAGCAATCCTTAGGTCTACTCGCACACTCCCGCAAGTGACTATTCAAACCAATCTCGTTAGATGCTAGCCATGCTCATATTGCCTCTGATCTATCGTCCCATTCAGAAGACAATTGGAGCATGGGGTAGCAGTTATCATAACCGCAGCGTAAAAGAAGTCTTCTTCTTCACAGCTTGGCTTTTACGCCAACAAGACAGTTATTTGGCTTTTATGCCAACCATCTTTACGCAAGGGCAGTTACCTACGTGGCTTGCATGCCATAATCTTCGAGAAGCAGTTATACGCGTTACCTTATAATGGGATACGTGTCATACGCAGATTCAGAAGACCGTGGAAATGTGGGTAGCAGTTGTCATAACCGCAGCGTAAAAGATGCAACTCTCTTCACAGTTTGGCCTTTTACGCCAACCTAGACAGTTATTTCATTTATCTCTATAAATAGAGACCCCTGGTCACAGGGAGACAAACACACACACAGATCGGATAAGGCATAATCAGAGATCAGAGAGAGAGAGAGAGCACAAACAGAGAGTGTTGGTTGACAACTTCGGCAACGAGAATTCAATCCCACTTGCTACAATTCAATCCCACTTGCTACCTTTGAAGCTTCTTCTTCTTCTTCTTCTACAACACTTCTTCATCATCATGTGGTCCAAGGAATAAAGTGATCGACCGCAGATCAGACTTCTATAGCAATACTTCCCCAGAATTATTTTATTGTACTTAACATCCTCGTATAGGATTAATTGTACTTTTTTTTAAGTTTGCAAGCAAAGGTTTCATATAAACCTCTTTGTTTAAATCCCGCAAACAAATACATCCAGGAACTCCACTATCGGTGGATGTGGTAACTCCTCTTCTTCTATCCTGGCTCCGCAAAAGGTGCCTTTGCTCTGCTTTGCTGCTCCTCTGGCGACCTCAAACTCTGGTTCTCCTGGTGGTCAAAATATTACTCTGCCTCCGTGATAATCTATAGTAGCATGGTGTATACTTAACTAATCCATTCCGAGTACAATATCGTATCCCAAAAGTGGCATGACGAGTAAACTCACACTCAATTCTCGTCCTCCCAATGATACTCTCCGATCCTTGCAATAATCACGAACTAGGATAATGCCTTCTCCAGTCGTGATCTTGCAAGTCCTATCTAATGGTTCCATTTATAAATAATGCTTAAGGGCATAAGATACATATACAAAACTATGGAAAGTGCCAGAATCAAATAATGCAAGTGTTGGAATAAAATCGAGAGAAACTGAACCTGAAATCACGTCTCCAGCTGGCTTGGCCTCCTCAATCGTCATGGCATAAGCGCATCCTTGTGGTGCTCCTCTCTGCTGCTGCTGGTGCTGAGCAAACCTCTGCTACTATAGTGGAAGTGGAGGTCTCCTCTGCTGGCCTCCTGGTACAGTAGGTACTCTGACTGGTCCTCTCTGAGCGGTTGTTCCACCCTGACGAGCCTGAATAGATGGGCAGTCCATAAGCTGATGTGCTGATGATCCACAGGACAAGCAAGCACCCAATCTCTTCCTGCAGATGCCTCTACTATGTCCCATCTTTCCGTAATACGCACACTGGACAACGGGCTGATTCTGTCTTTGTGGCTGCTGCTGCTGGATGTGTCCACAAACTGGTGCTTGGTGCTGCTGATGCTGCTGCTGGTACGGCCTCTATTATTATTGAAAGTCTGGGCGCTTGGCCGGTCCTGTGTTACCACCTGTTCCTCCAGAAGTGTCACGTCCTCTCTTGGGCCTGAGGTCCTAGTCATCTTCAGCAATCTAGGCATCCATCAGAATACCCTCAAATGTAGCAGTGCGTTATCCCGAAGTATAAGACTTGATCTCTCTATTCAATCCCTTCCTAAATTTTCGTACTCTATCTCCTGGGTCCCGAACCATTGATGGCGCGAATAAACTCAAACGGCAAAACTTTGTGGCGTATTCGTCGACTGACATGCTTCCTTGGACTAAGTCATGGAACTGACTTTCCAATGCTCCCAAAGCTACGTCAGGAAAGAACTTCTCCTTGAAGAGCTCCTTGAAGTCCTCCCAAGTAAGTCCTTCATTAGCAAGTCTCAGCTCTGTACGATACCACGTTAGCGCGATATCAAACATCTAACTGCCAGCGGCCTTGATCTGAAGAATCTCCGAAATCTGCGCCAAACGCAAGTTTCTATATCCTCTAGCCATTCGTCAGCGTAGAGTATCCCCTCAGTGCCTTTGAACTCTCGAGGCATCATCCTCTTAAAGTCAAGTTCCTCTCTTGACTAAGTGTACACATACTTCTTTGGTCCTTGACTAGTAAATATTAGCCAACCTACTTAGTTAGAACGCTTGTTTGGTCTAGACACTACGTGACTCATGACGTTGTGTATGTTGAACTCTTGTATATGCTTAGAGTAGTGTAATATAGTGATTGATATTTATTGTTATATATTCATAGGCACCCAAGACGGTTCTACCTTAGCTGCGGGTTTCGGATCCTTACTTGTTCACATCAGAGTTCCAGGAAAGTATACCTTGCCTTGTTGTACTGTTTAAATCCAGTTATTATAGTTCACATATTTTATTTGTTTAATATTATATAAATGTACGTGTCTGAGAATGACTCGGGTGTAGTCAACGAAGGCGTTGACGTTAGGACCTGTGTTTGACCTAGTGTCTAGTGGATGCAACTAAAGTTGAGGAGTTATCATTATGACTCCCTGGGCCTTGTCACGCATTATTGCACGTCACAGAGTGAGTTCATGTAGGGACGTGAGCTTCATACTTGACTGGCCATCGGTGTGAGCAGCACGTGTGACTGTATTTAACATAGTTGTATATTTCTTTAGTGACTTGCATTATAGTACGAGATGTCCATGTCGTATTCGCGACTTGTACATTGGCATTGGGTGGAAAAGATAATTAGTAGACGTATGAGACAGACATTTGGCTACCATAGTTTTAGAGTAAACTATGGGATCGTGAGCCTCAGTGTTACCCGGTTATGGGCTATGTATTACCCGGTTATGAGCTATGTGCTACCCGGTTATGGGCGTATATGCTTGTCGATACATCCGATAGAGGTTACTAGCTGCGCGCTATCATGATCGGTGATGTAGTCAGCATATAATTTTGGCATCCAGTTTACAGCTAATGCCAGATACTTAGCCTCTGGCTTGATGCTATGCTTTATACCTTTTACCTACCCATACGTACCAAGGTTGTCTTCAAGTATATTTTACTTAGCTGGTTAGTTCACCCTCGAGTTTACACAGTATTTACTTTATGGCATGTGTAATATCCCGTTCCGCTCAAGCGGACTGCCGTTTCAAACGGCAAAAGTGCAATATCCCGACCCGCTTTGCTTAGGTGAGAATACTCGTTTGAGGCAAAGGATATCCAGACTTGTCCCTACAGGAATCCGGCTTAGGCTTTCAGCGGCTCGCTTGACGTATCACTCTACCGAGGCGAATCATCGCTAAGGTGGGTGGATATGGTGAACTTGTCTTTGCTTAGCCAGCACACATAAAATATGGAATGATACATGCTAGTCGCTAGGTGAATCACCCCCTGCATGCTAATAAGAATACAACACACCTAGCTAAGAGAATAATCCCAACTTGTATTGCTTATGCTAGAACATGGAAATAAAATATTGCTTATATATATATGTTCAGACCCTCGCATGCTACCCTAGAACGTGTCACTCGGGAAGTCCCTTACGATCTTGCTCCTCGGCTTACCTTCGGGCCCGAGCCAACGTGATTGTTTATATTTATACAAATGCATGCTTGTCTGCTTGTATGTTGCCTTGTATTCATCCAAACCCCGGGAGACTACTAAGTAGTCATCCCGTGCATGATGAATCTGCAAGTATCCGGGACCGTTAGGTCACCAGGCAGCCCCGAGCCAGGGGAATGCATCAAGGCAAGTTATTCACTGAACAAGGAATCAAGATTCAAGTATCTCGTGTACTCATGTTCTAGTGCACTCGTGTTCTCGTGTTCTAGTGCACTCGTGTTCTCGTGTTCTAGTGCACTCGTGTTCTCGTGTATCTCGTGATAATTGGAAGACCCAAAGTTGCATGTCGCGGACAAGTTCCACGGACGATCACCCGGGCACTGGGGCCGATCCGATCCGGATGGAACTCGTGTGTAGTCATCGTGTGCTGGAGAGGATAGCTTGCAGCGCATCTTGTACTCTCATAGCATGCTATCCTTGTCCTTGACTATGTCCATAATGGCTATGCCAGCGACTCGTGTTCATATAGATAAGTCATTCTCGCTTAGCGGCCATCCGCGTGCGAGTCATTGCATCGCATCAAAGAACAACTGAACACCTGAACGATCTTGATACAACGAATCTCGTGTTGTATATGCTATAACTCAGTTTTCATTATGAATGCCCCTGAATGTTTATACATGTCGTGCTTGAATTAATAATGTTTGCCTTGGACATGGAAGGACAAATGGTAAGTGGGTAAGTTTCGCAGTATTTTCTCTCATGTTGTACGGTGCACTGCCACACGAGTTAGGCTATTCAAATCTTGCATGAAACTGATCCTAAGGCAACTAGAAAGACAACTTAATAGTTGGTGCATGGAACCTATATTACGTGTTTGGATTTGTCGAGCGGGAGAGTAGCTTCCCCACCAGTGCATTCAATGTACTGATAATCCACCAGATTGTATGCAGGGTACGGGAGAACCTCGTTCGATACGGATGCTCCTTCGTGCGTGCTAAGGCATGGAGATCACTCCGGAGCCTTGGAGCGTTACGTCCGGAACTGAAGCACATATACAAGACATAATATTGTGAACATTGCCTGAACATCGCCTGTACAATCAATCCACAATTGTAGCCACTTGGCACGCTTTTACTGTTTCAGAGAGAGAGGCTTGAGCGGCTTGTAATCTCGCCTATACGCCGCCTGTAACACTTGTTTATATCAATAAAGAGTTGCTTTACTTCAACTTGTGTTATTCAAGACTTCCGTTATATTGTCGACTCAGTGAACCTGTTACCAAATCGCCTATGCATTTATGATTCCGCTGCACTCGGACAATCTTTACGACTCTGTGGTTTAGAACTCTTACCGCCAACCAATGAACCACGACCTTGAACGGGCATGGCTCACGCTCGTGCGGCATCACGCCCGGATGAGTCAAGCGATCATTTCGCGGGAGCGCTGGCGCGATGATTCTCGCCTAGCGGGAACGACCGATTTAGCCTGCGGGAGATCGGGGCGTGACAGCATGTACCTTTTGTATCTTGTTACGTCCCTCTGAGAACATGGTTCCTTTCCAGATCCGGACGAGCACTTGTACCCGACCATTTATGAAGCAGGAGTAGAGACCGGATTCGTGGCTGAGGACTTTGAGGCATTTCTAGAGGAGTTCCCATGATTTTGGGTATACTGCTGTTTTGGACTAGAGCATCTTTATCTAGGTAGCCGATATTCTAGTCTAGTATTCTTATATGTCCTTCCGTACTTTTATTTTAGCATTGTATTCAGTAAGTTTGTTCCCATCAGACTTATTTGTGTTCTATTACGACTTTCAGACTCTATACCTATTTCCAGTATTTATTTCAGCACTTTTTATTTATATTCTGTGGATGAGATTAGATATTTACCTGCTGCATGTTAGCATATTGGACTTAATAGTATTTTAGGACAGCGTAGTACGCTTCGTCGGGTCCATTAAATTGGAAAATCCTTCGGAGTCGTATTAGCTGGCCATTGCCACGTGGCCTAGTCCCGTGTATTTTGGGACTGGGGCATGTCACCCTATTAGAGGTAATATGGATGTGATAGGTTTTGTAGACCCATTACTTCTTGCGTCTCAGAGTGCAAGTAATGGGTTTAAGACAAGCCCTACAAGAGGTAATATGGATGTGGCAGGTTTTGTAGACTTAATACCACTGGCGTACTTGGAATTAAGTACGGGTGATAAGTTGAAATGATGATCGATATCAGAGATAATGTGGACGTGCTAATCGATAGCCAAACCCGGAAGGTTTGCTCAGAGGTAATATGGACATGGCAAACTCGGCCGGGGAAAAAGTTTAGGACAGTAGTTCAGAGGTAATATAGACGTGAACTAATGTCCGGGATACTCACTGAGGAGCGGTTTGCTGAGTGTGGTCTATCCGGGAGTATAGATAGACCTGAGGGTTACTTTGCTAGGGAAAACATTAGGCTGATAGCTCAAAGTTAATATGGACATGGCTAGCGTTTAATGAGGCTGGTTTGGGTGGTCCCTGCGGGAGTGTGCAGATGGACCTGGGGACTGCTCCACTGGAGAGATTTTAAGGATCCATTATCCGTTGCGTATCCAGGACTACTGAATATTGATAATGGCTTGTAGAGAAATATCGTGCATAGGCACTCACTGGGGATGAACAAGGAGTGGGAACCCTATACAACTTTGTTATCTTGACGGGGATAAGTACAAGCCTAGCCTTAGACATAGTACTTTTTCAGGAACTTTACATTTATGGGCATCATGAGCAAGTCACCATTAGGTTTTGCCAGTCGGTAGCACCGTTGAAGAATATAGATTTTATGACGAACGGGCCTTCCCATTTGGGTTGGAACTTGCCGGTCGTCTTGTGGGTCATAACCATCGACCTTCTAACTGTGAGGACGAGGTCACCCACTTGGTAAGTTCTCTTCTTGACTCATTTGTTGAATGATCCTGAGAGACGCTTGGTATAGCTCAATGCGCTGTTGAGCTAAGAGACGTTTCTCGTCGAGTGCTTCTAACCCTTGTAGCCGTCGGCGGTGATTATCGTTAACAGTTAGCTGGTTGGAGAGAGCCACTCGGAGCGAGAGAATTTGGACCTCGAGGGGGAGGAATGCTTCGCTCCCGTAGACCAAGGAGAATGGCGTGCTACCAGTTGGTGTTCGGACCGTTGTTCGATAAGCCCAGAGACATTCATCCAGCTTCTCATTCCATTCGAGCTTATTGGACGATACAAACTTTTTGAGTAGCTTCACGATGGTCTTGTTTAATGCTTCTGCCAGACCATTTGCTGCTGGATTGTAGGCTGTTGAGTCTATGTTCTGAATTCGGTTTTTGTCGCAAAACCGATAAAAAGCGTGACTTGCAAACTGTGGACCATTGTCATGGATGATCCTTCATAGAAAGCTGAAGTGGTATATGGCGTGATGCTTGACGAAGCTGATCACGTTTGATGTTTTGACTTCAGCGAGTGGTACGGCTTCCACCCACTTAGAGGAGTAGTCGATAATAGCGAGGATAAACTAATATCCCTTAGACGAAGGTGGACTGATTGTTCCTATGATGTCCATACCCTAGGCTTCAAATGGCCAAGATGCAATGGTCCGGTTTAGAAATTTCGAGGACTGGTGGATGAAGTCTGTGTGGATTTGGCATGCTCGGTACTTCCTCGCATAATCAATAATATCTGCAACCATTGTCGGCCAATAGTAACCTATTCTCCGGAGATGATCATGTAGCTTGGGTCCGGACTGATGGGCACCGCATACCCCATCGTGAGACTCACGGAGAGCCTGTTTCGCTTCTGCATTCGATAGGTATCATGGCAGAAGAGTGTCATAGGAACGACAATACAATATTTTGGTAGCCATATCGTAATAGAACCAGAGGGAACATCTTCTAATGGAAGTGGCTTCCTTTGGTTTCTCGGGGATAATTCCATAGATTGCGTAGTCGATGAATGGGAGTCTCCAGTCTTGGGAGTCGGTGCTTGTCTCTACTGAGTAGCTCAGGAACAGGCAGAGGTTGTTCTTCGGGCAGACCAGCTCTTGACCGACCATGGTGATCATTTCATGAGTATTGACTGGAACAATTAAAGAGGCTACGAGGCCAGCAAGGGGGTCAGCTTCAATATTTTGCAATCGAGGGACGTGCTCTATGAAGAACCCCTAAAAGGTAGAGATAATGCCAAGCGTGACTTAGTCGTAGGGAATCAAGTCTTCATTCCGGACTTCATACTCGCCTCAGACTTGATTGACTATCATCTTAGAATTATCGTAGGCTTCCAGGTAGTCTACTCCCACTTGTTTAGCAAGTTAGAGTCCGATGAAGACGTTGTACTCTGCCACATTATTGGAGCATGGCTCTGTGAGGGAGTAAGCGCGGTTGATGACCAGATTAGGTGAGGAAATCAGTATTATCCCGACGCCAGCGACAATATCGCCTTTGGGCCCTGTTCTTGAAGCACCATCGAAGAACATTCGCTAATGACTTCTGTGCTTGTGGTCATGTTTGAGTCTGCTACTTCTTCTGGGATCTCCTCGTAGAGCTTTAAGATTTCCGGTACAGGATGGACTGCCATGAAATCTGCAAATGCTTGGCCTTTAACCACCTTTTGCGGGATAAATACCATGTCGTATGGTGACAACAGTATTGCCCATGTGGCTTGGCGAGAGTTGAGTGCTCCGGGTTTAGTCATAAGGACCCTGAGCGGATTAACTCGCGAGATCACATGGATGGTTTGTCCTGCCACGTAATACCGAGTCTTCTGAATAGTGAAGACCAGAGCGAGGTACTCCTTCTCAACGAGGTTGTACCTGTGCTCTGTGTCGGCCATCATTCTGCTGAGATAGTAGATGACCTGTTCGTGACCGACATCACTTTTCTGGGCTAGTAGAGCTCTGAGGGAGTGATACATTGCCCACACATATAGTAAGAAGGGTCTTCCCATAATAGGGGCCACAAATACTGGAGGATTCATGAGGTACACCTTAATCTCGTCGAAGGCATACTGGCATTCTTTGTTCTAGACAAAGGAGACTCCCTTCTTCATAAGCTGAGTGAACGGTTGACAACGTTTAGAGAGATTTGATATGAACCTCTTGATGTATGCTAGTCTTCCTTGAAGGCCACAAAGTTCTCGGAGGTTCTTCGATGGGCGTATTTCAAGGATTGCTTTAGTCTTGTTAAGGTCTACGTGGATACCCCTTGAAGTTATGACAAAACCTAGGAACTTGCTGCTGGAGACTCCTACGAAAGATTTGGTGGGATTCATCTTGAGCTGGTACGCACCCATGAGGTTGAACACAATCTTGAAGTCCCGGAGGTGATCATTTTTGTAGCGACTCTTAACGACGATGTCATCAACGCAACTTGCACAGATATTCATGAAAGATTATACTCATAGCTCGCTGGTATGTAGCACCGTAATACTTTATACCAAAGGACATGACTCTGTAGCAGTATACTCCTATAGGTGTGCGAAATGATGTGTGCTTTTCGTCGTTAGGAAATATTTTAATTTGATTGTATCATGAGAATTTGTCAATGAAGGGCATGTGTTCGAAGCCACAAGTATTATCGATCGTTATGTCCGTGATCGCAAGGGGAAACGCATCCTTAGAGCACACCGCGTTTAGATTACGAAAGTCAATATAGATCTGGATCTTTTCGTTCTTTTTGACGACGGACACGATGTTGGCTACCCAATCCAGATGTTGTTCTTCGCGGACAAAGCCACTAGCCATCAGTTTGTTGACTTTAGCTTCGATGTCATTCATGATGTCCGTCCAGAACCATCGTTGTTATTGCTTGACCGGCTTAGCATTCGACAAGATGTTGAGTTTATGGACTGTGATTTGGGGGTCCAGTCCCGGCATGTCCTCGTAACTCAATGCAAAGACATCGATGTATTCCCTGACGAGCTGTAGCAAGAATTTTTTATCCTCATTGGACAGAATATTGCTGATAAAGATAGGTTTAGTGAGGATTCGTCGCCCAGATCGATTTGTACAACTTCGTCCTCAATGGGAGGTTCCCGTTACTCGAACCGGATCTCCCATTGTGCGTCTAGGCGTTGGGCCCACTGTTCTACTTCAAAGAGTTCGGGTGGATCCTCGTTGTCTTCCTCAAGGTCAGCTGACACAATGTTGGCAGACATTGTTTGCTTGAGTATCTCCCTGATACTGGTGTCGGAGTCCCAAGAGAAAGATTATGATGAGTGAGAGTGTAACTCATCTTCTTCATCTGAGCCTTCGGGGGTTGTGGGAGGCATGAGATACTGTAAACCCCATAAAAATTTACATTTTATTTAAAGTATTTTTATTAAATTATTAAATTTCTTTAGAATATTTTCATAGTTAATTAAAAAATAAATTTTATTTATTAATTTAATTATATAAATACTCATTCAGACTTATTCCACGAAAGAATTTTTATTATTTTAGAGTCTTGTTAAAGAGCGATAGATTTTCTAGAATTTATTCTATGTGTAAATGTTCTTTTTGAATTTTTATATAGTCTCATCTATATATGTAAATATATATGTTAATAAATATAATAATAATAATAATAGTAATAATAATAATAGTAGTAATAATAATAATAATAATAATAATAATAGTAATAACAATAATAATAATAGTAATAACTCCCCCCCCCCGCGGCTCTCTCTCCCTATCTCTACGCGCGCGTGTGTGTGTGTGTGTGTGTGTGTATATATATATATATATATATATATATATATATATATATATATATATATATATATATATATATATATATATAAAACCCTAACCCTAATCTCCTTCCTCCTTCACTCCGATCTCAGCCCCGACCTCCGGCAGACAGCAGCCGCACCGGTGCCGCCGGCCCGCGCCGCCGCAGCCGCCGGCGACCGCCGCCATCCGCTCCGTCGCGCATGGTCTGCAGCAGCAGCACAAGCAACAACGTCCCATCTTCAAGGATCATATCTTCTTCATCTTTGATTCTTTTTGCGAGCGATTTGTCCGTGTACGTTCACAACCTAACCCTCTAGGATTTTCTTTCAAGCAGGACAAGTTTTAGTGCCCTGGATTGGTCAAAAAATCGACCGAAAGTTGGCCGAAAAACTGACCAAAAATAGTCCAAAATTTTAATCCAAACTCTCATGTTCATGCTTAATTTGCCACCAACCTGTTTAATATTTTCAAAATCTAATTGAAGAGTTTTCTTCTCTATATAACCGAGAATTTAACTTTTCTTTTACTTTTTATTAATTTATTTTATTTGTTAAATTATTCGACCTCCAAAACGACCAAAAACTTGGTAATTTTAAATTAAGATTTTGTGATACGCAGTGCGCCTCGCCAAACGGGACCGCCTCGTCGCATACCAATTGCACCAAAAGGCACGTATGGTATATCCTGACGTGTAAGTTTTCGCGGAAGTTGATTTGGACGTGTGTGCGCGTTGAAATCAACCCGTATCCGTAAAAAGTCTCCATATCGCGATTTTTGTAAAATATCACCCCACTTTGTATACGCTCGTCAGAATATGACAAAATTTACGACATTGGATTCGTGGGATCATGCTGGTCCTGTGACCCAAGTTTTACGCGATTCTGAGACAGTTGACCAAACCGCCTATTCGCGGGCCCCACGGTTTGACTTGAAGGACGAATTTGTGATCGGCTCACTGGAATCCAAAATTGGACATACCGTTGAGTTCGTATCGACGTTTAGAATTAGTTTGACCTATAATTTATTCTATTTAGAGACATTTACCTCTGACATATATTTTGATGCAAAGTGGGCCATATATGGACCCCGCTTTGACCCAAAATTACCGTTCTGTCCCTGTGTCCAAATTGGACGAAAGGGTAGATTTTTCTGACTATCTCGCTTATTTCGGGAATGTTGGTGATGTTTATTTCAGCATCTGAAGACGTTCATTCTGATGCCATAGTTCTGATCCCTTGTGCTTGATGTCTGGACGCTTACACTTCACAACTTTTTTGCCAGGCAAGTATACCTTGCCAAATTGCTTACAGTACTTTGCATGCTTATCATATTTTCATATATTCCTTATATATTAGTTTTTTTCAGTCATAGTTATATATTATATATGTTGACACACACTTGACACATAGTATAATGGGAGGGAAGGATAATCATTAGGCGTGTGGGCTACCCACTCTGGTAAACTATAGTAACTAGCACGCACTACGGTAGTTGTGTCGTGATGGTCGCTACCCTCGAGGTATATCAATTTCTGGTGTCGCGATGGTCGCTACCCTCGAGGTATGACGACTTCTGATGTACACGGACGTGTGTGTGAGTTGTGAGATAGATAGAGTATCCTACACCTACCCATACGTTGAAAGGTTATCCTCATTATGCATTTCATATAGATTGTCTAGTACAGCATACTTATATATTTTTTATCTATTATGCATATTTTACTGTATTCAATTAGCATGCTTCTATGTATCTTGTTACGTCCCTCTGAGGACCTGGTCCCTTTCCAGGTGTAGACGATCTTGACTATTCGCAGGAGCACGGATCAGGACTTGCTACTTCTCTCTCTTTCGAGGAGGTCTTCTCTTCGAGCCTCGTTGATCATTAGATGATGTACTTATTTTGTTTTCCTTATATTCTAGTTTGGTAGTGAATTTGTCTTCACCCAACTACTTGTTCTTATCAAGCATTTTATACTTGATTCAGTTATATAGTTGATTGGTTATTTGATTCTGTGGATGAGATCTAGTTATGCCCTGTGACTTATGACATAAATCTATACCACCTGTGAATTGTTATTCATAATACAACGTACGTATGTGTTATGGTTTTCATATATTAGAGTTGCCATATATATACGGCTGACATGCTTATGTATTCCTAGTCCTACGTATTTTGGAACTGGGGCGTGACATATTTTTATGGTGGCCCATGCAGGTCGAGAGCATATTACCTCGGTTACGTTACTGTACTGAGCAAGCCTGCGCATAAGATTAGAATAAAGGATCTCATCCATTTATTTAATCACCTCCCTTGATTTTATTTCGCACTCTTATTTGATAGCTTGCATTGCATCTTGCTTGATCCTTTCACAACGTTAATCTTATCTTTTCTTTCGTGCTTGATAAGGGTTAGGAAGATGACTTGTACTAGGTATATACACTCTATTATTTAATAACACAATTAGTTAAATTATTGTAAGTTGGGTAGTATGCCTCATAACCTAGTATCACATAGTCTTTTTTATCCATTAATGAAGTATAATTGAATGACGCCAACTATAGGCTTGCATAAGAAGATAGTGTTTACCCAGACTGTAGAACTTAGAGGCTCATACCCCCATTTGGTCGACTATAGACTTAGACAAGGAAATAGTATAGCAACTGTAGAGGCATAACACCGGTCGAGTCTTATCTTCTTTGTGAACTTGAATTATTTTGTACCTTCCTTCATCATAATCTAGCGTACTTATATTTTTGGGCTACCTTCGCTTATGCTGCTATTTTATAGCTTAATTTTGTAAGCTTATTCTTTTATCGAGCTTGTTCATGACATATGTGTTATTGGGGACGCTTACTAATACATCGTCTAAATCAGAATCAGTGTATTATGATCTGATCAACCTTAGTATGCTTGGTTCGCTCTTCGCATAACTACTTTACGTGGATTGAGATATAGTTGACCCAGCTTGTTAGACGAATATACTTGTCCTCTAGACATGTTCGAGCATATCGTATCGGTTACATAACTGTACTGATATGAGCATACAAATAGGAATTTACCAAAATAAGATTTCAATCCACAACTGTCCTGACAACTCTCTTTTTGAATTCTTTAAATCGCCTTGGACCCCATACTTGTATTCTATCACCTCCTCCTTGAATTTTTTATTATTGTTTTTCGTCTTCCCTATTTCGGAAAGACGAATGTTCGTGCTTGGTATAAGTTTGATACACAGAGAGTACTAGATATATCCCATAGGCCAATCACATTACTTTGTGACTATCTTTTGTGATTAAGGGCATATCACAATGTGATATATTTGGTGTTAAAACTTTTGAGGATATGTTGATATTTTAACTAGATGGCATACCCACGATGCTAATGGATGACACGAGTAGCAGTAGTAGTATTCTCTCTCCTATCACCATCTCGTACCTTTGGGTGGCTCATCTTCTCTTCCATATCCATTCCTTGTCCCATACTTAATTCTTCCTATCGTAGTTGCATCTTTTCGTGCCATCATGAATTATTTTAGTTACTTCAACCTCACCCTTATTTTGTTAGTTAAAACATAAATGGGTTAGTAATAATTAATAACTAAAAAGATGAGTTCATAATGATAACCTTTATGTATATGCACTATAACAATATCTGTATTCTCTTATTATTTTTAACCATGAGTAGCATCCTTTAGTCTAACATGAATTAGTTGGATTGTTGAAATAGTTCATACTTCTAATATTTTTATAAAGTTAGTCAAGACCTTAATTGTTGTCCTGAAACTTAGACTAAGCTTAGGAAAGAGTTGAAGGCACTTGTTACGAACTGATGACTATGACAAATCGCTGGCGAGGTAGCAACAGCTGCAGCTAGACCATTATAGTAGAGTAGTCAAATTATTTGCAGACATACTGGCCAGGTGGCGTGGCAGTATTAGACTACGATACTTGGCGGTAATAGAAAAAAATCATGGTTATGAGATTCCAGACAAGTATCCCAAAATTTTTTACCAATGAATATATTCGTCTTACAACCTAGACAATAGCCTCAAAAGACTTTTACTACTAGTAGAATTCTTGTAAGTTGGATAGTGTAGACGAGTTAGAGGATAAAAGAATATTGTATAGACAATAAGGGAAAGAAGTGTTAGAATGACCAACTATAACCTTTTAGGAAGCACTGCTAGCTAGCAATAAAGTGTTAATAACTATAATGGTATATTACGAATATGGGTTAGTGTTAATTTCGAGAATGAAATTATTGTAAGTTGGGTAGAATGTAACCCCCCTAAAAAATTTAAATTTTATTTAAAGTATTTTTATTAAATTATTGAATATCTTTAGAATATTTTCATAGTTAATTAGAAAATAAAATTTATTGATTAATTTAATTATATAAATACTCATTTAGAATTATTCCACAAAATAATTTTTATTATTTTAGAGTCTTGTTAAAGGGCGATAGATTTTTTAGAATTTATTCTATGTGCAAATGTTCTTTTTGAATTTTTATATAGTCTCATATATATATATAAATATATATGTTAATAAATATAATAATAATAGTAATAATAATAATAGTAATAATAATAATAATAATAATAGTAATAGTGATAGTAATAATAATAATAATAAATAATAATAATAATAATAATAATAATAATAATAAAAGAAAAAGAAAAAGAAAAGAAAAGATAAAGATAAATAACAAAACCTTAAAACTAAAACCTAATAAAACCTATTCCTAAACTAACACCTAACCTACCCAACTCACCCACAGCAAACTCCCCCCCCTCGCGGCTCTCTCTCCCTATATATATATATATATATATATATATATATATATATATATATATATATATATATATATATATATATAACATAAATATAACCCTAACCCTAATCTCCTTCCTCCTTCACTCCGACCTCAGCCCCGACCGCCGGCCGACCGCAGCCGCACCGGCGCCGCCGCCACGCGCCACCACAGCCGCCGACGACCGCCACGGGCAGACTGCAACAACAGCACAAGCAGCAGCGTCCCAACTTCAAGGTATCATAGATTCTTCATCTTTGATTCTTTTTGTGAGCGGATTATTTGTGTACGTTCACAACCTAACCCTCTAGGATTTTTCTTCAAGCGGGACGAATTTTCGTGCCCTGGATTGGTCAAAAAATCGACCGAAAGTTGGCCGAAAAACTGAACAAAAACAGTCCAGAATTTTAATCCAAACCCCCATGTTTATGCCTAATTTGCCACCAACCTGTTTAATATTTTTAAAATCTAATTGAAGAGTTTTTTTATCTATATAACCGAGAATTTAACTGTTCTTTTACTTTTTATTAATTTATTTTATTTGTTAAATTATTCGACCTCCAAAACGACCAAAAACTTGGTAATTTTAAATTGTGATTTTGTGATACGGAGTGCACCCCCACCAAACGGGACCGTCTCGACTCGTACCAATTACACCAAAAGATGTGTATTGTATATCCTGACGTGTGGACTTTCGCGAAAGTTGATTCGGACGTGTGTGCGCATCAGAATCAACCCGTATCCGTAAAAAGTTCCCGTATCGCGACTTTTGTAAAACATTATCCCACTTTGTGTACGCTCGTCATAATATGACGAAACTTGAGTCATTGGATTCGTGGTATCACGCTGGTCCTGTGACCCAAGTTTTACGTGATTCTGAGACAGTTGACCAAGTCGCCTTTTTGCGGGCCCCACAGTTTGACTTGAAGGGCGAATTTGTGATCGGCTCACCGGAATCCAAAATTGGACATACCGTTAAGTTTGTATCGACGTTTAGAATTTGTTTGACCTATAATTTGTCCCATTTAGAGACCTTTACCTCTGGCACGTATTTCGATGCAAAGTGGGCCACATGTGGACCCCACCTTGACCCAAAATTACTGTTTGCCCCTGTGTCCAAATTGGACGAAAGGGTAAACTTTTCTGACTATCTCGCTTATTTCGGGAACATTGGTGATGTTTATTTCAGCATCTAAAGATGTTCATTCTGATGCCATAGTTCTGATCCCTTGTGCTGGATGTCTGGACCCTTACACTTCGCAACTTTCTTGCCAGGCAAGTATACCTTGCCAAATTGCTTACAGTACTTTGCATACTTATTATATTTTATATATTCATTATATATGTATTTTCTTTCAGTCATTGTTATATATTATATATGTTGACACACACTTGACACATAGTATCATGTGAGGGGAGGATAATCCGTAGGCGTATGGGCTACCCACTCTGGTAAACTGTAGTAACTAGCACGCACTACGGTAGTTGTGTCATGATAGTCGCTACCCTCGAGATATGTCAATTTCTGGTATCGCAATGGTCGCTACCCTCGAGGTATGATGGCTTCTGATGTACATGGACGTGTGTGTGAGTTGTGAGATAGATAGAGTATCCTACACATATCCATACATCGAAAGGTTGTCCTCATTATACATTTCATATAGATTGTCTAGTACAGCGTACTTATATATTTTCTGTCTGTTATGCATGTTTTACTGTAATTAGCATGCTTCTATGTATCTTGTTACGTCCCTCTTAGGACCTGGTCCCTTTTCAGGTGTAGACGATCTTGACTATTCGCAGGAGCACGGATCAGGACTTACTACTTCTCTCTCTTCCGAGGAGGTCTTCTCTTCGAGCCTCGTTGATCATTAGATGATGTACTTATTTTGTTTTCCTTATATTCTAGTTTGGTAGTGGATTTGTCTCCACCCAACTACTTGTTCTTATTAAGCATTTTATACTTGATTCAGTTATATAGTTGATTGGTTATTTGATTCTGTGGATAAAATCTAGTTATGCCCTGTGACTTATGACATAAATCTATACCACTTGTGAATTGTTATTCATAATACAGTGTACGTATGTGTTATGGTTTCCATATATTGGAGTTGTCATATACATACGGCTGTCATGCTTACGTATTCCTAGTCCTACGTATTTTGGGACTGGGGCGTGACAGATACCCTAAGCATGCTTGGTCTTATGGTAGTAATCCTCGGACTTGCCTGCAGAAGCAGAGGTAGCCGTCGATGTTTGTCGTAGTTCAACCCCTTAGCGGCTTTTAGATCGTACCCCATCTTCTGGATGAGGTATTTATCTCGAGAGTTGTACTGATGAAGTAGCATCTTGCCGGTATCTAGTTTTGTCTCCAGTTTCTCTGGGTCGAAGGATTATGGACTTTCCACTCTGCTGAAGATGATGAGTTTGTCTTCCCTCTTCTTTGCTGGAACCATGAATTAAGAGTTCGGACTAGCGAGAATCTGGTTGACTGCATAGGTGGAAGTCACCTATGTATACATGAGCAAGCCTAGACCGTGCAACCTGGAATATAATGTGTTGAGATATGCGACATCTGAGTAGTTCAATGATAGCCCTTTATTGATAAAAATAAGGTACGTCATCTTCCATTACATTGTCGAGAGAAGGGACGTTAGCATGAGCAGCTACGTACTCTTCCAGTTCATCCTTCCCAAGATCTACCACCAGTGCGAGCGAAGGCTTTGGAGGTCTCTTGCGCAGCTTTACCACTAAAGATTCAGAAGTCGTAGTGGGCGCTAGATCTTCCTTCGGTGGTTGACTCGGTCTATGGAGGCGAACGACCAGAGGCTCTGGTGCTTTTCAGTGCAGTTTCATCCTGAGGGGAGGAGCTATGTCGGGAGCGTATACTTTGAGGTGGACTCTCAAGGGCTTGTCCGTTGTTGTCCCAGTATCTACCTCATCGTCAGCATCATTGCACATTTATCTTGGTAGACTTGTTTGTAGAGTATCGAGTTAGAATAGTAGTCCTCGACCCCGTTAAATGGATCAACGTCGGCAAATTCTATCTTGACAACGCCGTGATTATCGATGTATTTCAAGCACCGGGGCAAGGTTGATGGAACGATCATATACTGATGTATCCATGGACGTCCCAACAAGACTTTGTAGGATACATCTACGTCTATGACGTAGCAGGTGACCTCTATTTTCAAGTTGCCGATATGATATTTCAAGCGAACTTGCCCAGAGAGTAGCTTCTTCCAGTGTTGAAGCTACTGATGGCAGTATTGGTCACTACCAGGCGATGCATCGGGATGCCAGAGTCTGAAGCAGACTTCGCGGGATGACGTCGATTGACAAGCCAAGGTCGATGTACATCCGGTCCACCTTGATGGCGCCGATGTAACCTGTGTAATACAGATGATGATCATGCCGATTATTTTTCAACAACATGTCTTGTTGTGAGAACGTGGTGTTGGTATCGCCTCCACCACATTATTGCAGTAGGGGCATGTGGCAGGATCCTCCGCTGGCGGCTTAACCTAAGCCAAGTAGGTGTCGGCATTATGTAATATCTCACTCAGAGCAACCCGAGTATCTTTGGAGAGTCGGAGAAGCTCGAATAGTGACAACTTCACTGGAGTATTGGCGAGTTGTGCCAAGATGTCGAAGTTGTAGGGCTTCTCCAGCCCTTGAGTAGTATCTTTCTACAGCGGTCTGTCGAAGCGAGTTTTTTTCTGCTTGGACTTGTCTGCTGTCGGAGGCTGGGATGGACCCTTATCAAATGCGGCGATTGGGAGCGCACCATCGTCGGGGGTATCGTACTCTCATTGGTACGCCAGTCCTGACCACTTTGTTCCCACTATAGCTTCTTTGGAAGGGATAGAAACTGTGTAGCGGGATTTGGACTTCTTGCCCTTGGACTTGGTGGCAGAAGGTGTTGTCTGCTGTATCAAGTATGGAGCAAGATCGGGATGGATCCACATGACCTCCTCCCATGATGTGGTGAGAGGTATCAGCCCAGCTGTATGGTCACGAGCTGGCGGAAGATTGACAACATTAATTATTGCCCGGGGGATCAGGATTACTCCGTCTTGGACTTCCGTTACCGAAAAGTTGCCGAATTGGAGAGATACTATGTTTATGACGACTGTCTTGTCATCAAAGTCCAGAGTGAGGGTCTTGGTGTCAAGCAGTCGCTGGATGTACCTTTTCAGTGTGTAGCAGTCCCGCGTCGCATGATGGACGTAACGGTAGTAGTGACAGTACTTCGGGTTATTCACTTCAACAGGACATTTGACGTCGAGTAGCCGAAGCTTGTTTTCCTGTATCAGTGCATCAAAGATTGCTATTACGTCATCATCTTCGAAGGAGTATATTTCCTTCAGTTTTGGAGCCTCTGTGGGCTTTTGCTCGGGCTTCTTGCCTATATTGGCGACCAGAGCATGTTTTCTCTTGCCATCCCAAGCGCTATTGTCGTTGTTGTTGTTGCTGATGTAAGGGCTCTTTCCCCTATCATCCGCAACAGGGATTTGTATTCCCAAGAGGCGAGCATCCTTCACCTTCTTCTCAGCATCGACCATATTTATGATGAATGTCGTCTAGTCTTTAAACTGAAAGTCGCTCATCCAGAGCCTGACTGTGGGAAGGAGATTCCTTCGGCATGTGTCCATCAGCATGGACTCTGGGTTACCGGGGATAACTTTAGCACCGGTTGTCTGTACCGTTTGATGTACTCCTATACAGACTCTTTATTTTTTGTGCGATGTCCATTAACGAGGACATTGTCATGTCATTTCCCTCTCATGGAACCGAGCAAGGAAAATGCCTTTGAAGTCGTCAAATGACGAAATACAGTTGTCTTGGAGGCTGCACAGAACAAATCGAAGGCTATTCCAAACAATGCCCCGACAAAAAGCCTAGTTAAGAGGACATCGTTGCGAGGCAGATGCCTCATTGCTGTCTCAAAATAACCCATGAATTGACGAGGCAATATCTTCCCATCAAACGGAGTCATGTTGAAGATCTTGTACTTGGACGGATACGATACATCTCTCTACTCGAGGGGATACGACTGTCGGATCTCGAGCTCGTGCAGTAAGTCCCGATTGTCCATAGAGTCTAGGCGGGCCCGGAGTTCTCGTACCTCCAACATTGCTTCCAAAGCTTCATCGACTGCGGGAGGAGCAGACGATCCAGGTAGGGGATGGTTACCGCCAGCGGGTAAAGCGATTGCATTGGAATCCCTGTTGGTCCCGGGGTCCAGGCTTGCTTGACCAGAGGCCCTCGCTGGTTGTGGGGCCATATTTGCCTTGATTTCCAGCTTTGTCTGGGTCAAGATTTGCATTGATGCGCTTATGTTTGCATCATGGCCTCGAGGGTTTTGAGGCACTGCCGATCGTTGGGGCCCTTATGATCGTCCCGTGCTATGTATATTATTCTCACATTGGAAGAAATGGATGGGACGGTGGACGTTACACTTTCTGCCTCAGAATCTTATAGTGAATGGTCCTCCAGGAAAGTTGGCAGCATTGCATCCTCTTCAGACTAGGAGGGAACACTACCCCCGGCGTAGGAAGCTCCGTCTACTTGACGAGGGTGGCTACCTCCAGGGACCTCAGCATATATTCCTTGGGAGTCATCATCTTCATAGAATGCCAGATTATCATAGAGGTCCGGGGGATTATAACCCCCTGCTTGCATAGCTATCTGAGGTCTTGAGGAAGAACTCCCCCCAATAGCTGACAACTTCTTCTTTGAGCGGGTGCCCAAGAAAATACCTTCCGCGGGTTTCGCTGCCTGTCCCCCTTGGGCCCGTCTCCTTGACCTGCCAGCCGAAAGCGACGAAATGGAAGTGCAGGACCTTTGACTTTCCTTTATGGAGGAGGCCTTTCGAGCATAATAGCATGAGACAAAGGGCAGCTCCTCTTCCTCTGGTGCTTGTACATGTTCTCCATGTTGCAGTCGTGTGGGTACCCTTGGTTGGAGCCGCTGGAATGCCAACTGCTTTTTTGTAGGTACTGATATTTTGTTACAGCAGCAGTTGATGATAATGTTGGCACAGTGATGCCCTGGGGAAGATACTTCGTATGTTGTGGTTGTTTCCCTCGCTTTGCGTTTATGATTGATCATGTGGCGCAAGTCAAGAGAGGGCTTACTCACCTTTGCCCCCTTCTTATGGGTCCGGGTAGACCGAGCACATGGGTACGTAGGTATTGATTTTGCTTCCTGACCTAGGGTTCGTATAAGAACTTGCTCCAAGTTTCCAATGAAAGAATCTTTAGACCAACCCTGTCCGATTGCCACAGCGGGGTAGACGCATGGGCCGATTTTGTTTGACTTTCTGTCAGGGGCACATACAGTAAGCAGCGCCTACTGGCGGTCGATCGAATGAGCAATTGCATGAGCTTAGCAAGCTCGCATTGCCCTAGACTTCTTCGTCCTAGCATGCACCGGTGCGTATTATGAAGAGTCAAAGTTCACATCTTTCCCTTTCACTGCAGAAGCCGCATGCCATCTTGTTCGCCATTATAAGTGAGTTTAGGTACACTTTTATTTAATAACAAACAAACGTACAAAGAAATCCTAAGTAGAAGATCTAAATACAATATTTAATCTGGATAGTGTGACGATGGAGATCGAGCGCTATAGCGGCTCCTTTACTCCGTTGACAGTCGTACGTGCACACAAGCTCATGAGAGAGAAGAGAAGAGAGCATCCTCATGCTGATGGGTTATAGGTGCCGCATATGCTTATATTTGGTGGCCGCAAGGGGATCCTTCAATAAAATGCGGTTACAACTGTCACCGCATGCCATGGGCAGGCTGCCACGTGGCTTCTGTTGGGATCTGCTGTTGATGAGATCTCAGGGTTGTTTTCAACCCGTTGCGTGCGTGACTTGGTCAGCTAGACACGTAGTCAGCACTGATCGTACGAGAAATCTTCTTCGGTTGGAACGGAAAGATCGAGAGCCACATAACGTCATGGCCTCAAAGTATTGTGGTCGTATATGTAATCTCGCTTGGCCTTGGTCGTATGGACACTCTGGTCGTACGACATTGTGGCCGCATATGTGCTCTCGTTTGGCCTTGGTCAGATGGACACTCTGGCCGCATGATGATGATGTCGCATAGGTATGTCGCCACATAAGTGTTATCGTTTAGCCATGGTCGGATGAATACTCTAGCCGCATAATGACGAGGCCGAATGGGTATGTCGCCAAATGTGAGCGAACATGTGGCATGACACGTCCGTCGAGGACATCAATGAGTTGATGTGACTTTTCATCTTTTCCTGAGTCATCATCTTCACGGGTCTCGAAGTGTCTCAGTGTGAGGAGTGATGGGTCAGAAAGTCTGACAGACATCAAATATTGTGTCAGCGGGATCTTGTGCGGCTCCATGCTCTGTGGTCGTTCATGCCACATAGAATGTACTATGAGGCTTCTAGATCTTTGGTTGATCAGGTCGTATGTGGCTTCTCTGCGGCTTGGTTGTTCAGGCCGCATGTACCTCCTCTACAGCCTGTTTTCGTTCTTTTGAGGGGGGGGGGGTATGACCTTCATACGGCCTGCATAATTTTTCATGCTTCTACACTGACGTGTTCCCAGATGAGCTGCCCGAATTTTCTCCTGATCGAGAGATCGAATTCACCATTGACACATTTCCTGATATGTAACCGATACCAAAGGCACCCTACCGAATGACCCCAACAGAGCTGAAGGAATTGAAGGTGCATTTACAAGATATATTGGACCGATGATACATTCGCCCAAGCGTTTCTCCGTTGGGGGGGGTGCTGTTCGTGAAGAAGAAGGACGGATCCATGCGGCTGTGCATCAACTACCGAGAACTGAATAAAGCTACAGTGAGAAACAAATACCCGTTATCACGGATAGACGACATGTTTGATCAACTACATGGATCGATAGTATTCTCTAAAATTGATCTCAGGTCAGACTATCATCAACTTAAGATCAAGTCTGATGACGCACCAAGTCAATGTTTCAAATCCAATATGGACACTATGAATTTCTTGTAATGTCGTTCGGCTAGACAAACGCTTCAGCAGCTTTCATGGATATGATGAATTGCGTATTCTGGCTGTAAAATCCCCTAATTTTAAATATTTAATTATTTAATTAATCATTGAATTAATTACATTATTTGTTAGTTAATTAGAAAATAAAATAAAATTTAATTAATTACCTAGGCAACTACTCATTTAGAATTTTGAACAAAAACTATTATTTTATTTTAGAAAACCTTGTAGAGGAGGTACATTATTAACGCACATTTAGAATTTAATTACAGCTCTATGCTAATCCAATAACAAAGATGCCTAAGGAGCAAGGAGACAAAATCTGAAAGAACTTGTTAAATCACTATACTGTGTATGGGCAAACACAGCCAACTGCATGTTTAAAGGTGCGAAGTTAAATTCCTACAAACCCAGAGTGAAATAGGTTCTGCATTTTATACTGTCAAGGTTCAGCTGCTAGAGGAAAAACTCAGCAAAGAGGATGCAGCCTTTGTATGTGTCGAGGCACTCGATGCAATTCCGCGGAGAGGGCAGGAATTTGAGGTGGTTAAAATATTCGTTATCAGCTTTCATGTTAAAGTTATTAGCCTCTGTTTTTTTTTTCCTGTATATATTTACTTGTTGGATTAGGGAGGTCAAGAACATCCCACGACAAACTTGTGCTCAGCTAGTCACTAAAATCAATGGTGCTTATCTATGTAGGTCGTAAATGGTGAGGAAAAGGTCTCGGACTGGAAGGAACGGTTTTCAACGATGATCAGCAGAGCTGAAGAGTTACAATGACCATCCACGAAAATGTCCATCGCATCTTGTGGGCTCTGATCGAATCCTACAGTTATTACAAAGTCGACTGGGTCATTACTATCTGGGAAATGTAATTCATGATAAATTCTCATATTTTGGATGGTTTCGTAGACCCTTAGTTTGTAAAAGAATGACATGAGTGCCATATTCTTGTCATGTTCTTAATAAATTCGGAACTGTAAAGGACTCTGTAGTCTTGTATGTATAAGAAATAAGAATTCTTGTCTGTGAATTGACTTACAGATCTTCGATAAATACTTCAAAATCTTTCCATTGCCAAAAATGTCCGGAAAAGATGTGAGCCTAGCATGAGGGATAAGAGACACTCAGCATAGACTAGGAGGTTGCCTATGGAATCTATCAAGAGGTCTTATAGACCAAATTAAGATATACAGGCAAATCATCCTTGGCTACCAAAGATTAGGACTCTTAATCTCCATGTAAGGCTTCTCTTCCACTCCATGCTTGTCACGTTGTTCTCTATTGCTATTTATAGAGCTACATTGACTTTGTTTTGCATTTTCATAAGGAATATATTCTCATGATTCATGGAGGCATGAAGCAAAAGCTTCCTATAGATTAGATGATAGATATGAAGAGCAACTTAAAAAGTTCTCATAACAGTACAACTAAATGCTTATTTTAGTCAAATGGTTCTCTTTATGACAGAAGATGCTCAAAATCTGAAAGAAATCCATGGTCTCCTCTGAAGGATATCCAAGTAGAAGAATCAAAACTTAAAAGAGCGCATGCATTGTTATTCCCATGCCAAAATCTTCTCATTCTCACCAAGGTCAATGCCTACTAGTATCAAGTAGCTAAACTCTTTTGTTCTGATTGCAAATTGTGTTTGACTAATTATTCTCTAGGATCAATTGGAGGGATTTATTTGAGAGGTGCTGATTCTTTGTTGTACCGACGACATGGACACCGCAATATGGATACAATATTTATTTTGGCGTGTCCTATCATATTTTATTGTGTTTGTGTGATACATGTCCGACACGAGGTAACGTGTGCGCACAACATTTTTCAGAGGGTAGGTATCTTCTTATGTACTTATCTGCTTTCTTGGCATCTAGTGGAAGTGGTTTACTGTATCAGAAAGCAGTTGGCATTCTTTGATTTGAATTGGATTCCCATGAATGTCTACATGATACATAAAGAGAGAGCAAAAATAGAGATGAGGTTCTTCTTTTTTATACTCTTAACCCTGGCAGTTTTAACCTAAAATATAAATCTGTCACCAAAATTTTCCCAATCAAATGTTAAAAAACACAAACTTTTTAATGTTATAATCCATAAACATTACAAGCGAGGGCGTTGTAATGTTCCGTTTCGAGCGGAGGCATTGTGTTGGTTGGTTTGTATAGGCAGGTCAGATTCGATTTGTGCGAAAAATTGTGTAATTTGAGCGACGATGTAGATTTGCTTAATTTGGGTTGGATTGGATGGATTATTGAGCAATGCTCACTTATATGGTTATACAAATTAAGAAGATCACGCATCACATCAAATCATATCTTTGAAAAATCGTTCGGTATCTGCATGATCGGGACAAAAATGTAATTCGTTAAATGGTGAGTGATGTTGGTTATTCTTGCATTTAACTTCACGCTTAATAAAAAAAACTCTTTTTGTTTCCTATGTGATGTAACCGATAATGTCTTAATAAAAAGATAAAGGTAAAAGAAATCACTGATATTATTGTTATTGCTCGAAATATTGAATTTGTAACTGTTGTGCACTTATGCACGATGATGAGACATTAGGTCCTCAAATGTGCGTTAATAATGTTATATTCAGAGCTTTCACAAGAGAGCGCTATGAAAATGGTTTGTTACCATTGAATCACGAGTAATATTTTGTGACTGATAGGTTCACTTGTGACAACCCTGAACGGGGAAGAGTTATGGGCATGGGGCTCAAAAGAATAATAAATGGTACAGATGTCGTATTGCATCATTTTTTATATTTTTATTACCATGCATATTATGTTTTTGCACCTAAAGTATACGCACTTGCATGGTCATAAAGAACTTGTTTACAAAGCTTGGTTCCTCGAATGGTACCCGGGACATCGGGACTGTGCTGGCCTAGAAGAAAATGATGAAAGTGCATTCTCCCCGTCATGAGAATAGATACAAATGCCTTCTTTGAAAGAAAAGAATGGTACGTGTGCATGGCTTCATGAGAGAAGAGTACATGTATTAGAGTCCTCCAGTAAGGCTGGCTATCTGTACTGGGGACGCCATAATACCATAGGTAGTCCAAAATGATGTATCACCAGTGACCATCATGCAGTTACGCTGCATACTAATGCCAGGATGTCAGTTGTTCCAAAACAACCCTGACAAATTTCGATGAATATTGGCTTCTGATATCCGTACGGATATCTAGCCTGGTTACATGTTTTTGGCTAGAACTTATGGACTGGAATCCGACGTAAAACCACAACAAATCCGTTATGGGTAGAAATTCAATTTTAGGTCAGATTTGATTAACTTATTTGGATGATCCGGATGGCTCTAGATGTAGGGATCAGTGGGGAATACCAATATTAGGGTTTTCTAACATTTGGAGAGAAATATAACAAAATGTGTGCAACTTTCAAGAGAATATATAGATCGAAGGCTTGAGAGATAAATCCATGGAGATTTTGGAGAATACGTTTGTGGGGTTCGTGTAGTCGGATTTGAGAAAGCGAATGCTCTACCTGATCTTGCTTCTAGTAACTTGGATCGGTTATTTTACTTTGTATTATCTGCTTGACTAGTTGCAGTGATTCGTGTTTGAATTGGCGTGAGAAGTTTGGTAGAAGTAATGTATTCTTTTATATCCATAATAATGAATGTTTCTCAGGGTTAGATATCACATTATTCCGTGGTTTTCTCCCGACTCAGATTTTTATATAAAATTCTTGTGTTTTTGTGATTATAGATCGTGGTTGTGTATTGTGCATTTGCAGGTTCATTCGTCCTTCATTCCTCAAATAGTACTTTCAAACTGGGATAGAGATTATTCTACTGGGTTCCACCCTCCATTCCCAATGCTTCAACCCTTCCTTAATATGACATGGGCCAAATTTTTAGGTGTCATCTTGTAGGAATTCAGAGACTTAACGCAAAGGAACTCAATGGGCGTCGACACTTGAACCAACAAAGAAAACAACGAACCACAAAACCTTCTACGAGAACCGTCATATGACACAATATGTGATGGCTTCGACCAAATATACAAATCCGAATCCTTTATAAATGAAAGAATTAAATGTATGCATTGATTCCTTTGCCTCAAAACCAATCTCTTACAAATTCTCAAGAAGAATATAAAATTACAATGAGATTGTAAATAAAACCCCAACTCGAACTAGAACCCATACCTAGAAAGTGGTTGACCACCGGAATGACACGGATGACGATCTCCTTGAAGGAGTTGACTACATTCCGGTCAACACCCCACCTCTCTTGAATGCAATCCCTACGAGGGTACGATCTTGTAGCAATGGTGGATACGCTTGAACTCCAGAAAAGAATCAACCAATAAACCCTTAGCTTCCTTTTATAGAGGCCAAGAAACCTTAGAATCATCTAGAAAACCCTAACTTAAACATTAAGTTCGACCAACCAATATGAATTGTCCAATATGACCAAAATTCGGGTCCATCTGCTGTTTCCGCCCCAAAAATTCAGTCAAAATTTTGGATTTCTATAGGTATGTTCTTGGCTTGAAATCGGAATACCGATCGAAATTTCGGTCCTTAGTACCTTCGCTTGAAACGCTTGTTCGTCGCCCTTTCAACTCCGAATTTGATTGTCGACTTCACGACTTTTTCCATCGACTCTGTGAGTTACCAAACTGTCCATCCGCCTCCAAATTGAATTGATGACCAAGTGAATTAACCTGGGTCCATTGCCACATCTTGTCCCAATAGAATAAACAAAACCAATAACAGTAGTAAATATCTTTCTTCCAGAATGTTTTAATCTATGACGTTCACATGATACATGGTACATCACTTTCTTTCTCATAAGTAGTTATCCTAATCATCCTATGTTGCACAAATTCGGAAACATACGGAAAAGGATATGAGAACATTTTCAAATAGGTTCAGTTTAATCACCTATGTTGCACAAATATAGATAAAAAAGTACACACACGTTACGGATACGGACACATTTGTCCATGTCCGTGCAACATAACACTTGCCTATGTTTATTCTGTCCATGTAGCATAGAATCTTAACAATATGTTAAAAATGTTTGGGTGGAAGAATAACTTACAAATGCAGGTCAAATGAGTGGCAGGGAATGAGGAGATATCAATCTACCTGAAAACATATTATTAGAATCTTCTTACACAGTTAATCAGTTCAAATATTGCATTGTCTAGTTAAGGTTTTGTTTTTCTTAATATTTTCAACATTACACTTGAAACCCAAACACTAAGAGTACCATTCTTTCATTTCTACCTTTCTCTTCATATTAGTATAATGTTAAAGATCCTCACCAGTCCATTACATTTTCACTATGTAAGTAATTAACCTAATTCAAGAGATCTTCACGGCCAAGATTTTAAATTTTATTTTTTATGTTTTTGCGAATAAACTATCCTACTTAATCGAACTTAAAAAGCTCACTCTCTTAAACGTGTGTCAAACTTATGGTGTTTTCTTATTGTCACTCATTAAATGCTACATATACCTGCGTGGCTATTGCAGCCTCACATGTTCGGACATGTATAAATATTTAACTCGGACAATCCTTTACTATTGACAGCCTCACCTGTTCTAAAAAGATGTTCCGTGCTCATATGTTTGCTGCTACTGCGGACAGTTGAATCTACTGATTGCTGTGCATATTGTTGTGCTGATTATTGTTCCGGCTATTTCAAGTGTATATGCTGTTACTAGACCAGTATAAGGCTTTGAGCCGCAGGTGGTGGTGTGTTCCTCTTGTGCTGTTGGATTGAACTTGTATGTAACAGCTAGGACCTCACCCATGTATAAATTGAGTCAAGATAAATAGTAAGCAAATCAATATTATGAACCAAAGATGGTACACTTTATGTAAAACTCAAGGTAATTGAAAGAAGCAAAATGGATAATTAGTTTAAAATTTAAATTCCTTAAAATAATCGTATATTATTATACAACGTGATATCAAACTGAATTTTATTAAAAATTAAATTTAAATCTTTCACACAATTTGAAGAATTATATAATTATTTAAATTCAATTAAAGTATAATCCAGTTTTATATTTATTTATTTATATGTACTTATCATACTATAAGTATTCCAGCCGACCTATATCTTAATAAGATTGCTTTCGATATTATTGAATTTATCAAAATATAAAGATTTAAACTAAAAATTGAAGGTAATATCTGTATAAGACATTCCCTTAATGTAATAACAAATATTAGTCAAATGAAGAAAATAATTTGTATAGCTATACTAGTTAATTTGTTGTATCACGTTTCCGGTTGGCTACCCGATGTGGGACTAAACTCCAACTTCATTACCACCTTTTTTAGTGCTCAACCGGAAACGAGATACATCCCAACATAAAATTGTCAAAAGTGATAAATGAATAAACCTCCATTATAGCAAAAGACCTCCCTTTAGATTACCGTCAACTCAAAACTAATAAATGAATGAACCTCCAATACAGCAGAACTCCCGTTAGATTACCGTCAACTATAGTGCCCTATGGATTATTTATAAGAAGTTCCATTGCCGGGAGTTGAACCCAGGTCTCTCGGTTAGAGCCGAGTGTCTTCACCAACTAGACTACAACGGAGATGACTAGACTTCGGAAAGTGTGAACTCTGCGGACAAAGACCCTATTTATCTTTCATGCGTTCTCTCTGGTTATTCAGAACTCATATGAATACGACGAATAGCCAGATAATATTGATAAACTTACATAGGAATAAGATGCACATCTGGGATCCAACACAAAACAAGTTTGAAGATATATCAAATCATATATAAAGTTACGAAGTGCTTTGATCGATGCAACATTAGCAAACTTGTGAACGTAACCCCTATAAGAGCTACACATGATCTAATGATTCCGATCCACATACAATTTGACATCTAAAAAAATACGCAATCTTAGCCGCACGCCATTTAAAATGAATGGTTCAAATTTAAATGCATACCAAATTTACATGCATTGATGCCAAATTTGACATACATGCTAATTGATAGTAGATTGTATTAATTAGTGGGATATTCAATTTGACATGCAGAGTAATTAATACAAATTAATCTATCAAATCTGAACCATTCATTTCAAATGACGTGGGCTGAGATTGTGTAATTTTTTAGATTTCAAATTGTATGTGTCACCTGATCCTGATCCCGATCCATATATATATATATATATATATATATATATATATATATATATATATGAGGAGGGATCCACATCCCTGAATTTTTGCATCCCCTTGTTATCAACGGTTGGATCTTGTTTAAGTCATCTAATCTTAAACATTGATTTGAATGGTTCAAAGCAACAGTTAAGATTAGATGACTTAAATAAGATCCAACGGTTGTAAACATGGAAATGCTTGGAGATGATGTGGATCATTCCTCTCTCTCTCTCTCTCTCTCTCTCTCTCTCTCTCTCTCTATATATATATATATATATATATATATATATATATATATATATAATTTATATATTTAAACTATTTTTCAACAATATTAGAAAAAAATATTTACGTACAACAATCGTGAATTTACTAGTTTATTACAAACCCATATAGAAGTGTAACATATTTATAATCCATGAGAATATATAACAATAACAACCTATATGATCCCAGGATTAAAAACCTAAACGTGTTTGGTCTGAATACTCTCAAAACCACTCACGAAACCAAATTAAACAAAATTCCTAACCATGCATATTGCAACATAAAATACAAAATATGACGACCATCAATAGATATCGCGTGCCAGTACGAATAGGAGAATACAAATACACATTAACCCTCCATTCAAAATATAAAAATATACATTTTTTTTACAACATTTGAATACTGTCTTAACCCTGAAAACTATATATTAAACTTTATTTCTTCTAACTGATTAGAACCAGTCATTGTGCTATGATTGGTTTCTGTATAATGATACCCGTATTTGTATGTGAATGGCAAGAAAAAACTTACTGGTTCAACACTATGTGATCAGATCCGACAGCAGTCATTCCATCTCAAATATGATAATTGTAAAATCTTAATGGATTTAATGGAAAATCCAAACTGGCCATCAGTGAAAATGGATACAGCTACTCCTACAGAACTACAGAAGACTCAGACTGATCCTGGATTGTAACGTCGCATTCAATATCTTGTTATGTATATACACCTATATATGCTGGAAACTTCACAAATCTTTACATGAAAGACCCAGTTGGTACTCATCTCAGTTCAGCAAGAAGCAATGTCCGTGGGTTTTGGTAGTAGGCTTTATATCCATACGTCTGCAATACAATTTTGTTCAATCCCTTCACAACCTAATCTATAAACATTCAAATACACAATCTCCTTCTTCGTGGTCCAAGAATAATGCATCCCCCAACTCTTGTATAAGCCTTGTCGTATCCCAAATCCTGGCATATTGTCACACCACAACCTCGATATATTTATTGGCTTTGTTGCATCCCAACCTCGATTTATTAGCGCCCTTGTCGCATCTCCAACCCTGACATATTGGATTTTGAAATATCCCTAATCCTTATATATTGGCTCTTGTCTCATCTCCAACCGCAATATATTGAGTATTGTCGCATCCCGAAACTTACAATGACCCTTTATTGCATCCTCAACTCCGAATATTGACTTATATCACATTTCCAACCCAACATATTTGCTTGTTGTGGCACACCCAACCTGACACAATGTACCTTGTTGTAACCCCAAACCAGATATATTGGCTAATGTCGTATCCCCAACTCCAATACTCGTATCACCACATACTGGCACTAGTCACATCCTCAACCCTGCCATATTGACTCTTGTCGAATCCCCAAATACAAAATATTGGTCTTGTTGTATGTATCTCCATCCCCACATATTGGCACTTCTTGCTTCCACAACCCCGACATATTGGGTCTTGTTTTGTCCCCAAGCTGAACATACATTACCAGCACCCACATATTTTACTTTTTGCATCTCCAACCCCGAAATATTTGACTCTTGTCGTATCTCAAATTCCAACATATTGATCCTTGTCGTATTTCAATCCTCATCTATTGACACTTTTTGCTTGCACAACTCCGACATATTGCCTTTTGTCGTACCACCAACCCCGACATATTGACTCTTGTTGTATCACAAACCTTGAAATATTAGCCTATGTTGCATCTCCAACCCCAATATACTGGCCATGGTTGCAACCCCATTCCACAAGATATTAGCTCTTACAACATTCGACATTGCCAACCCCAATATACTGGCCATGGTTGCAACCCCATTCCACAAGATATTAGCTCTTACAACATTCGACATTGCCAACCCCGATATATTCACCTTTCCGCAACCCCATCCGAACCTCGATATATATTGTGTCCTAATCTCTATATGTTAAGCCTTCTCGCATCCCCAACCCCTATATATTCGCTCATGTTGCATCTCAACCCCAATATATTAGCAAATGTTTCATAGACAACTCATATATATATGGCCTTGTCGTATCACCAACCCTAACCTTTGTCATATCGCCAATCCTGACCTATTGGCCCCTTTTGCAAACACAATCGCAATATGTTGGCCCTTGTAGTAACCCAACTGCCACATATTGGTCTATGTTGTCCTCCATCGTATCCAAATTCTAAAATAATGGCTATTATTGTATCACAACTCTAATATGTTAGACCTTGTTACAATCCCAAACTCGACATATTAACTTTTGTTGCATCCCAACCCTGAATTGAACTTGATGTATCCTCGCTTACGATATATTGGTTGACTTGTCGCATTCATAACACGAGTATATTGGCCCTTGTCAGTGATAGACCCATCCTAGGCCGAGGTGGGGTGGGGGGGGTGGGGGATTGTCACAACTCCCTTCCCCGTGATTCAAGGATCCTATTGTAAAGTTTTGTTTTCCTATTATTTATATAGTTCTCATAAGAAATAGTGTATCCTACTGGTTAAAGTAATGGGATCCTAACTTGGAGGTGTTGAGTGCAACCATATCTTTCAACATGTTGTCGATTTTATAATTGTTTTTTAACATTTTCTTAATTTTTTATATAATGTCCCTTAAATTCTAATAAAGGTGATTTTGCCATCCCCCTCAAGGTAGTCAAAGGCGCAAGGCGCACTCGAGGCACAAAGGGTCCAAATCGTCCGAGACGCAAGACACACTTAAGGTGCACGTCCGAACGACGCGAGGCACAAAATATATATATATATATATATATATATATATATATATATATATATATATATATATATATATACTCACATCGGATTTCTACATTGATAAACATGTGTTTCAAATTCCCCCATGTTTAGGTTGCAATCATTTTGAATTGAGTGAGAGAGAAAACAGTAAAAAAAAAAGTACAACATTTCAAAAAACAGTCTAAAAACAGTACAACAGTTCAAAAAATAGTCTAAACATGTTATTTTTTTCACAAGATTTGGAAGAAGAGCTGGAGGAGATCTGATTGATGGAGGGTCTTAACTCTAGATTGACGGGACTCTTACCAGTCAACGCCAGTCAAAGTTGGTTAGAGATTTGGAATTTGGAAGTGAGGAGCTTTTTAGCAAAGGGTAAATAAGCTAGTTTCAAATATCGTCTTGCGAATTTAAAAAAAAAATATTGACGCACTAATCCAGTTATCAACCCATAAAATGGACTTTAACACGTAGGGAGTATTGGGATAAATATAAATATACAAACATCATTCCTCTTTACAGCTTCTAGAGTTTTGGTATATCATATACTAGGCACTCCACTAACCTTTCATATCACTCAAATATGACATAAAATCCACCACAACCAAAGCCTAACATCAAAAAACATAATAACCATATCTGAAAACGTAGAGTCCGTTTTTTACTAGCAACATTTGGAGCATCCCTTATATAATCAACAACCCAAATCTCCATCCTTGAATTATTACAAAAAGTACGTAAAACATGAGATCGGAAACAACAACTGCAAGCCACATTTCACTACTAATTTTGGCATTCAATGTTTTCATAAACTACCCGAAACACTTGACCAAGAAATTGTGATAACATATATCGTAGGGACTAGGGACTCACTAGCCCTTTAATCAAATTGAAGTAACCTATGTTGCATGGCACAAATATGGCAAAACACGATATATGACATGCGACATGACATGGCACCAAATTTTAGTGTCCAGGTGTACTGTGGAGTGTCATTGTCGTCTCTAATACTCGTCCAATATGACATGATCCATAAATTGGCAACAAGTTTTGTAGTGTTTGTGCTTCCTAGATGATAACCCAATTCTTATAAGAGTTCATACATATTAACATTTTTTCATTCCTTCTTCTTGACACAAATATAACAAAATGAGCTATGAACACAATCCAACATCTAAAGCTGAAACAAATCTCACAATAACAAAAATTTCTCATTCCTAGATGATAATCATCATCACAACTATATAGTTGCGGCATCGTGGCAGGGATTTTGACATGGACTTTAATTCCTTCGAAACAAACCTCTATCAGTAACGGTCCTCTACATAGCTTTCTCCACAGCTCTCCTCTCCCAAATCCCCATTTCCCCAAAACCCTAACTATAGAATTTGTAGAAGCAATGTCCGTCGCCTTTAGATTCCGCAGCGCCAGCTCCTCGAAGTCCATCGATCTTGGCTGCCGGCCGGCGGTCTCTATCCGCGAGCTCCTTTCCATGATCACGGCCAAGAAGAGGTTGCAGGTGGGGCAGCACTATAACATCGTCGTCGTCGACCCCGTCACATCACAGGCACAGGTAACCTCAACCTTCTCCATTTCTTTGCAGAATTCTAAATTTTCTTGATGATCTAATGGTGGATTGATCAAAAACTTAGCTTTAGAGGAGGACACTGAGATCAAGGCGGGATCCAGCGTCTTCATCAAGCGAGTCCCTCTAGAAAGACCCGCCGCTAGCAATTTGTGAGTATTTTCTTGTGATTTTGTAATAAATTGTCTCGTTTTTAATTCTCTGACACTCAAACATAACAGTAATTTCGCTATGAACAAAATCTAACTCCATAAACCATAATAACAAAATCTCACAAGCATTACACTTGAAGGCAGCAGCTGCGGTTGTGGTGGCAACGTGACTTTCTTTCCAGCATCCCTGCAATACCAAAAAATAAAAATAAAAATTCAACAGCCTAAATACACATTACCAATTTATTACAAAATCACAAGAAAATACTCACAAATTGCTAGCAGCGGATCTCTCTAGAGGGACTGGTTGATGATGACGCTGGATCCCGCCTTGATCTCAGTGTCCTCCTCTAAAACTAAGTTTTTGATCAGTCAACCGTTAGATCATCAAGAAAATTTAGAATTCCGCAAAGAAATGGAGAAGGTTGAGGTTACCTGTGCCTGTGATGGGATCGACGATGACGATGTTATAGTGCCGACCCACCTGCAGCCTCTTCTTGGCCGCGATCATGGAACGGAGCTGCGGACAGAGACCGCCGGAGATGGCGCTGCAGAATCTAAGGTGACGGACATTGCATCTACTAATTCTAGGGTTAGGGTTTTGGGGAAATAGGGACTTGAGAGAGGAGAGCGGCGGAGAGAGCTGCGTAGCCGACCGTTACTTATAAGGTTTTGTTTAGAAAGTATTAATTTCTTTGGATTTATTTCTTGCTGCTGTTGTTAGAAAGAACTTTTTTTTCTTTTCACTTTTTTCTTTTTACTTTTTTTAAAGGTTTTATTGTCATTTGTTGGTTAGAGATATTTTTAGAGTACCGGTTATGAGCGATCTGATTTTGAGTTATTTTAGGTAATAGTTTTTAAACTAGTCCAAACTATGCTTGGTAATTAATTAACGAGCTGTTCTGAGAGTCTGCTTGAAATGAGGGGAAAAAAATAAGCTGAGATAAATGGAGTTAAGGCAAGGAAAATTAAGTGAGAGAGAGTAGAGCCATTACGCTTGGATTAGAGGGAGAGTTAAGTAGGATGTGTTTAATAACTCTTGTTTGAATTGGAGTTTTTGAGTAAGCAGGATTAATAAAAATACAATAGTTACCAAAATATTCTTATTACACGTCATAAACGGTTGGTTCAAAAATACCTCAAAACCGATGAAAACGTTGGTACCAAGCATGTCCTAAGAGTATAATTTTTAGTGGAGTCTATTTTTGTTCAACCACCAAAAACTAGTGGGGATGTTGGATGTTCACCACTCAAGGGTCTGAAACTGGTTTTAGGTTGGATAAAAATGACACATGACAACCTTGAGTGGAGAGTGAACATTCTAACCAGTTTAGGTGGATGAACAATAATGGACTCATTTCTAGTGTATTCACTCAACTTTTTAGCTGTGATGGAAGAATTTTGATATGCTGACAATTTTGTTATTATAAAATATAAGTTCATCAGAAAAAAAAAAGAATTTAAAGTCTTTCTCGCCTCGTGGACAACATAGAAATTTAGACAAGAAGATAAATTCATCGAACAAATGAATCCTCGGTAATAAATTCATCGAAGAAATGAATGCTCGGTTCCTCTGCCACCTAACATTAAATGGCAGGATTGAAATATAGACCATCGAAAAGATAAAGAATCAACGATCCAGAAATAACATTCCTTAATTTGTTTCTGCTTTTGTTTTAAAGAACCATTTTCAAATTTTGAAAGAATCACATATTCTTGTACCCATAAAGTATCCATAGTGGGAGTAGTTTCAAATGCTACGCTTTTGTTTTAATCAAAATTTGTAGCACTTGAGGGCTGCAGTGGGCTCTTTTTCACACTTGAAAAATAACCTGCAAGAGTGGATCATTTGCCAGGCTGACCGGCTTGGTGCGCTAGACGGTAGAGATGCATCCAGGCTGGCCGATGTTTGGCCTGACACCATGGTCAGAGGATGGGCGGCCGCATTATCCTGACATTGCTGGGCCCCCACTGCACCCACGTCCTCCTGGCCATGCAGGGGGACGTGAAACAGCAGTAAAGGGGAAAATTTTGAATTAACCCCATAACTGACTGACACGTGTTTGGTTGTCCCCTGAGTTTTGTTCGAGGAAGATTCGACTCGGGTAGAACCCGCCGGGTTAGCACGAGTTAAGTTAGCAGATTGGGCTGAGTTAAGTGACTCACTCACCTAGTTGACTCGGGTGGAGGGCTTAGATCCTCCGAAATCCCGGCTTCGCGGCTAACAAGCCAAGAGGCTCTCCAAATTTCAAGCGTGCCCTAGCAAGTGAGTAGTAACCCAACTGGGGCCAACATCTTGGAAAAATAAAGAGACAAAAGAGGGGGAAAAAAGATGAGGTAAATTTGGAGTATGAATTTGGTGTGTTACGTGGAGTGTGTCACTGTGTGTCAATATCAAGGAGACACTCCAAAAGTAATAGTTTATACAATTTCCAAAAAATTTAAAGTATGGTGTGGAGTCTCTACTTTGGATGATCTTACTTCTCAACCTTTAGGCCACGTTTGGTTCATGGAATTATAATCTTGGAAAAGAAAAGTCATTCATTTCCTATATTTGGATGCATGAAGGAAAGATGGAGGAAAGGAAAATAATTTTCAAAGGAAAGAAAAATAGAGGGAAATGGTTCCCCCACCCACCCACCCAAGTATTCACTTTCCCACACTAAGGATTCACTTTACCTCCTAAGTTTCTTGGCCTTTTCAAACACCGGAAAGAAAAATTGATAGGAATAGTTATTTCCAATAGCTTCAATAATGTTACCTACCAAATAAAAGGTCTGCTCGGAAATACTATCTAATTCTCTGGAAAGTATCAGCTGAAACCCCCTAATTGTTTATGTGAGACCAACATATTTTCCTGGAGAACCAGTAAATACTTCTGCCACGAAGAAGGGTTGTGATAAGAAACGCTCAATTTTTTGTGCTTTTGCTACAGTTAACGATCTTCTTCGGATAATTCGTCCAACCCAAGAATAGCTACAATGTCCTGAAGTTCTTTGTAACGTTGTGAAGTTTGCTTAACTCTTTCTGCAGTTTCATAATGTTCCTCGCCAATGATCCAAGGTTGTAACATAGTCGACGTTGAATCTAAAGGATATTGAAACCATTGAATTCGGAATATGGTAAAGTAGCTCCGGGCTGGGGGACTACACCACTTATGGGAATCACAATGGCTCTATTTACGATATTCCTATCCATTATTTTGGAAATTTATAATTCTTCCGTTTTGCTAGATGGAATTTCAATGAGTTAGGTTCATAGAAACAAGGAAGTCCTTGTTTTTCAATCAAAATAACAAATTTACTTAAGACTCGAATTTATAGACCATTATGGTAGTTCAATTATGGAATTTATTTGATCTTCCTCCAAGTCGTACATACGACTTTCATCGAATACAGCTTTCCACAAAATTCTATATGTATCTATGAGATCGAGTATGGAATTTTGTTTACTCACTTGAAATTGAGTATATGTTATCCTCATTTTTCTGCTAGGATTGGAAATCATGTATTTTACATATTCATACGATCGAGTCATTGGGTTTCCAAAATAGTGTAATATAAAAAGAAGTGCTTCGAATCATTGTTATTTGACTCGGACCTGTTCTGAAAAATTTGAGTTATTTCAAATTGTTTGTTGACATGGACAAAGTAAGGGAAATCTCTGAATTCAATATTGGACCATGGACAAATAATAGTTCTGAATCGAATCTCTTTAAAATGAAGATCTTTTGTCTCATGGTAGCCTGCTCGAGCCCCCTTACGAAACTTTCGTTATTGGGTTAGCCATACACTTCACATGTTTTTACTGAACTTTTGGATTTGAAAACTGTTTCATAAATTATCTCTCAAATAAAGATGGAACTGGCCTCATAGAGGTAGTTTTCCAAAATTTTCAAAAAGCAACTTAGACTAGCAAGAACGAGACCATAACCTTGCTTGACGAGTGTAAGCACCCTGATTTTTCTAAAAATTTTAAAATATATTTTTCCCAATTTTTCTGTATTTTTTTAGAAATAAAACTAAGGGATTTTGTGAATAAAAGATTTTTAAATGATATTAATTAATATTAAAATATTATAAAAATAATATTTTATGGTGTAAAATGGAAAACCGGACATAGGATAATTTTCTGTAAATTTATTGGACCCCGAAAGCATTTTTAAAACCCTAAAAACTATTGTATATTTTAAACCTAATTAAACCGGACTGAACCCGGTTCACTTGAACCAAATTAAACCAAACCGACCTGAACCGGACCCGGTCTAGTTGAACCGGACCCAAGCCTTAGCGGGTCGGATCCGGGTTCAACCCGACCCGCTTAAGACCCGACCAGACCCGCCTAAAAACCCTAATCCTCCTAACCCTATTTAAAACCCACCGTGGCCGACCCCGCGGTTGACCCCGCATCCCCGCTCCGGCGGAGAACCCCCGCGCCGTTCCGGCCAAACGCCCCGACGGCTGTGCTGTTCCCCCGCGGCCTGTTCCCGACCGCCGCTGTGGTTCACCCGACTCTGGTGCACCCTGACCCGTCCGGCCAGCCGACCCTCCAGCGCGGCCTGAGTAGTAGTCCGCTCCGGCTGTAACCCGTCGACCCCCGCGGCGGCTCCACAGCAGCCGACCGGCGGTGCAGTGCCCCGACCGCCCCGCTGTGCAGGCTCTGCCCCGCTGGCCTGTGCTCCCCCGACCCCGCATGCGGCCATCGGCAGCCGCATCCCGCTGCTCCCCTGACCGAAGTTCTTCCCCGGTCCGACCAGTGGCGACGATCCCGACGGTCCATCAACGATAACTCGACGAGCTTCACCGATCTCCGATGATACTCGTGGCTCCGGCATTCTAGGTGACTGACGAGCAGCTCTGGTCGTGTGCTTACGAGCTCCGACTATCTCCGTGGTGGCGAGTCGACGGTTGTCGACTTCTTTTCGACAGCAACCATGACGATGACGGTGGTGAGCAACTCTAGCACCGAACGGTGGGGCGATATTTTGATCAGTCCGGCGACGAATTACTGTTCTGGCCTCTTCTCCTGTGGAAGAGACGAGGCTCTGTTCGCTGTCCACCAACAAGAGGTTCGAAATCATCATCATCATCATCATCGACGAACCTAGTCGTGGAGGCTTCTAGTTTTCTGGGATCGACGGGGTGATCCGATACCTGGCCAAGTCTTCGGCAAACTTCTCTGCGACGGTTCGACTTGGTCGAGGAGTGTTGATAACTTAGATTGGTTCGAATCGGACACGGGAACCTCGCACCCACGTGTTAGGACACGGTGACCAGGACATGAGACAGGACCCAAACACGAGAATCTCAGTTTTTAGAGCCCTGTTCTGGTATTCTTTTCTCTCTCCTCGTAGCTCTGTTTCTCGTTCCATCTGTTGCAACACGTAGACTGTGTAACCCTCTCGGTGCCCGTGCAACCCGCTCGGTGCATCGTATCCTGTGGTGATCGCAAACCGCGATCCAAAAATAGGAAAAATAACGTCCTGTTTTACCCCGGAACTGAGTACGCCCCGCCAAACGAGATGACTTGGTCGCAAGCGGTCTTTACTGAAATGTGCGCGTCGTTGATACGGACGTGTGGGATTTCATAGAAGTTGATTTGGATGTGCGTGCACACCGGAATCAACGCGTATCCGCCGACAATGCCCCGTATCCGTCCATTCTGGAATATGCTGTAACTTTGTGTACACACGTCAGATTGAGACAAAACTTGTGCCATCGGACTCGTAGCAATACGCTGGTCCTGTGACCCAAGTTTGGTTCGATTCTGAGAACATTGACAAAATCACGTATCGTGGGCCCCATCGGCTCCACTTGACGGGCGATTTTGTGACCGGCTCATCGGAATCCAATTCTGGAAGTTCCGTTGGGTTCGTATCATCTTTCCTGACCTGTTGACACTAAGTTTGATGAATTTGGAGACCTTTGACCCTGACACGCTTTTTGGTGCAAAGTGGCCCATATATGGACCCCGCTTTGGCCCGGAAATGTCATTTTTGCCCTTGTATCCAAATTAGACGTAAGGACAGGCATTTATAGCTATTTGATATCTTCTGAGACTGTTAGTGATGTTTATTACAGCTTTTGGAGGAGTACCTACAGGATCCACTGATACAGGGACAATTTTTGGTATTCAAACACCATGCAAGTGTACCTTGCCAAACTCTGCAGTATTGTTACATATTTTCCTTGCTTCATTTATATTGTTGTGCATGTTTAACCTAGGCCTGTGTGACTTACTTAGCGTCCGATTAATAGTCGGGTGCCAACACCGTACGCGGCGTTGTGTATTGTCATCTAGAGATGGACATTCGTGACACTTTATATTCTCGTACTTGTCTTACCGAGTACACTATGACCCAGGACACTTGACACTATTCATGAGACAGGATCTTTCTGAGATATTCATGGTGATTTTGTATAGGATACAGGACTTGACAGAGATACTATATTCTTAGATACTTTATGACTTGTTGCATTAGCTATGATCCCGCTTGACATGGACATGAGACGTTATGGTCATGAGATGCGTGGTTATATTAGGTGGGGAGAGACACAGGCTACAGGCTGTTTCATATATATATCTACTACTATTGTGAGGTCGTAGACTCTCGTAGCAGAGCTAGGCACATTACGTGTTATTATCGCTACCCGGCTCCCCGACACAGAGCTTGTAGTGGCTCAGCCTGAGTACTCGTGATGCTCTCAACTTGCATTTCACATAGATGGTTACATACTTACCCTATTTATTTTATTTACTTTTTGTACTGCATTTATTTTGGCTTTGTATTTTTTGTACCTTGCTATGTCCCCTGAGGACCTGGATCCGGATTATGTCCCCAGGATTTGCAGACGAGATCTATCCCGAGGTATACGGGACCGGAGCAGAAGCAAATACAGGAGCTGTACCGACACCCGAGGACGAGGTGTTAGCTGAAGACTTTTCCTGAGCATCTATGTTTCATGCTCAGTATTTACTTTATTCAGTCATTATATTTTGGTCTGTTGAACCATTGTATCAGATATTTATCGGGTTGTTCCCCGAAGCACTTTGTTGAGACTGGTTGATGATTTACATTCCTTATATTCTGTGGATCATATTTTACATCTTGTGTGGATGAGATTAGTTGTGCCATGTTATCGTAGACTTGATTTTACAGCTTAAGTATGTCCTGATGGATCCATTAAATTGGGTTTGTCCATCGGTGCGTGCTGCTGGCCATTGCCACGTATCTGGTCCCTCGGTATTTTGGGACTGGGGCGTGACAACGAGCAAAAACCACACATGGTTCCAGCAAGGAAGGAAAGTGCTAAAAAAGTATAAAAAGAAACTTTGGGATTTCTAAATAGATAAATATATAAAGCAACAGAACCATCATAGTATTCTGTCTTCCTATAATACGAAAGGAAAGGTGGTAAATGGATCACTCAATGATTTGGATCGTAGGGATCCTATTTCTTTCTTTGATAGAATATAAGGGAGCCGACATAGGATGTTATCACCAAAGTTGCAGCATGGGTTCGCATTCTAGGACTGTCTTTTGAGCTCTTTATGGCAGCTAGTCTAGATCGATTCCTAACCTAAGAGGATTGGCAAATCTTTCTTTGTTAAGACAGAGGAGGCTCTGAATCTTTGATTGAATAAGCATAAATGAAATAAAGAACTCATCACAGTACTTGTAGTAACCTTTTGGTTTCGTCTTAGAAACTTTTTTGGTAAGAAACCTATATTCAAAATTATTCCATTGGAAATTTTTCCCCCTATTAAAGCCTCTGACTTCTAAATTTCATAAGGTCCCCCAGGAATTCCTTCTAGAGCCTGTTGAATGGGAATGGAACCTCTCGACGTCTTATTTGGTAAACGAGATTTTGACCCAGGCACCGTAGTGTTTATCACCAAACCGTTCGGCCAGAGATGTCAGATGCGAGATCTTTAGCTACTTGTATCGATTTGCCAAAGTGTGGTTAGATATAATGCGCTGGCAGCCTTAGTTAAAGCCACTGTCTGGGGTCAAATGCGTCCTACCTTGAATGAAGATGAACATAGACGCAAGCACCTTGGGACGGTCTTCTTTAATGGAGTTTATCTCACTTCTATCACCTCCCGGCACGGTCACCTCCCTTCGACTCACTTCTCTCGCCTCATTTTGATTATTTATCTCACTCCAATTACCTTGACTATCTGCCCACAAACTCCTTGCACGGTTGTAAACCCACTCGTTGTGAGGCTCTAGGCATCCTGAGCCGACAACACTTCATGTTATGCCCCGATCTACCACAAGATTGGCCATCTCCGCTAGGCGCGAATCACCGCGCCAACGCTTCTGCAGGACGATAGTTCCCATCAGGACGTGATACCATGCGAGTACAAGCTGCGCCCACGCAAGGCTATGATCCGAACAGGCGATAAATAGCTAAGCCACAGAGTCGTACAGATAGTCTGAATGCAGCAAAATAAGAACTGAATTGGGGATTGGCAACAAGTTCACAAAGTCGTCATAGCGGAAGAATTGAATGAACACAAGTATGAAACAATAACAAGCTCTTTATTGATACTAAAAAAAAAAATATAAGCAGCACTATGCCAAGATTACAAGTCGCTCAAGCTCTCTCTCTCTCAAAACAATAAAAGCGTGCCAGGTGGCTTACAACATGGGATGATACATAGGCAATATTCCAACATTATGACCTGTATATGTGCTTCAGCTCTGGATGCAACACTCTAAGGCTTCAGAGCAAACTCTACGTCTTAGCGCGCACGAGGGGATACTCCACGCAGAACGAGGTTCTCCTGCACCCTGCAAGCAATCTGGTGGATTATCAGTACATGAATGCACTGGCGGGAGGCTTCTCGTCCGCTCGACAAATTCAAACACGTAATATTAATTTCGTGCACCATCTAGTAAGTTAACTTTCTAGTCTTACCTTAGGATCAGTTTCTTGGCATAAAATATAAAGCTTAACTCGTGTGGCAGTGCTTCGTGCGATATAAGAGAAATACGACAAAACTTACCAACTTACCATTCTTCCTTCCCTGTCCAAACTATAAAACCAAGTTAACCAGCATATAATACATGAATCAAAATAGTTCACAAACAAGCTTAGTGTCCTGAACGAGTTCTTGTCTCAAATGTGTTATGCTTTCACTAAATAACGTATTGTGCATCCATATCTCTAAGTACGTAGTGGTGTACATCAAATCCTCTTATCGTGGGTCTTAAACGTTGTAAACACCCTGATTTTTGGAAAAATAATTTTAAAATGAGATATTACGAATTTTTGGTATTTTTTTTGTAAATTAAAGCGAGGATGATTGTGATATAAAGAATTTTAAGTATGGCAGATTGGTGTTAAAATATTCTGCAAATAATATATTTGATGCATAATGGAAAGCCGGTCATGTGGTATTTTTCTGGGAATTATTTGGACTTCAGAGACGCGTTTAAAGCCTTGGAGATTATTGATTTTAAACTGAACCAAACCACGTTTGAGAACCCGACCCGTTGGCAAAACCCCACCCGCATGTATACTGTAGCACAATATAAGCTGTGCCTTGGAGTCCGTGCCCTAGGCAGCCGCCACCGAGAGAATTCCCTTCACAGCCACCTTGCTCTTTCCTCACACCGAGCCGACACCCACCTCCGCCTGGCCAAGTTTGCCGCCGCCGCCGTCTATTACCCCGACAGCAGCCAACCCATCCAGTCCCAACCCCCGGACGCCGCCGCCTCCTAGCCACTCGAACTCCTCCCAGACCCGACAGCAACCCCGCCGTCCCCTGTGTCCGACTTCGCAGAGGCGATCAGTTGGATTCTTCCCCGACTCGACTAACGCTGCGTCAGCCGACCAGGGCAACCGCCCCTCTGGTCGACCCTGCCTCGGAGTTGACCCAGCCCCGTCGCGGTCACGATCGGTCAACCTAGCCTAACGACTGGACACAGCAACCCGATCGCAGGACGTGGAATTGACGCTTGGACACGTGAAAAAAAACAGATTCACAGAGCCCTGTTCAGGTACCAATTTCTCCCTCATCGTAGCTCTGTTTTCATTTCCGTCAGTTTCTATGCGTAGACTGTATAACCCTCTCGGTGCCCGTGCAACTCGCTCGGAACATCGCGTCCTGTGGTGATCGTGCACCGCGATCCAAAAACAGGAAAAACAATACCCGTTTCACCACGGAACTGAGTGCACCCCACCAAACGGGACTACTTGGTCGCACGCGGTCTTTACCGAACCGTGCGCATCGTTGATACGGCCGTGTGGGATTTTGCAGAAGTAGATTCGGAGGTGCGTGCACCCCGGAATCAACGCGTATCCGCCGACGACACCCCGTATCCGACCTTTCTGGAACACGCTGTAACTTTGTGTACACACGTCAGATCGAGACAAAACTTGCGCCATCGGATCCGTAGCTATACGTTGGTCCTGTGAGCCAAGTTTGGTCCGATTCTGAGAACGTTGCTAAAATCGCGTATCGTGGGCCCTACCGGCTCCACTTGACGGGCGATTTTGTGATCGGCTCATCGGAATCCAATTCCGGAAGTTCTGTTGGGTTCGTATCATCGTTTCTGACTTGTAGACACTGAGGTTGCAGAATTTGGAGAACTTTGACCCTGATGCGCTTTTCGGTGCAAAGCAGACCCACATATGGAACTCGCTTTGGCCTAGAAATGACCTTTTTGCCCCTGTGTCCAAATTGGACGTAAGGACAGGCATTTCTAGCAGTTTGATACCTTCTGAGACTGTTGGTGATGTTTATTACAGCTTTTGGAGTAGCACCTACCGGATCCACCGATACCAGGACGACAGTTGATATTCAAACATCAGGCAAGTGTACCTTGCCAACTCTGCAGTATTGTTACCTATTCTCTTACTTCATTATATTGCTGTACATGTTTAACCTAGGACCGTGTGACATACTTAGCGTCCGATTATCAGTCGGGTGCCAACATCGTACGCGGTGTTGGGTATTGTCATCTAGAGATGGACATACGTGACACTATATCTTCTCGTACTTGTCTTACCAAGTACACTATGACCCAGGACACTGGACACTGTTCATGAGACAGGATCTTTCCGAGATATTCGTGGTGATACTGTATAGGATACAGGACTTATAAAGATACTATAGTCTAGATACATTATGACTTGTGCATTAGTTATGATCCCGCTGACATGGACATGAGACGTTATGGCCATGATATGCGTGGTTACATTGGGTGGGGAGAGACACACAGACTACAGGCTGATCATATATATACACCCCTACTATTGTGAGGCACAAGACTCTGAAGCCCGAGCTTGGCCCATTACTCATTACTACTGCTGCTACCGGCTCTCCGACACAGAGCTGGTAGTATGCTTCAGCCTGAGTTCTAGTGCTGCTCTCATCTTGCATATCACTTAGCTGGTTATTTAGTATTCCCTTATTGTTCCATCTATTGCTGGAGAGACCCACAGGCTACAGGTTGATTATGTTATGCCGGCTACTCAGTCTCCCGCTGAGCTAGACCCCCTCATGATATCACTGCTACCGGCTCCCCTACACAGAGCTTGTAGTTGTTTCAACCTGAGTGCTATTGATATTCTCTCTTGCATTTCACACAGATGTTTACTTACTTGCCCTATTTATTCTATTTATTTCTGCTGCACTGTTTATATTCTGGCTTGTATATTTTCTGTACCTTGCTATGTCCCCTGAGGACCTGGATATGGATTATGTCCCCAGGATTTGCAGACGAGATCTATCCCGAGGTATACGGGACCGCAGCAGGAGCTGTTCCAGAAGCTGTACCGCCATCTGAGGACGAGGTATTAGCCGAAGACTTTTTCTGAGCATCCATGTTTCATGCTCAGTATTATTTATTTATTTCAGTCATTTATTTCTGGTCGGTTGAACCATTGTACTAGATGTTTATCGGATTGTTCCCCGAAGCACTTTGTGAGACTAGCTATTGATTTATATTCCTTATTTATTCTGTGGATCATATTTTATATCTTGTGTGGATGAGATTAGTTGTGCCATGATTGTCGTAGACTTTATTTACAGCTTAAGTATGCCCTGATGGATTCATTAGATTGTGTTTGTCCATCGGTGCGTACTGCTGGCCATTGCTACGTATCCGGTCCCACGGTATTTTGGGACTGGGGCATGACAGGGTTTTTGTGGTGGCCCATGCAGGTCTACGACTAAATTGTTCGGTTTCAACTTAGGAACTGAACCAGCCTGCCCTAAGGATAGGATAAGTTCTAGGATCTCATCCATTATTAAACCCATTGTTGAACTCTATATCGAACTCGAAATTGTTACTTGAAGTGCATCCTATATTGATTCCTCTGTGCGTTCTTACAGTTTATCTTTTGGTTGCAGAGAAATGGATCCCAGGAACGGAGACGAGATTCCATTGGATACGCCACACGACGCTGTGGTTACTTATACAGACGGAGTGACTCCAGGGAATGGAGGACAAGCATCGCAGAGCGATCAAACCGGTCAGCCTAATCCAAGGTTCCGGAGAGATGACATCCTACCTCCACCACAGTTCACTCCCCAGATGCCAGTTTTTCTGCCCGGGCAAGCCATAGACGGACAACAGATGTTCCAGATGATGTATGCCATGATGCAGGCCCAGCAGCAGATTCAACAAGAGGCCCATCGCCAGGAGGCAGAGTATCTGAGGACCAGCCTGGTATCCGCATTGGAGCAGGCAAATCCACCAGCAAGGAGGTCAGCGACGGGATCTATCACCGACTTCCGTCAACTCAAGCCTCGTACCTTTTCTGGTAAAGAGGGACCAACAGAAGTTCATGAATGGCTCACAAACATTCAGCATCAGTTGGAAGCCGCTGAACTTCCTAGAGAGAAGTGGATGACTGCAGTCAGAATGCAGTTAACGGAGAATGCACATCACTGGTGGTTAGCAGAGGAGATGAGGCTCGGGCAGGACCGAGTCACCTGGGAAGAGTTCTCCAGACTCTTCAAAGAGATGTATATTCCCGCAGTAGCATGGTCAAAGCTCAGAGACAAGTTCCACCGCCTTATCCAAGGCAGCATGACATTGGAAGAATACAACGCGGAATTCATTCACCTCAGTCGCTTTGCCCCAACCTTGATTTCGACCGAGGAAGAGAAAGCTGAGAAGTTCTTTGACGGGCTGAAGTTTGAGCTCCAGAGATTGATTGGATCGGTCGCACCTACATCTTATACCGACGTTCTTGCGGCAGCACGACGCATGGAGCGCGTCACTAGAAGAGAGTCGCACCTGAAGAGGCCTATCACCACAGCACCATCCAGGACAGCACATGGGAATTCAGCAAAACGGACCCAGAGGAGTATGCCAGAGAGGACAGCACACAGGGCCATATCTCTCCCTACTTGTCACCACTGCGGAAAGATAGGTCACATCGAGAGAGAATGCAGACGCAAGTTAGGACTATGCCTGGCTTGCGGGTCCAACCAGCATCAGACCAGAGACTGTACCGAGCGCAGAGAGGGAGCACCGAGATTAGCTTTGCCTGCACCACGACCAGCTTATCCAGCAGTAGAAGCACAGCAGGCAGGAGTTGGAGGCGTCAGGCCACCAGCCCCAGGAGGGAATCAGCAGAGACCACCCCTGGCACCACAGGCAGCTCTATTTCAGCAGGCTCAGCAGCAGAGAGGCCAAGCTCAGGGACGAGGCCAGGCATTCACATTAGCTGTTGAGGAGGAGGCTACAGCAGGCGAGGTCATCGCAGGTACTATTTTAGTAGCTTCATTACCAGCTGTAGTATTATTTGATTCTGGAGCATCGCATTCATTTATAGCAGCCAGCTTTGTAGCCACCCATAGAGTAGCTACCGCACCCCTTCCGAAGATGAAGAGAATTCTTACGGGAGGTGGAATTATTCCAGTTAGTGACGTCTGTAGATCATGTTCTGTAGTAGTTTATGGCCGAGAAATGCGAGCTCAATTTCTAATCTTTTCTATGCCGGACTATGATGTCGTACTTGGTATGGACTGGCTAAGTCAGTATCATGCGACTCTTGATTGTCGGCTTGGGCGGGTTATATTTAGACCGCCTGGACATCCAGAATTCGAGTTTCTCCGAGGAGCAGTAGAGCAAGGAGTTCAGCCTACTCTTAGGGTACTAACTGTAGAAGGGGAGACAGGTTACCCAAGAGTCATCTCAGAATTTATGGATGTATTTCCCGATGATCTTCCAGGTTTACCGCCTAATCGGGAAATAGAATTCACAATAGACTTAACTCCAGGAGCAGAGCCAATCACTTCATCAGTTTATCGGCTAGCACCCAAGGAGTTAGTGGAGTTGAAAGCACAGGTAGATGATCTTCTGGATAAAGGTTTCATTCGGCCCAGTGTTTCACCTTGGGGGGCACCCATATTATTTGTGCCAAAGAAGGATGGAACAGTACGGTTATGCATTGACTACAGAGCGCTGAATGCTGTGACCATCAAGAACAGGTATCCCTTACCACGCATTGATGATCTATTCGATCAATTGAGTGGTGCAAGGGTATTCTCGAAGATTAACTTAAGATCCGGCTATCATCAGATCAAAGTAAGAAAGGAAGACATACCGAAGACAGCTTTCAGGACGAAGTATGGGCATTATGAGTTCTTGGTGATGCCGTTTGGTTTAACCAACGCGCCAGCGGTGTTTATGAGCTTAATGAACAGAGTCTTTTCATCAGTTCTTGGATAAATTCGTGGTGGTGTTCATTGATGACATTCTCATATATTCCAAGAGCCCTGAAGAGCACGAGGAGCATCTCAGAATCGTGTTAGAGACCTTGAGGCAGGAAAAGTTATATGCCAAACTCAGTAAGTGTGAGTTCTGTATGGACAAAGTGCCTTTCTTGGGACATATCATTTCAGGAGAAGGACTTTCAGTGGATCTAGAGAAAGTTGCGGCTATAGAGACTTGGCCTACACCCACATCAGTTGCAGAGGTGAGAAGTTTTCTCAGACTCGCGGGATATTACCGAAGGTTTGTAGAAAATTTTTCGAGGATTTCAGAACCGATGACGAAGCTAACACGCAAGGACCAGGAGTTTATATGGACAGAAGACTGCCAGAAGGCCTTCGAAGAGTTGAAGAGAAGATTAACAACAGCACCTGTCTTGACACTTCCTTCAGGGTCAGGAGGGTTTGTTGTTTACAGTGATGCATCAGGTAGTGGACTGGGATATGTTTTGATGCAACATGGCAAGGTCATTGCTTATGCATCGAGACAGTTAAAGGTTCACGAGAAGAACTACCTAACACATGATCTGGAGTTAGCAGCAGTTATATTTGCATTGAAGATTTGGAGGCACTACCTTTATGGTGAGAAAGTAGACATCTTTACAGATCACAAAAGTTTGAAGTATGTATATACTCAGAAGGAGCTTAACATGAGGCAGAGACGCTGGCTGGAATTGATGGTAGATTTTGACATCGATCTGCAGTATCATCCGGGAAAGGCGAATATCGTTGCAGATGCGCTCAGCAGGAAGCCCACGGCTTATTTCTTGACGATGCAGCCCGAGTTATTAAGAGATCTACAGGAGCTTCAGATAGAGGTTGTCTTACCGGGACAGAATGGCTTGATGGCTAATCTTGAGATTCAGTCATCACTCGTGGAGAAGATTAAAGAGGCATTGCCCACTGATGCTAGATTCTGAAGACTCAAAGAGAGGACAGAAGCGGGCATGCAGACAGGACTTCGCATTCACGAAGACGGGACATTGAGGTTCGAAAATCGTCTGTATGTTCCAAATGGAGAATTGAGACAGGAGTTAATGGCGGAAGCACATAGCTCTATGTACTCTGTTCACCCAGGAGGAACCAAGATGTACCGAGACTTGAGACAGTATTACTGGTGGCACAGAATGAAAAGGGAGATCGCAAGATTTGTGGCCAAATGCTTAGTCTGCCAGCAAGTAAAGGCCGAGCATCAGAGGACTGCAGGTATGTTACAACCGCTTCCTATACCGGAATGGAAGTGGGAGCACATCACGATGGATTTTGTCACAGGATTTCCGAGGAGCCCCAGCGGAAGAGATGCAGTATGGGTGATAGTGGATCGACTCACTAAATCGGCACACTTCCTGCCATTTAGAGTTGGACAGTCCACCGAGGCACTAACCGACATGTATATGCGACAAATCGTCAAATTACATGGAGTGCCTGTTAGTATTGTATCGGATCGAGATTCGAGATTTACCTCTCATTTCTGGAGAAGCATGCAAGAGAGTCTGGGCACCAGACTCAAATTCAGCATGGCTTACCACCCACAGACAGATGGCCAATCGAAGCCTACCATTCAGATATTGGAGGATATGCTGCGATCATGTATGCTAGACTTTGGAGGATCTTGGGAAGACCATTTGCACTTAGTGGAGTTCTCCTACAATAACAGTTATCAGACCAGCATCCAGATGGCACCATTTGAAGCTTTATACGGAAGGAAATACAGATCGCCTATATGTTGGAGTGACGTTGGTGAACGTCAAATACTGGGTCCAGAAATGGTAACGCAAACAGTAGAAAAGGTGAAGCAGATTTAGAATCATCTACGAGCAGCTCAGGACCGACAGAAGCATTGGGCAGATACGCATAGACGTCCCCTAGAGTTCAAGGAAGGAGAGCACGTGTTCTTGCGAATTTTGCCCACTCGTGGTACTATCAGATTCGGGAGCAGAGGCAAGCTGAGCCCAAGGTATATTGGGCCATTTGACATTCTAGAGCGCGTTGGTGAGGTGGCTTATCGTCTTGCATTACCTCCATCCTTAGAGGGAGTGTATGACGTATTCCACGTCTCACAGCTGCGAAGGTACGTGACCGACCCAAGTTATGTAGTCGATCATTCAGAGATCACAGTAGGCCCAAGCTTGAGATATGAGGAACAACCAGTTGGCATCCTCGACGTCAGTGAGAAGACATTGCGGGGACAGACAATCAGACTGGTCCGTGTAGCTTGGAAACATCATTCCCCGGAAGAATTGACTTGGGAACGAGAAGACAGTATGCGCCAGCGTTACCCCCACATGTTTGAGGAGGCAGTGGTAAACTAAGCAACCTTGTATTTCCATAATTCATTCTTTTGGCAGCTTATTATTTGATTGCGAGGACGCAATCCTTTTAAGGAGGGAAGATTGTAAACACCTTGATTTTTGGAAAAATAATTTTAAAATGAGATATTACGAATTTCTGGTATTTTTCTGTAAATTAAAGTGAGGATGATTGTGATATAAAGAATTTTAAGTATGGAAGATTGGTGTTAAAATATTCTACAAATAATATATTTGATGCACAATGGAAAGCCGGTCATGTGGTATTTTTCTGAGAATTATTTGGACTTCAGAGACGCGTTTAAAGCCTTGGAGACTATTGATTTTAAACCGAACCAAACCACGTTTGAGAACCCGACCCGTTGGCAAAACCCCACCCGCATGTATACTGTAGCATAATATAAGCTGTGCCTTGGAGTCCGTGCCCTAGGCAGCCGCCACCGAGAGAATTCCCTTCACAGCCACCTTGCTCTTTCCTTACACCGAGCCGACACCCACCTCCGCCTGGCCAAGTTCGCCGCCGCCGCCGTCTATTACCCCGACAGCAGCCAACCCATCCAGTCCCAACCCCCGGACGCCACCGCCTCCCAGCCACTCGAACTCCTCCCAGACCCGACAGCAACCCCGCCGTCCCCTGTGTCCGACTTCGCAGAGGCGATCAGTTGGATTCTTCCCCGACTCGACTAACGCTGCGTCAGTCGACCAGGGCAACCGCCCCTCTGGTCGACCCCGCCTCAGAGTTGACCCAGCCCCATCGCGGTCACGATCGGTCAACCTAGCCTAACGACTGGACACAGCAACCCGATCGCAGGACGTGGAATTGACGCTTGGACACGTAAAAAAAAATAGATTCACAGAGCCCTGTTCAGGTACCAATTTCTCCCTTATCGTAGCTCTGTTTTCATTTTCGTCAGTTTTTATGCGTAGACTGTATAACCCTCTCGGTGCCCGTGCGACTCGCTCGTAACATCACGTCCTGTGGTGATCGTGCACCGCGATCCAAAAACAGGAAAACAATACCCGTTTCACCACGGAACTGAGTACGCCCCGCCAAATGGGATGACTTGGTCGCACGCGGTCTTTACCGAACCGTGCGCGTCGTTGATACGGCCGTGTGGGATTTCGCAGAAGTAGATTCGGAGGTGCGTGCACCCCAGAATCAACACGTATCCGCCGACGACACCCCGTATCCGACCTTTCTGGAATACGCTGTAACTTCGTGTACACACGTCAGATCGAGACGAAACTTACGCCATCGGATCTGTAGCAATACGTTGGTCCTTTGAGCCAAGTTTGGTCCGATTCTGAGAACGTTGCTAAAATCGCGTATCGTGGGCCCTACCGGCTCCACTTGACGGGCGATTTTGTGATCGGCTCATCGGAATCCAATTCCGGAAGTTCTGTTGGGTTCATATCATCGTTCCTGACTTGTAGATACTGAGGTTGCCGAATTTGGAGACCTTTGACCCTGACGCGCTTTTCGGTGCAAAGCAGGCCCACATATGGAACTCGTTTTGGCCTGGAAATGACCTTTTTGCCCCTGTGTCCAAGTTGGACGTAAGGACAGGCATTTCTAGCAGTTTGATACCTTCTGAGACTGTTGGTGATGTTTATTACAGCTTTTGGAGTAGCACCTACCGGATCCACCGATACCAGGACGACAGTTGATATTCAAACATCAGGCAAGTGTACCTTGCCAACTCTGCAGTATTGTTACCTATTCTCTTACTTCATTATATTGCTGTGCATGTTTAACCTAGGACCGTGTGACATACTTAGCGTCCGATTATCAGTCGGGTGCCAACATCGTACGCGGTGTTGGGTATTATCATCTAGAGATGGACATACGTGACACTATATCTTCTCGTACTTGTCTTACCAAGTACACTATGACCCAGGATATTGGACACTGTTCATGAGACAGGATCTTTCCGAGATATTCGTGGTGATCCTGTATAGGATACAGGACTTATAGAGATACTATAGTCTAGATACATTATGACTTGTGCATTAGTTATGATCCCGCTGATATGGACATGAGACGTTATGGCTATGATATGCGTGGTTACATTGGGTGGGGAGAGACACACAGACTACAGGCTGATCATATATATACACCCCTACTATTGTGAGGCACAAAACTCTGAAGCCCGAGCTTGGCCCATTACTCATTACTACTGCTGCTACCGGCTCCCCGACACAGAGCTGGTAGTATGCTTCAGCCTGAGTTCTAGTGCTGCTCTCATCTTGCATATCACTTAGCTGGTTATTTAGTATTTCCTTATTGTTCCATCTATTGCTGGAGAGACCCACAGGCTACAGGTTGATTATGTTATGCCGGCTACTCAGTCTCCCGCTGAGCTAGACCCCCTCATGATATCACTGCTACCGGCTCCCCTACACAGAGCTTGTAGTTGTTTCAACCTGAGTGCTATTGATATTCTCTCTTGCATTTCACACAGATGTTTACTTACTTGCCCTATTTATTTTATTTATTTCTGCTGCACTGTTTATATTCTGGCTTATATATTTTTTGTACCTTGCTATGTCCCCTGAGGACCTGGATATGGATTATGTCCCCAGGATTTGCAGACGAGATCTATCCCGAGGTATACGGGACCGCAGCAGGAGCTGTTCCAGGAGCTGTACCGCCATTTGAGGATGAGATGTTAGCCGAAGACTTTTCCTGAGCATCCATGTTTCATGCTCAGTATTATTTATTTATTTCAGTCATTTATTTCTGGTCGGTTGAACCATTGTACTAGATGTTTATCGGGTTGTTCCCCGAAGCACTTTGTGAGACTAGCTATTGATTTACATTCCTTATTTATTCTGTGGATCATATTTTATATCTTGTGTGGATGAGATTAGTTGTGCCATGATTGTCGTAGACTTTATTTACAGCTTAAGTATGCCCTGATGGATCCATTAGATTGGGTTTGTTCATCGGTGCGTACTGCTGGCCATTGCCACGTATCCGGTCCCACGGTATTTTGGGACTGGGGCGTAACAAACGTTCTAATTAGATTTACTCGGATGTGATCAAATGTACATGTTACTCATTTCAATGCAAATGAACTCGCACACTGATTGCCACAATCGAGCCAAACTTAGTCTATATGAATAAAAGGTCACTGGCATAGCCATAAAGGACGAGTTATAGCATCTGAACGGATGGCTGTAACGTTGGAACCGTGGAGTCGTCTGCACCATCATGCCCGAAATGAACGGTTATCGAAATTGTTCCATCCGGATCGGATCGACTCTAGTGCCCCGGCGTACCGTCCGCAGGAACACACAAAATACCCTGTGCACAGGTTGTCCATGACCAAACGAACTTAGTCTTCCGAATCACTTTCACAAACTTGCTCCAAATCATAATTCACATATCATAAATTTGTTCAAATCATATATTACAAACTTGTTCAAATCACATATCACAAACATGCTCAAATCATATCCATGTTCATAAACAAATTGGCTCACAGAGCCGTCTGGTCTAGTCCTGAATGAATGTTGCTTCCCGAGCTGTCTTTATCATAACCCATACATAACTTGTCGTGCTGCAGTCCCCTAGTTCGGGAACTGCCTTGGTGACCAAACGGTCCAGAATACGTTTATGTTCAAACTTGCACGAAATGACTATTTGATAGTCTTTCGGCCAAACGAAGTGAATCTTGTTCCGAGTTGTGTTCCAGGCCGTGGCACAAGTCTACGAGATGAGCATGGCACATATATGGATAAAATATTATACTTGATCGAATAATAGTCTACTCGAAACATAAGTAGTACGACTTAGCACGAGCATGAAGGTGTCGTTGAATCGTAGCATAATCTATAAGACGAGCAGTGTAAACATGTGAAGTGGTGTACTACGAAGAATATATAATGATCTACTCGAAGTATACTTGCACAAAGCTAAAGTAGCATACGAGGGTCCAATTATAAGTCAAGTTTTATTTCCATGTTCTAACATAAGCAATACAATATGGGATTATTCCCTTAGCTAGTTGTGTTGCATCTTATTAGCATGCAAGAGGTGATTTGCCTAGCGACTAGCATATATCGTCCGTATTTTTAAGTGTGCAGGCTAAGCAAATACAGGTTCATCGTAGCCACCCACCTTAGCAATGATTCGCGTTGGTCGAGCGATACTCCGAGCGCATCTTTGAAAGTCTAAGCCTAAACTCCTGAAGTGCCAAGTCTGAATTCTTTTGCCTCAAGCGAGTCTTCTCACATATCAAGGCGAGACGGATCATCGCACTTGTGCCATTTGAATCGGCTATCTGCATTGATGCGGAGTGTGTCGTTACATTATACACGACTCAGAACAAGTCTCGTCCTCGAGACTTCCTGAGTGCAAACCGTTCTATCGCACACTATCGAATCTAACTCAAGCATATTACTCTGTATCCTTAGACCCATTTTGAATACATGTTCCTACTCGTTTTTCTTATTCTGTGTCACATGTGTGCTGGTTATGTCTCAAGGAATGACTCTATCATTCAATTCAAGCTATGACTTGATCTCTACTGCGCCTTAGCGCGGAGCATATATCGCTTAACGTGAGGCATAATATTTTGTGTACGAAGATCTTGGGCTGAGGCTATCTTAACTAAATCATTATACTTATCCATACGAATCTAACATATTCACTTGCACTAGCATTCAAGATTAGCATATCGCGAGTCTAGATCGTGTACATATTCAAGGCATCCCCCAAACATATGCATGTCAACCAACTTAGCGATAACGAAGTCTTTGCACTCGAGTTCAACATATCACTGAGTCTTGGATCGTGCACACGTTAAGGCATCCCTCAAACATATGCATTCAACCAAACTTAGCGATAGTGAAGTCGGACAATCTACTAGCGAAAATCTCAAGGGTTCTTGTCTTACGAATCACAATGATACCTCTAACGGGGTCAATCAAAATCTAAGTTATTTTTAATCTCACTCAAATCAAGCATTGTACAATCGTCAAGCATGATCTATTCTTTCGACCGACTAGCATACAAGTCCTACCGTCCATTTCGTTTATGTCAAACACAGTGTACACTTATCGACCCAAGCCTAACTCTAAGTCTTGTTGCCCCAGTTCTATGGCTTTCTCAAGTAATAATCTAAAGTTGGTCACATGTTTCTTTCACTCGGCATAGGGTCATATGCCTATCCGCTAGGTCAACTCATAAGGTCATAGGTACAAGTTCAAGCATACGATTCTCATCGTGCAAATTCGTTGCATGATACTCACCCCAATTCCTAAGGTCAAACCATTGTTCCTTCGTACGGGATATTCTACCCAAGATTGTCACTCAGATTTTTAAATATTGAGCATAGATCATTATATCCACATCAACACATTTGTTGCACAAGATTCGAGTCCGTTTAGCAAAACTGTTCCTAAGACACATTCATTTAATCGAATTCATGATATATCCGCGCTGCCGGTCATGCCTAGTTATTCGTATAGTCTATCTCCTCTATTATGTTCGATAGAATTTACCTATCCATTCTTTTCTAAGTCTAGACCACCAAGTCACAATCCTATTATAAATCTTTGATCTCAATCATAAACTCTAAGTCGTTAAATACGATTCGCGTATCCGTTCATGAAACCATCAAGCATACTTACTTCACGTACTAGACTAACTCCTCCTCAAAACAATTTGATTCATTTGTATCCTGAAACTCATCTTATCATGTCGAACCATAATTCAAGGCGATCCTTCATTTATCACGCTCCAGTCTTCCTCAAGTTCAATCATCCCCGTTGGATGTAAAATTACCACGCTAGAGCTCTCACGGGATAATCGTTCTAATCCGGGCGTAACGCATATGCAAGCATGGAGTTGTGCTCGCACAAGACATGAATGTTAAATATTATAGTTATCACCGAAATGATTAAGACCCTTATCTTTACACTTTGTTCTATCCAATTTATACATTGATCCTGTCACACCCCAGTCCCAAAATATCGAGGGACTGGACACGTGGCAATGGCCAGCAGCACGCACCGATGGTCAACCCAATTTAATGGAACCATCAGGGCGCACTTAAGCTGTAAAGAAGGTCTACTACAACAAGTCACACTAATCTCATCCATAAAAGATAAATAAATAAACTGCATAATGAAATAGAAATAAGTAGCAACAAATCTCAACAAGTCGGTCGGAGAAACAATCCGATATATGTCTGAATACTCTAGCTCAGTAGCCAGGAACAAAAGAGATAAACATAAAGTAAATACTGAGTACGGGATCAGGTACTCAGGAGAAGTCTTCGGCAGTCACCTCGTCTTCAGGGTTCAGTTCTGCTCCAGTATCAAGTCCAGTAATAGCTTCAGCTCCTGTCCCGTATATCTCGGGGTACTGCTCCTCAGCTAAACCTGGGGACATAATCCATTCCAGGTCCTCAGGGGACATAGCAAGGTACAGAAAATACAAGCCAAATAAATAAGTAGTACAGCAATAAGTAAATAATGGGGTAAACTATGTAACCAGCTAAGTGATATGCAATATAAGAGCAGCACTAGAACTCAGGCTGAGACCGCTACAAGCTCTGTGTCGAGGAGCCGGTAGCAGTAATAACAGGTAAAGGGTCTAGCTCTGCTGGAGAGTCTACAACCTCACAATAGTAGTGGATATATATATATAAAACAGCCTGTCGCCTGTGTGTCTCTCCCCACCCAATATAATCACGCATATCATGACCATAATATCTCATGTCCATGTCAGCGGGATTATAGCTAATGCAACAAGTCATATTGTCTATAAATAACATATCTCTGTCAAGTCCTGTATCCTATACAGAATCACCGCGAATATCTCGGGAAGATCCTGTCTCATGAATAGTGTCAAGTGTCCTGGGTTATGATGTACTTGATAAGACAAGTACGAGAAAGTAAAGGGTCCGAAATGTCCATCTCTAGGTGACGTACCCAACACCGCGTATGGTGTTGGCACCCGACTGATAATCGGACGCTAAGTACGTCACACGGTCTTAGGTTAAGCATGTACAATAGTTATAAATAAAACAAGGAAATATGCAACAAGACTGTAAAGTTGGCAAGGTATTCTTGCCCTCTGATGTATAACTAAGCCAAGAAATATTTAGCAAAGACTGCAAGTTTTGGCGAGGTACACTTGCCTGATGTTTGGATTCTAATACGGTTCTGTTCTCGGGAAATTTCCAGAGATGTCTCCGAATGCTGAAATAAATATTACCATCATGCTCAGAAGGTATCAAATAGCTAGGAACGCCTATCCTTGAGTCCGATTTGGAGTCAAGGGCAAAAACAGAAATTTTGGGTCAAAACGGGGTCCACCGGTGGGCCTGCTTTGCACCGAAAAACGTGTCAGGGTCAACTGTCTCCAAATTCACCAAACTTAGTGTCAACAGGTCAGGAACGCTGATACGAACCCAATGGAACTTTCAGAATTGAATTTCGATGAGCCGAGCACAAAATCGCCCGTCCAGTGGGGCTTGTGGGGCCCGCGACACGCGATTTCGTCAACGTTCTCAGAATCGAACCAAACTTGGGTCGCAGGACCAGCGTATCGCTACGAGTTCGATGGCACAAGTTTTGTTTCGATCCGACGTGTGTGCACGAAGTTAGGATAAAATACAAAAAAGTCAGATACGGGGCGATGTCCGCGGATACGCGTTGATTTCGGTGTGCACGCACACCCGAATCAGCTTCCGTAAAATCCCACACGTCCGTATCGACTTCGCACACGTATCTGTGAAGACCGCACGCGACCAAGTTGTCCCGTTTGGCGGGGCGTACTCAGTTCCGGGGTGAAACAGGGTCTGATTTTTCCTGTTTTTGGATCGCGGTGTGCGATCACCACAGGACGCGATGCCCAGAGGGTTTGTCCGGGCACCGAGAGGGTCATACAGGCTACGCGTTGCAATTTACGGAATCAAAATCGGAGCTACGAGGCGCGAGATACGAGTACCTGAACTGGGCTCTTCGAAACGGAGTTTTCGTGTCCGTCTCGTGTCCTGGACACTATGTCAGCTGTGTCCACGTGTCCGCGTGTCCGACAGCGAGTCCGGTGTCCTGCTGTGTCCGCGGCGCGTCCAGCTAGGTCAGGGCCCTTCTCGCCGGAGGAGGGAGGAGCTTCGGCTAGGGCGGGGTTCGTCGACCAGAGCCGGGCGGTGCACGGCGGAGGAAGAGTGATCCGGCGGAGGTGTCGGATCTGAGAGGGGAGGAGGGAAGAGGCGAGGCCGGGGCGGCTCTCGGCGGAGCTGGCGGAAGGGGACCGGCGCTGGGACTGGCTGCGGGGGGTCGAGCCGCCGTGGCGGAGGCTGCAGGCGTTAGGGTTCAGGGGAGATAGGGTTCGGGTTTGGGGGAGGAAGAGGGCGGAGGGGTAGGGTTTAAATAGGGGCTCGGGGGAGGGTAGTGGCCGGGTGAGGCGGGCCGAGGGAGGTCATGGGGACGTGGGGGTGAGGCCGGGCGGTTCTTCGGCGACGTGGCCGGAGAACGCGGCGGAAACCGCGGGGGGTCTGCGTGGGGGAGATGGGGGTCCGGGTTGGGTCGGGCGATGGGTTCCGGGTTGAGCGGACCCGCCCGACCCGATAGGTAGCGGGCTGGGTTGGGCTTCGGCCCACTGGGCCGGGCCGAAAAATAAAATAAAATAAAATAATAATAATAACAATTAATTAATTAATAATTAGTTTAAATAGTTTTTGGGTATTAAAAAATAGGTCTGAGGCCCAATAAAATCTAGAAAAATTATTCTAAGTCCGGTTTTCTATTTTACACCATAAAATCATATTTTCATTATATTTTAATATTAGTTAATAGTAATTAAAAATTATATAATCATCACAGCACCTATGTTAATTCCTGAAAAATTGCAGAAAATTCCCAAAAATTGATTTTAAATAACTGAAAATTTTAGGGTGATTACAATCTACCCCCTTAAGAGGATTGTATCCTCGCAATCGAAGGGTAAACTACAAAGGCACGAACTATGGAAGTAAAAGAATGCTTAGGTTTTACCTGCATCAGCAAATAAGTGTGGATAACGCTGGCGCATGATATCCTCTCATTCCCAGGTCGATTCGCCAGGAGAGTATTGTTTCCAAGCTACCCGAACCAGTCTGATTGTCTACCCTCGTAGTGTCTTCTCACTGGTGTCGAGTATACCCACTGGTTGTTCCTCATGTCTCAGGCTAGGGCCCACCAAAATCTCAGAATGATCAACTATGTGACTTGGGTCAGTCACGTATCGTCTCAGCTGTGAGACGTGGAATACATCATACACTCCCTCTAAGGATGGAGGTAATGCAAGACGATAAGCCACCTCACCAATGCGCTCCAAGATATCAAATGGCCCAATATACCTTGGGCTTAACTTGCCTCTGCTGCCAAATCTGATAGTACCTCGAGTGGGCGAGATCCTCAAAAATACGTGCTCTCCTTCCTTGAACTCCAGGGGTCGTCTGTGCGCATTGGCCCAATGCTTCTGTCTATCCTGGGCTGCACGGAGATGATTCTGAATCTGCTTTACTTTCTCCACTGTCTCCGTTACCAATTCTGGACCCAGTAATTGACGTTCGCTAACGTCACTCCAGCATATCGGCGATCTGCACTTCCTTCCGTACAATGCCTCGAAAGGTGCCATCTGAATGCTTGCCTGATAGCTGTTGTTGTAGGAGAACTCCACTAAGTGCAGATGATCTTCCCAAGATCCTCCAAAGTCCAGTATACATGATCGTAGCATATCCTCCAATATCTGAATTGTGCGCTCCGATTGACCATCTGTCTGAGGATGATAGGCAGTACTGAATTTGAGTCTGGTGCCGAGACTCTCTTGCATGCTACGCCAGAAGTGAGATATAAATCTCGAATCTCGATCTGATATAATACTAACCGGCACTCCATATAATTTTATGATTTGTCGCATATACATGTCGGCTAGTACTTCCGTGGATTGTCCGACTCTAAATAGCAAGAAGTGTGCCGACTTAGTGAGCCGATCCACGATAACCCATACCGCATCCTTTCTATTAGGGCTTCTTGGAAATCCAGTGATGAAGTCCATGGTAATATGCTCCCATTTCCATTCAGGTATGGGAAGTGGTTGCAACATACCTGCAGTCCTTTGGTGCTCAGCCTTTACCTGCTGGTAGACTAAACATTTTGCCATAAATCGGGCAATCTCCCTTTTCATTCCATGCCACCAATAATACTGTCTTAAGTCCCGGTACATCTTGGTTCCTCCTGGATGAACAGAGTATATGGAGCTATGTGCTTCTGTCATCAACTCCTGCCTTAATTCTCCATTTGGAACATATAGGCGATTTCCGTACCTTAATGTCCCGTCCTCGTGGATGCGAAGTCCCGTCTGCATGCCTGCTTCTGTTCTCTCTTTCAGCCTTCGGAATCTAGCATCAGTAGGCAAAGCTTCTTTGATCCTCTCCACAAGCGATGACTTAACTTTGAGGTTAGCTAGCAAGCCATTTTGTCCAGATAAAACAACCTCTATCTGAAGATCTTATAAGTCTTGTAATAGCTGAGGCTGCTCCGTTAAGAAATAAGCCGAGGGTTTCCTGCTGAGGGCGTCGGCTACAACATTTGCTTTCCCCGGGTGGTACTGCAGATCTATGTCAAAGTCCACCATCAACTCAAGCCAACGTCTTTGCCTCATGTTGAGCTCCTTCTGAGTATATACATATTTCAAGCTTTTATGATCAGTGAATATTTTGACCTTCTCTCCATACAGATAGTGCCTCCAGATCTTCAGTGCAAAAATTACTGCAGCTAGCTCCAGGTCGTGCGTTGGGTAGTTCTTCTCGTGGACCTTCAACTGCCTCGATGCATAAGCGATAACCTTGCCATGTTGCATCAAGACACAACCTAGTCCACTACCGGACGCATCACTATAAACAACAAAACCTCCTGACCCTGAGGGAAGATTCAAGACTGGTGCTGTTGTTAGACGCCTCTTCAATTCTTCAAAGGCATTCTGGCATCCTTTCGTCCATATGAACTCCTGATCCTTCCGTGTCAACTTCGTCATCGGCTCTGCGATCCTTGAAATTTTTTCTACGAACCGCCGGTAATACCCAGCAAGTCCAAGAAAACTTCTCACTTCTGCAACCGAGGTAGGGGTAGGCCAAGTTTTTATTGCAGTGACCTTCTCTGGGTCCACAGACAGTCCTTCTCCCGAGATGATATATCCTAAGAATGGCACCTTGTCCATATAGAACTCACATTTACTGAGTTTGGCATACAGCTTCTCCCTTCTCAATGTCTCTAGCACAATTCTGAGGTGTTCCTTGTGCTCTTCGTGGTCCTTGGAGTAGACTAGAATATCATCAATGAATACCACCACGAACTTATCCAAGTACTGATGGAAGACTCCGTTCATCAAACTTATAAATACGGCGGGCGCGTTGGTTAAACCAAACGGCATTACTAGGAATTCATAGTGTCCGTACTTAGTCCCGAAGGCCGTCTTTAGGATATCTTCCTTCTTTACCCTAATCTGGTGATAACCGGATCTAAGGTCAATCTTTGAGAATACCCTAACACCACTCAATTGGTCAAATAAGTCATCAATGCGTGGTAAGGGATACCGGTTCTTAATAGTTACAGCATTAAGAGCCCTGTATCAATGCACAAGCGTACAGTTCCATCCTTCTTTGGTACAAAAAGTATGGGCGCTCCCCAAGGTGAAACACTAGGCCGGATGAATCCTTTCTCCAGAAGATCGTCGACTTGCGCTTTCAACTCCACTAACTCCTTAGGTGCTAGCCGATATACCGTTGAAGTGATAGGTTCAGCTCTTGGAGTTAGGTCTATTATGAATTCTATCTCCCGATCAGGTGTTAAACCTGGAAGGTCATCGAGAAATACATCCACAAACTCCGATATGACTCTTGGGTAACCTGACTCCTCCTCTACAGATAATATCCTAAGAGTTGGCTGGACACCTTGCTCTACAGCTCCCCGAAGGAATTCAAACTCAGGATGGCTAGGGGGTCTAAATATCACCTTTCCAAGCCGGCAATCCAGTGTCGCATGGTACTGACTTAACCAGTCCATACCAAGTACAACATCATAATCAGGCATAGAAAAGATAAGAAATTGGGCTCGTATCTCTCGGCCACAGACTACTACTGAACAGGATCTACAGATATCACTAACCGGGATAATTCTACCTCCCGTAAGAATTCTTTTCATCTTCGAGAGAGGTGCGGTAGCTACTTTATGTGTAGCTACGAAGCTAGCAGCAATAAATGAATGCGAGGCTCCAGAATCAAATAAAGCTACAGCAGGAATTGAAGCTACTAATATGGTACCTGCTATCACTTCGCCTGCAGTAGCTTCCTCTGTGACTGCTAGTGCATATGCCTGACCTCGTCCCTGAACGGGACCCCTTTGCTGACGAGCCTGCTGGAACAAAGCTGCCTGAGGTGGTAGTGGTGGCCTGGCTCCTCCAGGCCCTGTCTGTGTTGCTCCCCCAGCTGGAAGAGCTGGCCTAGGTGCAGGTAGAGCTGGTCGATTCGGAACTCCCTCTCGACGTTCCGAGCAGTCCTTTGAGAAGTGTTGTCCGGATCCGCAAACCAGGCAGAGTCCCAGTTTGCGTCTACATTCTCTTTCAATATGACCTACTTTGTCGCAGTAATGACAAGTAGGTAGGTTCTTTGATGCTGCTTTCTGAGGCAGGTTCTTCTGGGGCCGTTTGGCAGAATCCCCAGGTGATGACTTGGACGGTGCTGAGGAGAATGGACGTTTCAGGCTTGACTCCCTCCGAGTAACGCGCTCCATACGACGCGCTGCAGCAAGGACGTCGGTGTATGATGTGGGCGTGACAGATCCGATTAACTTCTGGAGCTCGAACCTGAGTCCATCAAAGAACTTTTCCGCCTTCTCTTCTTCGGTAGGAATTAGAGAAGGGGCGAAGTGGCTCAGGCGAATGAATTCGGCGTTGTATTCCTCCACCGACATATTTCCCTGGATCAGGCGGTTGAATTTGTCTCGGAGTTCTGACCGAGCAACAGCAGGGATGTACATTTCCTGGAAGAGTCTGGAGAACTCCTTCCAGGTGACTTGATCATGTCCGAGCCTCCTTTCTTCGGATAGCCACCAATGGTGCGCATTGTCCGTCAGTTGCATCCTGACGGCAATCATCCACTTGTCCCTTGGAAGTTCAGCGGCCTCCAACTGATGCTGCGTGTTCGTAAGCCATTCATGAACTTCAGTTGGTCCTTCCTTGCCCGAGAAGGTACGGGGTTTGAGTTGACGGAAATCTGTAATAGATCCTGACGCTGGTCGCCTATTTGGTGGATTTGCATATTCCAATGCTACGACTATGCTGTTCCTTAGGTTCTCGGCCTCATGACGTTGGGCCTCCTGTTGGATCTGTTGTTGTGCCTGCATCATGGCGTAGAACATCTGGAACATTTGCTGTCCGTCCATTGCCTGCCATGGGGGAAAGACAGGCATCGTAGGAGAGAACTGGGGTAGAGGCGGGATGTCATCACGCCTGAACCTGGAACTGGGCTGACCAGATTGATTGCTCTGAGAGGATTGTCCTCTGGTATCTGGCGTCGTTCCAGCTTCACAGGTAACCACAGCTTCAGGCGGTGTACCCAAGGGGTTCTCGTCACCACTTCTGGGATCCATTACTCTGCATCAAAAGGAAACAATAAGAACGCACAGAGGAATCAAAATAGGATGCAATTCAACCAATTTAATTGAATTCGACATAGAGTCCAAAAATGATTCAATCAATGGATGAGATCCTATAACTTATCCTATCTTATTGCAGGCCTGTTCGGTCCCTAAGTTGAAACCGAACAATTTAGTTTCGACCTGCATGGGCCACCACAAAAACCATGTCACGCCCCAGTCCCAAAATATCGAGGGACTGGATACGTGGCAATGGCCAGCAGCACGCACCGATGGTCAACCCAATTTAATGGAACCATCAGGACGCACTTAAGCTGTAAAGAAGGTCTACTACAACAAGTCACACTAATCTCATCCATAAAAGATAAATAAATAAACTGCATAATGAAATGGAAATAAGTAGCAACAAATCTCAACAAGTCGGTCGGAGAAACAATCCGACATATGTCTGAATACTCTGGCTCAGTAGGCCAGGAACAAAAGAGATAAACATAAAGTAAATACTGAGTACGGGATCAGGTACTCAGGAGAAGTCTTCGGCAGTCACCTCGTCTTCAGGGTTCAGTTCTGCTCCAGTATCAAGTCCAGTAATAGCTTCAGCTCCTGTCCCATATATCTCGGGGTACTGCTCCTCAGCTAAACCTGGGGACATAATCCATTCCAGGTCCTCAGGGGACATAGCAAGGTACAGAAAATACAAGCCAAATAAATAAGCAGTGCAGCAATAAGTAAATAATGGGGTTGTAAACCCCCTCACCCAAAATTAGGGCTACTTGGCTTAGATAGTAAAATTAGGGCTAATTTGAACCAATTAGAATTAGAACACGATATTTAATTTAAGTGCGAAACAATTATGACACGTAGCGCACCTTACCGTTGCTCGATAATTGGAGCACCTCACTAGCCGTTGCCAATCTACGAATTTCACAACATTGACCTAGACGTGCCCGCCTACCTTTCTGGCCCTTGTGCAACTCATCGTATTACTTTCTTGTGCTATATTTTAGTCGCATAATAAACGTTGCAGACGTTATTTCTTAATTTGATATAAATTCTAATTTTGTACCCTTGTGCGTCCCAATCAAAATTTGGGGACACAATCTTGACCATTTTGTACGACCTGAATTTTATTAATAATCTACTCTGTATCCTCTACGTCCCAGACCCTTTGTTCCGCTTATTTTTATGTCCCTGTGCTCCTAATTAATTCTAGAACCTCGGGCGCATTTCGATTTAATTAATTAAATCTAGCTTCTGCCTTTAGGCAATTTTCTAATTGTTGGGGGACTTTTATGCAAAAACGCATTGAGGTGTCCCCACCATTGAGCAATGCGTGAAGAAACTCAATTTTTCCTTTACGTAGATTTTTTCGTAATTTTTGGGATGTGCAACGCGCGCACATCGCCCTCGTATATTTTAAACCCTATCCTTGTGTTTTAACCATGTAATTTATAGCCCCAACATCCCATGGCAAGCCCAAGGCCCATCCCAAGGAGATGTTGACCAAAGTCAAGTTTACCTAGGTCAAACCCAAAAGTCCACATGTGTATAAATACAAATCTTCTCCTTTTTTTCCCTTTCTCAAAATCACCCTAAACTCAAACCTAAATTTTCAGCAGCCGACTCTCCCTACATTACTGTTCTTCTTCCTCCTCCCCCTTCCTGGCCGGAGCTTCGACCCCCGGAGCAACCACTCACCACCATCAATAACACCGGCGGAGCCCTGACAGGATTCCTCCCCAATCCCCTTCCTCCTCGCACTACTCCCTCTTGAACCCTAAACCCGGCAAGCTTCTGGCCATGGCGTTCCCGATCGGTGCTCCTAGTCGTCCTCGCCGGTGACCGACGACTACCACAACGGATCCAGTCGTCTTCTTCGAACGATCCATCGCTCCGACGAACCTGATCGTCCCCCTCGATCGACGAGACTGGACTCTACAGCCATGGCGATCTCAAGCTCGGAGCTCCACCGGTGACCTGCGTCCTCCACCGCAAGTCCGGAGCAGCGTTCACGACCACCCGATCGATCTCGGTGAGTTCCTCACTTTCTCCTCTATCCTTTTCTGTTCCCCTTTCTACTTCTCCTTCAAATCTCTAAATCGATTTATTATAGTTGATCTTCGGTGTTCTGTCGAGTTCGAATCCGATCGAGATCCACACAAATTCGAACAGAACAGAACTGACCGATCCCTTTCAAATCAGAAATTTTGAGAGCTGAGTTAAATTTGAATTGGTGATTCGAAGTCGACAGGAACGAATTCGAACTCAAATAACGAATTTGATTATCGATTCTTTGTTCTTCTTCGATTCGAATTCAAACCTGTCCATCTTCTCCTTTTATATGTGCTTGTGTGTAAGCCAGTAGGATATTAGTAATGCTTATTAGTTGATAGTTGATACCAGGTCCTGAGTCGGTGAACCCACATGCGTATACGTATATGTACGCATACACGTATATTACTCATTGGTATACATTTATATAGATACTTAGTACAGGTATTCAAGTGGTATGAATAATTGAGTGTTATATAGAAATATATAAATATATAATATGTATATAAATTATAAGTAATTAAATACTATGCTAAATAATAATTAGGACTATATATCCAGACTATACGACCCTAGGACACCGTGGACTGTCCCGTTCTCACCTTGACCATGTTGACCCTAAACATTTGGGAATTTTCCGTCTTGCGTACATTAACGTACTGGCGTAGACACCTGTCAGTTGACTGTCTGATTATGTACAACACTTGAAGATATGACCCCGCATAATTCAACGCATAATTTACCGTGTTAGATGACTAGTGCTACCCCTAGGGTACCCCCTGAGTCCAGTGTAAGTATTGTTGTGTGTGTGCACTATTGTAATGACTACTGATTTTATTGTATTATATCATATGTAGATAGGATATTAGATTGTTCTGCGTGATTTCTGGAGCAGGTTATGGGTACATTGCAGCTTCCTTGCCAGGCAAGTATACCTTGCCATTGTACTGTTATTTTTATTCCATATGTTGCATGCATCTTTATTTTTTGTCTTTTCATATATTTTAACTGTTATATAAAATGCGCGCGACGGTGTCGTCGCGGTATATTTTTATTTATGTATTTGCATTAACCCTGTTTATGAGACTACCCCATTATCATGTAGCATCATTAGGTTCATTGGCCGTGACACAGTTGTTACACGAGTTGTGAGTCTCATGTAGATCACGGACTTGCGTGCAGGTTGGCCTCCTGTACGTGTGGGCCGTACGTTAGGAATAACTGTTGTTAGAAACTTTGCATGTTAGTAGACTGGGCAGTTATTAGAGGTATTATCGTGTCATGGACATGACATGCTTAGAGCATTGGGTGGGGAGAACAACAAGTACCGCATTTGGGCTCCTTTGCACTTTCCTTGTGTAACCCGTACGCTCCGCCGGAGATACGCGGTCATGATGACCCCTATATATTATCATGGCGGGCCTCCGACGTTCGAAAGTCGTCGTGCCTTTGTAGGCCCCTGGATCTCCAAGAGAACTATGCCAATCCTATTTATGGCCAGATAGCCCACTTGTTAGAAAGTTGTTCTTAAACTGCATTCACTTTAGACGGTTAGGCGACCCATTGGATATTTATTTCAGTACTTTATTGGCATGTGTTTAAGTATCTTGTTATGTCCCTCTGAGGACCTGGTCCGCTGCCAGGTGTACCTGTTCTTGAGTATTTGCAGGAGCGCAGATTTGGATGGTTGTGTATGCTTCGTGGATGTCTTCTCTTCGGGCCGTGATCGATAGCTGGTATACTTATATTTTGGTTGATTGTGTTGTACTCATATTGTATTTACTTTTCCTATTTGAGTTGGTAGTGGATTTGTTTCCATCCAACTATCCTCCATAGATACTTCTTATTGAGATCTAGTTCCATAGATATTGGTTATTTATTTCTATATGATTTTCATGGATGAGATCTAGATTATACCCTGTGACTTGTGACATATGTTTATACCACTTGTGGATTTGATATTCATATTACAGCGTACGTGTGGATTTGGTTTCCATATATTGGAGTTGTGTAAGCACCCTGATTTTCAGAATTTTAAATTTGGATTTTTTCCCAATTTATCTGAATTTTCGGGAATCGTGACCTAGGCGTTGGAAATTAAAGGATTTTTAATTGCGGTTAATTCATATTAAAATATTATGGAAATAATATTTTATGGTGTAAAATGGGAAACCGGACATAGGATAATTTTCCGTGAATTTATTGGACTCCGGAAACATTTTAAAAGTCCTAGAAAACTAAGTTGAAATTATTTAATTTATGTGCCCTCATCTTATTGGGTTAAACCAAATGTAGAACCAAACTCTTCTCTCCTTTGACCGTTCAACCCTATCCCTCTCTCCTCCTTTTTGTTATAATTTTCTCCAGGTTGAATCATGGCCATCCATTTTAAAATGGAGCCATCCCCACCACACAACACCTTTCCCATATGTATATATATAAATAATCTCTCAACCCCTTTTCCCAAAACCTAATCTCTCTCTCAATCGATGGCGACCGCTTAGCTTCCTCTCTCTCTCTCTCTACTCCGATGGCTACCCCTCCTACTCCTTCCTCTTCTTCCTCCGGTGATCTCCCTCTCTACCGCCTCTCTGTCGGCGACACCATCCTCACCTACTGGGACAGTGATCGGAAGTGGTACCCGGCGGAGATCACCGGCGCCGATGGGGACCACGGGTGCGAGCTCCTCTACCTACACGGCGAGCGGGAGCGGGTCTCGCTGGACAAGGTGAAGTTCATCGTGCAAAGGGAGAGGAGCGGCAGGTCCAGGAGCGGCAGGTCCAGGAGCAGCGACGGGAAGGGCGACGGTGGAATGGAAGAGATCAAGACCATTCTCTTTGATATTGAGGATAGACTTCCTCTGGAAGGAGTGTTTGCAGAGGATCTCGACTGGTGGAAGACTTGGCATGATGATGTAGTCATGGTTGTGGTGAGGAATGAAGTCAAGGGACTAATGGATGCAATACTAAGGCTAGTATTGCAATTGAAACTAAGCATCACATCTTCATGGTGGACCCACGGTTGAAATTGACTGGGGTCTCAACCAGGCAAGATCCATCAGATGGAATCTGACAGCAAGTGGACCAAGACCTAATCCGCAAGGTTCATATCACTATGGGATGGTAAATATAACTCACAATTAGGCTTGTGAACTCTGCTCCTGTCATCAATGGAAAGCAAAGTTATGCTGTGAACAGCGTGTCGTTCATTGCACCAGACACTCCACTGAAGGGTGCAGACTACTACAACATACTAGGAGTCTTCTCTCTAGGACACATGCCTGACAGCCATCCTTTGGAGGTGGTAATATTGAGGACCTCAGTTATGGAAGCCAACTTCCGAGATTATGTCGAGATTATATTTGAGAACTATGAAGATACTCTTCAATCTTGGCTCATTGATGGATACGCCTTCTGGGTTGTTGGAATGGATGGAGGACAATGGACATCGGCTAGCAGGGACAATTACAATTTGAGGGATGCAGTTAATCGTTGCACACTTCAGGTACCGCCTGACCCGCTCCGACAGCGACTGAACCGACCTGCGCAGCTCCGGCCCACTGTGCACTGTGCAGTCTCCCCATTCGTCGGCTTCCCCGCTCCTCCCCGTCCGACTTCAGCGTCACCCCCCACTTGGTAACACCCGAACGCCGCCGCTGCTCTAGCCCCGGACACGGCAGATTCGGACCAGGACACGAAGGAGACACTCGGACACGAGAATTCAGCGTTCACGGAGCCCTGTTCAGGTACCATTTTCTCTCACCTCGCAACTCCGTTTTCAATTCTGTCAGTTGCTATGCGTAGACCGTATAACCCTCTCGGTGCCCGTGCAACTCGCTCGGCACATCGCGTCCTGTGGTGATCGTACACCGTGATCCAAAACAGGAAAAAACAACGCCCTGTTTCACCCCGGAACTGAGTACGCCCCGCCAATCGGGACGACTTGGTCGCACGCGGTCTTTACCGAACTGTGCGCGACGTTGATACGGTCATGTGGGATTTCGCAGAAGTCGATTCGGAGGTGCGTGCACCCCGGAATCAACGCGTATCCGCCGACAACGCCCCGTATCCGACCTTTCTGGAACACGCTGTAACTTCGTGTACACACGTCGGATCGAGACGAAACTTGTGCCATCGGATCCGTAGCAATACGCTGGTCCTGTGAGCCAAGTTTGGTTCGATTCTGAGAACGTTGACAAAATCACGTATCGTGGGCCCCACAGGCTCTACTTGACGGGTGATTTTGTGACCGGCTCATCGGAATCCAATTCTGGAAGTTCTGTTGGGTTCGTATCATCGTTCTTGACTTGTAGACACTGAGTTTGCGGAATTTGGAGACCTTTGACCCTGACACGCTTTTCGGTGCAAATTGGGCCCACTTGTGGAACCCGCTTTGGCCCGAAAATGACCTTTTTGCCCCTGTGTCCAAATTGGACGTAAGGACAGGCATTTCTAGCTATTTGACATCTTCTGAGACTGTTGGTGATATTTATTACAGCTTTCGGAGTAGTACCTACCGGATCCACCGATACCAGGACGACAGTTGATATTCAAACATCAGGCAAGTGTACCTTGCCAAACTCTGCAGCTTAGTTATTTATTTTCCTTGCTATATATATATTACTGTGCATGCTTAACCTAGGACCGTGTGACGTACTTAGCGTCCGATTATCAGTCGGGTGCCGACACTGTGCGCAGTGTTGGGTACGGTCATCTAGAGATGGACATTCGTGACACTTTATTCTCGTACTTGTCTTATCAAGTACCATATGACCCAGGACACTTGACACTATTCATGAGACAGGATTTTCCCGAGATATTCGTGGTGATCCTGTATAGGATACAGGACATGGACATTATACTCCTAGATACTTATGACTTGTTGCATTAGCTATGATCGCGCTTGACATGGGCATGAGACATTGTGGTCATGATATGCGTGGTTACATTGGGTGGGGAGAGTCACACATGCTACAGGCTGTTTCATATATCTATCTACTACTATTGTGAGGCCTCAGACTCTCGTAGCAGAGCTAGGCACATTACGTGTTTATTACCGCTACCGGCTCCCCGACACAGAGCTTGTAGTGGCTTCAGCCTGAGTTTTAGTGTTACTCTCACTTGCATTTCACTTAGATGGTTACATATTTACCCATTGATCATTTAGTTATTTATTTGCTGCACTGCTTATCTGTATTTATTTGGCATGAGCTTTCTTGTACCTTGCTATGTCCCCTGAGGACCTGGATCCGGATTTTGTCCCCAGATTTTGCAGACGTGGTTTATCCCGAGGTTTACGGGACCGGAGCAGGAGCTGATCCAGGAGCTGTACCACCACCCGAGGACGAGGTCTTAGCTGAAGATTTCTCTTGAGCATCCATGTTCATGCTCAGTTTTTGTTATTTATTTCAGTCATTTACTTTCTGGTCTGTTGAACCATTGTACTAGATGTTTATCGGGTTGTTCCCCGAAGTACTTTGTGAGACTTGCTGATGATTTACATTCCTTATTTATTCTGTGGATCATATTTTATATCTTGTGTGGATGAGATTAGTTGTGCCATGATTGTCGTAGACTTGTTTTACAGCTTAAGTATGCCCTGATGGATCCATTATATTGAGTTGGTCCATCGGTGCGTACTGCTGGCCATTGCCACGTGTCTAGTCCCACGGTATTTTGGGACTGGGGCGTGACATAGTTTTTGTGGTGGCCCATGCAGGCCTACGACAAAATTGTTCGGTTTCAACTTAGGGACCGAACAAGCCTGCACCTAGGACTAGAGTATAGGATCTCATCCACATTGACTATTATTCATCTTCCTCCTATCTGTTCTATTTGAACAATTGCATCATGCTTGATTCATGTGCTTCCCTAATAGCTTTTAAGTATAGCCTTCTCCTAGAATATAGAAGTTCCTGTTGTTAGATGATAATTAGAGTAGCACACCTATTTAGAATACAACGAGATTATAGATACACCACTAAGTTTAGAATATCTAGCGAACCCTAGAATCCCTTATCCCTATAATTGGTTGACCATTACCCGGATGTATTATGAGGACTTAAGAGTAGTATAGACACTACTAGAGTTAGTTAGAAGGTTACCATAATGTTTGCCCCTAGCATTGAGGAACCCATAGAAAACAAAAAAAAACTTAATGTTTGGACTGAACCTAACCTTCATAGTTAGATGATATTGGAACTATAAACTTATATCATTGTCTTGTTATTAGTAGACAGCACCCTAGGAAGCCTAGAGGAATGTAATCAACACTTCTCCCTTGATCATACCCCAAACATAGCAACCAACACCCCACTCCCCTTAGAGAACCATGATGCTATCTAGAGCCCTCTATCTTTATTTTATATTGTTTCCCTGCGACCATAGCGCTCGCTGTTTTGCGACGGCTAATTACGTTTCTTCTCTTCATCTTTCAACTCGCGCCATCTGACACTTCGGATAGTAGGCCAAGTAATTTTATTCTTGGTTAAAGGCTCATAGTTTGCTAGGCTTATAGTTGTAGCCTTGAGTGTGAAATCTTTATGCTTGGTAGTTAGAACTTGATAAGTTTAAGTTGTTTTGTAGATTGTGACCAATGATTAACCCTTAATTTTTAAATCATGAAATTTGTACCCTCACCTCGATACAAGTTAGACCCTTCCTCCTTGACGGCCAGTAACTCTTCTATCCTTACCATTGACACTTGCTTGTAAGTGTTATGACTAAGACTTAAGGTGACCCTTACCTACATAATGCAATAGGAGACCCTAATAGGTATCAAGATCCTTCCTCATATACCCTAATAAGAGTTTCTGTTTTATTTACATGTGCAAGGTTATTTGTAGGATCCTCTTAAGACGATCACGGTATTAGTTTAATTCTTTTATAAGTTGGGTAGTATGCCTCACAACATAGTACCAACTAGCCCTATTGACCCATTGATGAAGTGAACTAGGATGACACAACTTTAGACTTGCATTAGAAGATAGTATTTATTCAGACTGTAGAAATTAGAGGTCCTTGCCCCGATTTGGTCAACTAGCAACTTAGACAAGAAGGTTGTATGATAACTGCAGAGATTGTAGAGTCTTTTATTATTGTTGTTTATTTTGTGTTGTTTTGTGAACTTGAATTAATTTGTACCTCCTTTCATCATCATCTAGCGTACTTATAATTGTTATACTACCTTGACTTATGCCGCTATTATAGCCTAGTTTTTGCAAGCTTATTCCTTGTCGAGCTTGTTCATGACATATGTATTATTGGGGAGGCCCACAATAATACATTTCAGAATCAGTGTATTAAGGTCTGGCCAACCTTAGTGCGCTTGATTCGCCCTTCGCATAACTACTTTACGTGGATTGAGATATGTAGTGATTAGTAGACGAATATACTTGCCCTAAACATGTCTGACATATCGTATCGGTTATATAACTGTACTAATACGAGCATGCGAACAAAGGATTACCAGAATAGGATTTCAATCCACAACTGCTTGACCCTTCCCCTTTAAATTCTTTAAAACGCCTTGATCCCGATACTTCTATTCTATCACCTCACCCTTGAACTTTTTATTATTGATCTCCGTCTTCCCTTATTTCGGAAAGACGAAACCTCGTGCTTGGTATAAGTTTGACATATAGACAGTACTAGATATACCCCATAGGCCAATCCTACTACTAGATGACTGCCTTTATAGCTGATAAGGGACATATCATAGGTGATAGGTTTGGTGTTAAAGACTTGAGGATTCAATAGTATGATTAAATAAGTTGGTGCATAGCTTTAATAGATGAATAGCCTTAGATGATAGATGGGTAAATTATAAGTTGGGTAGAGACCGCAATGTTCACTTAGGAGGAATTCATCAGACCCTACCATCTTTTAATTTCGAGGACGAAATTTTTATAAGTTGGGTAGATTGTAAGCACCCTGATTTTCCGAATTTTAAATTTGGATTTTTCCCCAATTTATCTGAATTTTCGGGAATCGTGACCTAGGCATTGGAAATTAAAGGATTTTTAATTGTGGTTAATTCATATTAAAATATTATGGAAATAATATTTTATGGTGTAAAATGGGAAACCGGACATAGGGTAATTTTTCGTGAATTTATTGGACTCCGGAAACATTTTAAAAGTCCTAGAAAACTAAGTTGAAATTATTTAATTTATGTGCCCTCATCTTATTGGGTTAAACCAAATGTAGAACCAAACTCTTCTCTCCTTTGACCGTTCAACCCTATCCCTCTCTCCTCCTTTTTGTTATAATTTTCTCCAGGTTGAATCATGGCCATCCATTTTAAAATGGAGCCATCCCCACCACACAACACCTTTCCCATATGTATATATATAAATAATCTCTCAACCCCTTTTCCCAAAACCTAATCTCTCTCTCAATCGATGGCGACCGCTTAGCTTCCTCTCTCTCTCTCTACTCCGATGGCTACCCCTCCTACTCCTTCCTCTTCTTCCTCCGGTGATCTCCCTCTCTACCGCCTCTCTGTCGGCGACACCATCCTCACCTACTGGGACAGTGATCGGAAGTGGTACCCGGCGGAGATCACCGGCGCCGATGGGGACCACGGGTGCGAGCTCCTCTACCTACACGGCGAGCGGGAGCGGGTCTCGCTGGACAAGGTGAAGTTCATCGCGCAAAGGGAGAGGAGCGGCAGGTCCAGGAGCGGCAGGTCCAGGAGCAGCGACGGGAAGGGCGACGGTGGAATGGAAGAGATCAAGACCATTCTCTTTGATATTGAGGATAGACTTCCTCTGGAAGGAGTGTTTGCAGAGGATCTCGACTGGTGGAAGACTTGGCATGATGATGTAGTCATGGTTGTGGTGAGGAATGAAGTCAAGGGACTAATGGATGCAATACTAAGGCTAGTATTGCAATTGAAACCAAGCATCACATCTTCATGGTGGACCCACGGTTGAAATTGACTGGGGTCTCAACCAGGCAAGATCCATCAGATGGAATCTGACAGCAAGTGGACCAAGACCTAATCCGCAAGGTTCATATCACTATGGGATGGTAAATATAACTCACAATTAGGCTTGTGAACTCTGCTCCTGTCATCAATGGAAAGCAAAGTTATGCTGTGAACAGCATGTCGTTCATTGCACCAGACACTCCACTGAAGGGTGCAGACTACTACAACATACTAGGAGTCTTCTCTCTAGGACACATGCCTGACAGCCATCCTTTGGAGGTGGTAATATTGAGGACCTCAGTTATGGAAGCCAACTTCCGAGATTATGTCGAGATTATATTTGAGAACTATGAAGATACTCTTCAATCTTGGCACATTGATGGATACGCCTTCTGGGTTGTTGGAATGGATGGAGGACAATGGACATCGGCTAGCAGGGACAATTACAATTTGAGGGATGCAGTTAATCGTTGCACACTTCAGGTACCGCCTGACCCGCTCCGACAGTGACTGAACCGACCTGCGCAGCTCCGGCCCACTGTGCACTGTGCAGTCTCCCCATTCGTCGGCTTCCCCGCTCCTCCCCGTCCGACTTCAGCGTCACCCCCCACTTGGTAACACCCGAACGCCACCGCTGCTCTAGCCCCGGACACGGCAGATTCGGACCAGGACACGAAGGAGACACTCGGACACGAGAATTCAGCGTTCACGGAGCCCTGTTCAGGTACCATTTTCTCTCACCTCGCAACTCCGTTTTCAATTCTGTCAGTTGCTATGCGTAGACCGTATAACCCTCTCGGTGCCCGTGCAACTCGCTCGGCACATCGCGTCCTGTGGTGATCGTACACCGCGATCCAAAACAGGAAAAAACAACGCCCTGTTTCACCCCGGAACTGAGTACGCCCCGCCAATCGGGACGACTTGGTCGCACGCGGTCTTTACCGAACTGTGCGCGACGTTGATACGGTCATGTGGGATTTCGCAGAAGTCGATTCGGAGGTGCGTGCACCCCGGAATCAACGCGTATCCGCCGACAATGCCCCATATCCGACCTTTCTGGAACACGCTGTAACTTCGTGTACACACGTCAGATCGAGACAAAACTTGTGCCATCGGATCCGTAGCAATACGCTGGTCCTGTGAGCCAAGTTTGGTTCGATTCTGAGAACGTTGACAAAATCACGTATCGTGGGCCCCACCGGCTCTACTTGACGGGTGATTTTGTGACCGGCTCATCGGAATCCAATTCTGGAAGTTCTGTTGGGTTCGTATCATCGTTCCTGACTTGTAGACACTGAGTTTGCGGAATTTGGAGACCTTTGACCCTGACACGCTTTTCGGTGCAAAGTGGGCCCACTTGTGGAACCCGCTTTGGCCCGGAAATGACCTTTTTGCCCCTGTGTCCAAATTGGACGTAAGGACAGGCATTTCTAGCTATTTGATATCTTCTGAGACTGTTGGTGATATTTATTACAGCTTTCGGAGTAGTACCTACCGGATCCACCGATACCAGGACGACAGTTGATATTCAAACATCAGGCAAGTGTACCTTGCCAAACTCTGCAGCTTAGTTATTTATTTTCCTTGCTATATATATATTACTGTGCATGCTTAACCTAGGACCGTGTGACGTACTTAGCGTCCGATTATCAGTCGGGTGCCGACACTGTGCGCAGTGTTGGGTACGGTCATCTAGAGATGGACATTCGTGACACTTTATTCTCGTACTTGTCTTATCAAGTACCATATGACCCAGGACACTTGACACTATTCATGAGACAGGATTTTCTTGAGATATTCGTGGTGATCCTGTATAGGATACAGGACATGGACATTATACTCCTAGATACTTATGACTTGTTGCATTAGCTATGATCGCGCTTGACATGGGCATGAGACATTGTGGTCATGATATGCGTGGTTACATTGGGTGGGGAGAGTCACACATGCTACAGGCTGTTTCATATATCTATCTACTACTATTGTGAGGCCTCAGACTCTCGTAGCAGAGCTAGGCACATTACGTGTTTATTACCGCTACCGGCTCCCCGACACAGAGCTTGTAGTGGCTTCAGCCTGAGTTTTAGTGTTACTCTCACTTGCATTTCACTTAGATAGTTACATATTTACCCATTGATCATTTAGTTATTTATTTGCTGCACTGCTTATCTATATTTATTTGGCATGAGCTTTCTTGTACCTTGCTATGTCCCCTGAGGACCTGGATCCGGATTTTGTCCCCAGATTTTGCAGACGTGGTTTATCCCGAGGTTTACGGGACCGGAGCAGGAGCTGATCCAGGAGCTGTACCACCACCCGAGGACGAGGTCTTAGCTGAAGATTTCTCTTGAGCATCCATGTTCATGCTCAGTTTTTGTTATTTATTTCAGTCATTTACTTTCTGGTCTGTTGAACCATTGTACTAGATGTTTATCGGGTTGTTCCCCGAAGTACTTTGTGAGACTTGCTGATGATTTACATTCCTTATTTATTCTGTGGATCATATTTTATATCTTGTGTGGATGAGATTAGTTGTGCCATGATTGTCGTAGACTTGTTTTACAGCTTAAGTATGCCCTGATGGGTCCATTATATTGAGTTGGTCCATCGGTGCGTACTGCTGGCCATTGCCACGTGTTTAGTCCCACGGTATTTTGGGACTGGGGCGTGACAAGTTGCCATATCTATACGGCTGGCATGCTTACGTGTCCTAGTCCTACGTATTTTGGGACTGGGGCGTGACATGTTTTTGTGGTGGCCCATGCAGGTCAAGAGCATATTGTCTCGGTTATGTTACTATACCGAGCAAGCCTGCACCTAGGACTAGAATGTAGGATCTCATCCACGATTGACTATGATTCATCTTCCTCCTATATGTTCTATTTGAACAATTGCATCCTGTTTGATTCCTGTACTCCCCTAACAGTTCTTGAGTATAGCCTTCTGCTAGAATATAGGAACCCATGTTATTAGGATGATAATTATGGTAGCATACCTGTTAAGAATACAATGAGAATATAGACACACCACTAAGTTTAGAATATCTAGTGAACCCTAGAATTTCTTATCTTTAGAATTGGTTTACCATTACCCCTGATGTATTATGAAGACTTGAGAGTATTATAGACACTACTAGAGTTAGTTAGAAGTTTTACCATAATGGTTGACCCTAGTATTGAGGAACCAATAGGAAACCAAAATTGAATATTAGGACTGAACCTAACCTTCGCAGTTAGATAAGTATTGGAGAACTACAAATTTAGATCATTGTCTTGTTATTAGTAGACAGCACCCTAGGAAGCCTAGAGGAATATAATCAACCCTTTTCCCTTGATCAAACCCCGAACATGGCAACTAGCATGCCACCCCCTTAGGGAACCATGATGCTATCTAGAGCCCTCTATTTTTTTTGATTTCATAACTTGTTCCCCTGTAACCTTAGCGTTCGCTAATTGTGTGACGACTAAATTATGATTCTTATTTCTTCATCATTTAACTCATGCCACATAACTCGTATGATTGAAGGCCAAGTGATCTTATTCTATGTTAGGACATGTAGTTTGCTAGGGTATAGCTTGGTAATTTGAACTTTGAATTTTATGCGTGATAGTTAGGATTTGATAGTTTGCGTAGTTCTCTTAGGTTGTGACCTAATGATTACCCCTTAGCTTTAAATCATGAAATTTGTACTCATAGCTCGATACGAGTTAAATCCCTTTCCCCTTAACGGCTAGTAACTCTTCTATCCCTACGATTGACACCTGTTCTATGAGCACTTGACCCTTACCTATATAATGCAATAGGAGACCCTAATAAGAGTTTCTGTTCTATGTACATGTGCAAGGTTATTTTTGTAAGTATCCTTAAGATAATACAATATTAGTTAAATTATTTTAAGTTGGATAGTATACCTCACCACCTAGTATCACGTAGACCCTGTGATCCATTGATGAAGTGTAACTGAATGACATCAATTGTATGCTAGCAAAGACGACAGTATTTATTCAGACGATAGAATTTAGAGGTCCATGCCCTATTTTGTCGACTAGCGACTTAGACAATAAGGTTGTATGATAACTGTAGAGATTGTAGAGTCTTTTTATTATTGTTGCTTATGATATTTTTGTTCTGTGAACTTGAATTAATTTGCACCTTCTTTCATCATAATCCAGCGTATTTATATTTGTTGTACTATCTTGACTTATGCTGCTATTATAGCCTAGTTTTTGCAAGCTTATTCCTTATCGAGCTTGTTCATGACATATGTATTAGTGGGTCGACACACTAATACATTTCAGAATCAGTGTATTACGGTCTGATCAACCATAGTACGCTTGATTCGTCCTTCGCAATAATACCTTACGTGGATTGAAATATGTAATTGACTAATAGATACCTGTACTGCCCTCTAGATATGTCTGAGCAGACCGTATCGGTTACATAACTGTACTAATATGAGCATACGAATACGGATCTACCAAATAGGATTTCAGTCCACAACTGCCTTGACAATTTCCATTGAATACCTTAAACGCCTTGATCCCCACACTTGTATTCTATTACCCCCACCTTGAATTCTTTATTATTGCCTTCCGTCTTCCCTTATTTCGGAAAGACAAAACCTCGTGCTTGGAATAAGTGATACACTGATAGTGCTAGGTATCCCCCATAGGTCAATCACATTGTTTGGTGACTACCTTTTATAAGTGATTAAGGGCATATCATGGAGGATATAATTGGTGTTAAAAGACTTTGAGGATTAAATAACATGATCAAATAATTTGGGACATAGCCTTCTTAGATGTATAGCCTTAGATGGTAGATGGGTAAATTCGAAGTTGGGTAAAAACTGCAATGTTAACTTAAGAGAATTCCTTAGACTGTAATCAAGTGAGGTTAGATAGAGAAACCCTACCCTAGTTTAATTTTGAGGACAAAATTACTTTAAGTTGGGTAGATTGTAAACCCCCTCACCCAAAATTAGGGCTACTTGGCTTAGATAGTGAAATTAGGGCTAATTTGAACCAATTAGAATTAGAACACGACATTTAATTTAAGTGCGAAACAATTATGACACGTAGCGCACCTTACCGTTGCTCGATAATTGGAGCACCTCACTAGCCGTTGCCTATCTACGAATTTCACAACATTGACCTAGACGTGCCCGCCTGCCTTTCTGATCCTTGTGCAACTCATCGTATTACTTTCTTGTGCTACATTTTAGTCGCACAATAAACGTTGCAGACGTTATTTCTTATTTCGATATAAATTCTAATTTTGTACCCTTGTGCGTCCCAATCAAAATTTGGGGACACAATCTTGACCATTTTGTACGACCTAAATTTTATTAATAATCTACTCTGTATCCTCTACGTCCCAGACCCTTTGTTCCGCTTATTTTTATTTCCCTGTGCTCCTAATTAATTCTAGAACCTCGGACGCATTTCGATTTAATTAATTAAATCTAGCTTCTGCCTTTAAGCAATTTTCTAATTGTTGGGGGACTTTTATGCAAAAATGCATTGAGGTGTCCCCACCATTGAGCAATGCGTGAAGAAACTCAATTTTTTCTTTACGTAGATTTTTCCGTAATTTTTGGGATGTGCTACGCGCGCACATCGCCCTCGTATATTTTAAACCCCATCCTTGTGTTTTAACCATGTAATTTATAGCCCCAACATCCCATGGCAAGCCCAAGGCCCATCCCAAGGAGATGTTGACCAAAGTCAAGTTTACCTAGGTCAAACCCAAAAGTCCACATGTGTATAAATACAAATCTTCTCCTTTTTTTCCCTTTCTCAAAATCACCCTAAACTCAAACCTAAATTTTCAGCAGCCGACCCTCCCTACATTACTGTTCTTCTTCCTCCTCCCCCTTCCTGGCCGGAGCTCCGACCCCCGGAGCAACCACTCACCACCATCAATAACACCGGCGGAGCCCTGACCGGATTCCTCCCCAATCCCCTTCCTCCTCGCACTACTCCCTCTTGAACCCTAAACCCGACAAGCTTCTAGCCATGGCGTTCCCGATCGGTGCTCCTAGTCGTCCTCGCCGGTGACCGACGACTACCACGACGGATCCAGTCGTCTTCTTCGAATGATCCATCGCTCCGACGAACCTGATCGTCCCCCTCGATCGATGAGACTGGACTCTGCAGCCATGGCGATCTCAAGCTCGGAGCTCCACCGGTGACCTGCGTCCTCCACCGCAAGTCCGGAGCAGCGTTCACGACCGCCCGATCGATCTCGGTGAGTTCCTCACTTTCTCCTCTATCCTTTTCTGTTCTCCTTTCTACTTCTCCTTCAAATCTCCAAATCGATTTGTTACAGTTGATCTTCGGTGTTCTGTCAAGTTCGAATCCGATCGAGATCCACACGAATTCGAACAGAACAGAACTGACCGATCCCTTTCAAATCGGAAACTTCGAGAGCAGAGTTAAATTTGAATTGGTGATTCGAAGTCGACAGGAACGAATTCGAACTCAAATAACGAATTTGATTATCGATTCTTTGTTCTTCTTCGATTCGAATTCAAACCTGTCCATCTTCTCCTTTTATATGTGCTTGTGTGTATTCCAGTAGGATATTAGTAATGCTTATTGGTTGATAGTTGACACCAGGTCCTGAGTCGGTGAACCCACATGCGTGTACGTATATGTACGCATACACGTATATTACTTATTGGTATACATTTATATAGATACTTAATACAGGTATTCAAGTGGTATGAATAATTGAGTGTTATATAGAAATATATAAATATATAATATGTACATAAATTATAAGTAATTAAATACTATGCTAAATAATAATTAGGACTATATATCCAGACTGTACGACCCTAGGACACCGTGGACTGTCCCGTTCTCACCTTGACCATGTTGACCCTAAACATTTGGGAATTTTCTGCCTTGCGTACATTAACGTACTGGCGTAGACACCTGTCAGTTGACTGTCTGATTGTGTACAACACTTGAAGATATGACCCCGTGTAATTCAACGCGTAATTTACCGTGTTAGATGACTAGTGCTACCCCTAGGGTACCCCCTGAGTCCAGTGTAAGTATTGTTGTGTGTGTGCACTATTGTAATGACTACTGATTTTATTGTATTATATCATATGTACATAGGATATTGGATTGTTCTGCGTGATTTCTGGAGCAGGTTATGGGTACATTGCAGCTTCCTTGCCAGGCAAGTATACCTTGCCATTGTACTGTTATTTTTATTCCATATGTTGCATGCATCTTTATTTTCTGTCTTTTCATATATTTTAACTGTTATATAAAATGCGCACGACGGTGTCGTCGCGGTATGTTTTTATTTATGTATTTGCATTGACCCTGTTTATGAGACTACCCCATTATCATGTAGCATCATTAGGTTCATTGGCCGTGACACAGTTATTACACGAGTTGTGAGTCTCATGTAGATCACGGACTTGCGTGCAGGTTGGCCTCCTGTACGTGTGGGCCGTGCATTAGGAATAACTGCTGTTAGAAACTTTGCATGCTAGTAGACTGGGCAGTTATTAGAGGTATTATCGTGTCATGGACATGACATGCTTAGAGCATTGGGTGGGGAGAACAACAAGTACCGCATTTGGGCTCCTTTGTACTTTCCTTGTGTAACCCGTACGCTCCGCCGGAGATACGCGGTCATGATGACCCCTATATATTATCATGGCGGGCCTCCGACGTTCGAAAGTCGTCGTGCCTTTGTAGGCCCCTGGATCTCCAAGAGAACTATGCCAATCCTATTTATAGCCAGATAGCCCACTTGTTAGAAAGTTGTTCTTAAACTGCATTCACTTTAGACGGTTAGGCGACCCATTGGATATTTATTTCAGTACTTTATTTGCATGTGTTTAAGTATCTTGTTATGTCCCTCTGAGGACCTGGTCCGCTGTCAGGTGTACCTGTTCTTGAGTATTTGCAGGAGCGCAGATTTGGATGGTTGTGTATGCTTCGTGGATGTCTTCTCTTCGGGCCGTGATCGATAGCTGGTATACTTATATTTTGGTTGATTGTGTTGTACTCATATTGTATTTACTTTTCCTATTTGAGTTGGTAGTGGATTTGTTTCCATCCAACTATCCTCCATAGATACTTCTTATTGTGATCTAGTTCCATAGATATTGGTTATTTATTTCTATATGATTTTCATGGATGAGATCTAGATTATACCCTGTGACTTGTGACATATGTTTATACCACTTGTGGATTTGATATTCATATTACAGCGTACGCGTGGATTTGGTTTCCATATATTGGAGTTGCCATATCTATGCGGGCATGCTTACGTGTCCTAGTCCTACATATTTTGGGACTGGGGCGTGACAGGGGTAAACTATGTAACCAGCTATGTGATATGCAATATGAGAGCAGCACTAGAACTCAGGCTGAGACCGCTACAAGCTCTGTGTCGGGGAGCCGGTAGCAGTAATAACAGGTAAAGGGTCTAGCTCTGCTGGAGAGTCTACAACCTCACAATAGTAGTGGATATATATATATAAAACAGCCTGTAGCCTGTGTGTCTCTCTCCACCCAATGTAATCACGCATATCATGACCATAACGTCTCATGTCCATGTCAGCGGGATTATAGCTAATGCAACAAGTCATATTGTCTATAAATAACATATCTCTGTCAAGTCCTGTATCCTATACAGAATCACCGCGAATATCTCGGGAAGATCCTGTCTCATGAATAGTGTCAAGTGTCCTGGGTTATGATGTACTTGATAAGACAAGTACGAGAAAGTAAAGCGTCCAAAATGTCCATCTCTAGGTGACGTACCCAACACCGCGTACGATGTTGGCACCCGACTGATAATCAGACGCTAAGTACGTCACACGGTCTTAGGTTAAGCATGTACAACAGTTATAAACAAAACAAGGAAATATGCAACAAGACTGTAAAGTTGGCAAGGTATTCTTGCCCTCTGATGTATAACTAAGCCAAGGAATATTTAGCAAAGACTGCAAGTTTTGGCGAGGTACACTTGCCTGATGTTTGGATTCCAATACGGTTCTATTCTCGGGAAATTTCCAGAGATGTCTCCGAATGCTGAAATAAATATTACCATCATGCTCAGAAGGTGTCAAATAGCTAGGAACGCCTATCCTTGAGTCCGATTTGGAGTCAAGGGCAAAAACAGAAATTTCGGGTCAAAACAGGGTCCACCGGTGGGCCCGCTTTGCACCGAAAAATGTGTCAGGGTCAACTATCTCCAAATTTACCAAACTTAGTGTCAATAGCTCAGGAATGCTGATACAAACCCAACGGAACTTTCAGAATTGAATTCCGATGAGTCGAGCACAAAATCGCCCGTCGAGTGGGGCCTATGGGGCCCGCAACACGCAATTTTGTCAACGTTCTCAGAATCGAACCAAACTTGGGTCACAGGACCAGCGTATCGCTACGAGTACGATGGCGCAAGTTTTGTTTCGATCCGACGTGTGTACACGAAGTTAGGGTAAAATACAGAAAATTCGGATACGGGGCGATGTCCGCGGATACGTGTTGATTCCGGTGTGCACGCACACCCGAATCAGCTTTCGCGAAATCCCACACGTCCGTATCGACGTCGCGCACGTATCTTTGAAGACCGTACGCGACCAAGTCGTCCCGTTTGGCGGGGCGTACTCAGTTCTGGGGTGAAACAGGGTCTGGTTTTTCCTGTTTTTGGATCGCGGTGTGCGATCACCACAGGACGCGATGCCCCGAGCGGTTTGTCCGGGCACCGAGAGGGTCATACAGGCTACGCGTTGCAATTTACGGAATCAAAATCGGAGCTACGAGGCACGAGATACGAGTACCTGAACTGGGCTCTTCGAAACAGAGTTTTCGTGTCCGTCTCGTGTCCTGGACACTGTGTCAGCCGTGTCCACGTGTCCGCGTGTCCGACAGCGAGTCCGGTGTCCTACTGTGTCCGCAGCGCGTCCAGCTAGGTCAGGGCCCTGCTCGCCGGAGGAGGGAGGAGCTTCGGCTACGGCGGGGTTCGTCGACCGGAGCCGGGCGGTGCACGGCGGAGGAAGAGTGATCCGGCGGAGGTGTCGGGTCTGAGAGGGGAGGAGGGAAGAGGCGAGGCCGGGGCGGCTCTCGGCGGAGCTGGCGGAAGGGGACCGGCGCTAGGACTGGCTTCGGGGGGTCGAGCCGCCGTGGCGGAGGCTGCCGGCGTTAGGGTTCAGGGGAGATAGGGTTCGGGTTTGGGGAAGGAAGAGGGCGGAGTGGTAGGGTTTAAATAGGGGCTCGGGGGAGGGTCATGGCCGGGTGAGGCAGGCCGAGGGAGGTCGTGGGGACGTGGGGGTGAGGCCGGGCGGTTCTCCGGCGACGTGGCCGGAGAACGCGGCGGAAACCGCGGGGGGGGGGGGGTCTGCGTGGGGGAGATGGGGGTCCAGGTCGGGTTGGGCGGCAGGTTCCGGGTTGAGCGGACCCGCCCGACCCGATAGGTAGCGGTCTGGGTTGGGCTTCGGCCCACTGGGCCTGGCCAGAAAAAAAATAAATAAATAATAATAATAACAATAACAATTAATTAATTAATAATTAGTTTAAATAGTTTTTGGGTATTAAAAAATAGGTCTGAGGCCCAATAAAATCCAGAAAAATTACCCTAAGTCCGATTTTTTATTTTACACCATAAAATTATATTTTCATTACATTTTAATATTAGTTAATAGCAATTAAAAATTATATAATCATCACAGCACCTATGTTAATTCCTGAAAAATTGCAGAAAATTTCCAAAAATTGATTTTAAATAACTGAAAATTTTAGGGTGATTACAGATCCACCAAGTCATATCCATCTAATAACCGTTCATACCGTGACCATAATTCGTCTTGCCAAATCGCCCAACTTTGATGTTACCGTTCGATCAAATAATAGTCTACTTCTAGCATTCCTCAAACAACTAAGTTCAAATCCTCAAGCCAAAGTCTATCCACCTTCGTTATGTTCTATTTCATCGAGTTCGTCTGAATAATCATCGGACATATTTTGTGAGTTTGATCATCCCTGCTGGACATAAAATTACCACGACAACGCTCTCGTGGGATAATCGTTCTCAACCGGGCCTGTTGTCGAGTATTATCTTTCAAACTAGATTCAAGATCGTTCGTCCAAATTCGAGATTAAATCCGTTATCGCTTACCTCAATCATCGAACCACAATATTTGCTAACTTGCATCAATCTATGCTATCCTCCAACTTATTGATATCGTATCAAGTCTATTAATTCAAAACCACAATATCCACACTCAAGCTAAATTTTATCGAGCGATATCCCACTCAATCCAAATCTCCCATGCGCGTTATCATTCGTTCGAGCCATTATTCCAATTGCACTAACTCTGATCGCATCCTTAATTATTCTATCTCAACTCAAGTTTTAATTCGTTTGATTCAATTTAAAATCGCTCGTACGATCTAGTAAGTTTTCTCGACCCAGATATTGATTTCAATGCTTTGAATTTCTATATGATATAAGCCTTATCGTTTGCTCAACGCATTCTAACTTGATCGAATGAAATCTAGCATGATTCCTTTAAAATTGCTTACTTGCTAAGCATTACTTATACTAAGGCTTTTGCACAATCACGTCGTTTGCTGCTAGACTTGTTTGCTATCTCAAAATTCTTGATTCGCTCGAACATTTCTAAGACGATCAATACACCACTCAGGGTTCGAGCTATACTCTATGAATCTTTTATTTGCTTATTCGTTCCTGAGCTATCACTTATACCACTGAAGAATAGAGTCATCCAATTAAATTTGCAATCGTATTCGCATCAATCTATCCAAATTATTCCTTAAAACTCTTGCGCGATCCCTATGCGTCACCTCGATAAATCTCATTCTCGTATACACCTTTATCGATAGTCATCCACTCAATCTATGTTTGAGTCGTAACTTATCGATACAAATAACTGTCCAAACTATATCACGAAACCCATGCATGACTCCCTAGATTTGCCTTAATGATAGTCCATAACGTTTCTATCGATATCCATTCTAAGTCTGACTTATCTTATCCGAACGATATCCCAATCTCGCTGGCAAACTTTACTCGCACCAAAGGGTCTTAGCGTGCGATACTTAACACAACTTAGCCGAAAGATTGTGTGCATAGCTAACCGTCCAAACGATATTCTATCTCATCCACTAACCCTCTTGGTAATCACGTATATGTATTCGGGTTTGCACATAATTTACAAATTTCAAGCACGAGTCTATTCCCACGAAGTCTGACACAATTCGGCACAAAGGCTTTCGCATCACTATCTCGTTCAAGCAACCATATCATTCATATGCACTTTCAAAAATATTTAGACTCATTGTATGGAACATTCCGTTGGAACATTGAGAGAGAGTATGTGTAACATATCCCACGAACGAGCTTTTGAAACTAAGAAAATCGATAAGAAGTCCATGGACGTAAACCCGTACTCTGATACCAATATGTCACACCCTGATCTCCCGCAGGATTGGCCGTCCGTACTAGGCGAGAATCACCGCGCGAGTGCTCCCACAGGACAATCATTCCCATAAGGACGTGATGCCACACGAGCATAAGTTGTGCCTGTTCAAGGCCATGATCCGAACATGCGATAAAATAGTTATGCCACAGAGTCGCACAGAAAGTCTGAATTCAGGGGAATAAGAATTGAACTGCGATTGGTAATAAGTTCACAGAGTTGTCATAGCGGAAATATTGAATGAACACAAGTATGAAACAATACCAAGCTCTTTATATATAATCAAGAATTATTATAAGCGGCGCTAGGCCGAGATTACAACTCGCCCAAGCGCTTTCTCTTTCTCAAAATAATAAAAGCGTGCCAAGTGGCTTACAACATGGGATGATATATAGGCGATGTTCCAACATTATGTCTTGTATATGTGCTTCAGCTTCGAACGCAACATTCCAAGGCTCCAGAGCAAACTTGACGCCTTAGCGTGCACGAGGGGATACTCTATACCGAACAAGGTTCTCCCGCACCCTGCAAGCAATCTGGTGGGTTATCAGTAGATGAATGCATTGGTGGGGAGGGTTCTCGCCAGCTTGACAAATTCAAACACGTAATATTAGTTTCGTGCACCATCTATTAAGTTATCTTTTTAGTCTTATCTTAGGATCAAATTTTTGGCATAAAATACAAAGCCTAACTCGTGTGGCAGTGCGTCATGCGATATAAGAGAAATATGGCAAAACTTACCAACTTACCCTTCTTCCTTCCCTGTCCAAACCATAAAACCAAGTTAACCAGCATATGATATATAAATCAAAATAGTGCACAAACAAGTGTAGTATCCCGAACGAGTTCTTGCCTCAAATATGTTACGCTTGCACTAAATAACGTATTGTACATCCATATATCTAAGTACGTAGTGGTGTGCATCAAATCCTCTTATCATAGATCTTAAATGTTCTACTTAGATTTACTCGGATGTGCTCAAATGTACATGTTACTCATTTTATTGCAAATGAACTCGCACACAGATTGCCGCAATAGACCTAAACTTAGTCTATATGAACAAAAGGTCACTGGCATAGCTATAAAGGACGAGTTATAGCCTCTGGACGGATGGTTGCAATGTTGGAACCGTGGAACCGTCTGCACCATCATGCCCAAAATGAACAGTTGTCAAAATTATTCTGTCCGGATCAGATCGGCCCCGTGCCACAGCGTATCGTCCGCAAGAACACATAAAATACCATGTGCATAGGTTATCCGTGACCAAACAAACTTAGTCTTCCGAATCACATTCACAAACTTGATCCAAATCATAATTCATATATCACAAACTTGTTCAAATCATATATCACAAACTTGTTCAAATCATATCCATGTTCACAAATAAATTGGCTCCCAGAGCCGCCTGGTCTAGTCCTGAACGAATGTTGCTCCCCGAGCTGTCTTTATCATAACTCATACATAACTTGTCGATCTGTAGTCTCCTAGTTCGGGAACTGCCTTGGTGACCAAACGGTCCCGAATACGTTCATGTTCAAACTTGCACGAAACGACTATTTGATAGTCTTCCGGCCGAACGAAGTGAATCTTGTTTCTTGTCGTGTTCCAGGCCATGGCACGAGTCTACGGGATGAGCATGGCACATATATGGGTGAAATACTATACTTGATCGAATAATAGTCTACTCGAAACATAAGCAGTACGACTTAGCACAAGCACGAAGGTATCATTGAATCGCGACATAATATATAAGACGAGCAGTATAAACATGTGAAGTAGTTACTACAAAGAGTATATAATGATCTACTCGAAGCATTAGCGAAGTCTACTTGCACAAAGCTAAAGTAGCATGCGAGGGTCCAATTATAAGTCAAGTTTCATTTTCATGTTCCAACATAAGCAATACAAGATGGAATTATTCCTTTAGCTAGGTGCATTGCATTCTTATTAGCATGCAAGAGGTGATTTGCCTAGCGACTAGCATATATCGTCCGTATTTTTAAGTGTACAAGTTTAGCAAAGACAGGTTCATCGTAGCCACCCACTTTAGCAATGATTTGCCTCAGTCGAGCGATACTCCGAGCGCGTCTTTGAAAGTCTAAGCCTGAACTCCTAAAGGGCCAAGTCTGAATTATTTTTCCTCAAGTGAGTCTTCTCACATAGCAAGGCAGGATGGATCATCGTACTTGTGTCATTTGATTCAGCTATCCGCATTGATGTAGCGGGTTATTACATTATATACCACTCAGAACAAGTCTCGTCCTCGAGACTTCCTGAGTGCAAACTGTTCTATCACACACTATCGAATCTAACTCAAGCATATTACTCCGTATCTTTAGACCCATTTCAAATACAAGTTCCTACTCCTACTCCTCATTCTGTGTCGCATGTGTGCTGGTTATGTCTCAAGAAATGAATCTATCATTCAATTCAAGCTCTGACTCGATCTCTAGTGCGCCTTAGCATGGAACATATATCGCTTAACACGTGGCATGATCTTTTGTGTACGAAGATCTTGAGCCGAGGCTATCTTAACCAAATCATTATACTCATCCATACGAATCTAACATAGTCACTTGTACCAGCATTCAAGATCAGCATATCGCGAGTCTGGATTGTGCACATATTCAAGGCATCCCCTAAACATATGCATGTCAACCAACTTAGTAATAGCTAAGTCTTTGCACTCGAGTTCAATATACTACTGAGTCTTAGATTGTGTACACGTTCAAGGCATCCCTTAAACATATGCATTCAACCAAACTTAGCGATAGTGAAGTCGGATGAGCTACTAGCAAAAATCTCAAATGTTCTTATATTATGAATCACAATTATACCTCTAACAGGGTCAATCAAAGTCCATGTTATTTCTAATCCCACTCAAATCAAGCTTTGTACAATCATCAAGAATGATCTATTCTTTCGTCTGACTAGAGTACAAATACTACCGCCTATTTTGTTTGTGTCACATTGTACACTTATCGACCTAAGCCTAACTCTAAGTCTTGTTTTCCAATTCTATGGCTTGCTCAAGTAATACTATAAAGTCGGTCACACATTTCTTTCACTCGGCATAGGGTCATCTGCCTATCCGCTAGGTCAGCTCACAAGGTCATAGGTACAAGTTCAAGCACACTATTCTTATCGTGCAAATTTGTTGCACGATACTTGTCCCAATTCCTAAGGTCAAACCATTGTTCCTTTGTACGGGGTATTCTACCCATGCTTGTTTCACTCAGATTTTTAAACATCGAGCACAGATTATCCTATCCACATCAACAAGTTTGCTGCACAGGATTTGAGTCTGTTTAGCAAAATTGTTCCTAAGACATGTTCGTTCAATCGAATCCATGATATATCTACGTCGTAGGTCAAACCTAGTAATTCGTATAGTCTATCTCTTCCATTACGTTTGATATAATTCACCTTTCCATTCTTTTCTAAGTCTAGACCACCAAGTCACGATCATATTCTAAATCTTCGATCTCAATCATAAACTCTAAGTCGTCCAACACAATTTAAGTATTCGTTCTCAAAACCATCAAGCATACTTACTTTACGTTCTAGACTAACTCCTCCTCAAAATACTTTGATTCATTTGTATCCTGAAACTCGTCTTATCATGTCGAATCATAAGTCAAGACGATCCTTCAATTATCATGCTCCGGTCTTCCGTAAGTTCAATCATCCCCCTTGGACGTGAAATTACCACGCGAACACTCCTGTAGGATAACCATTCTAATCCGGGAGTGACGCATGTGCGAGAATAAAGTTGCGCTCATACAAGACAAGAACGTCAAACATTATAGTTATCACCGAAATGATCAAGACCCTTATCTTTATACTTTGTTTCATCCAAGTTAAACATTGATCCACCAAGTCATATTCATCTAATAACCATTAATGCCGTGACCATAATTCGTCTAGCCAAATCGTCCAACTTCGATGTTACCGTTCGGTCAAACCGTAGTCTACTTCTAGTATTTCTCAAACAACTAAGTTCAAATCCTCAAGCCAAAGTCTATCTACCTTCATTACGTTCCATTTTATCGAGTTCGTCTGAATAATCATCGGACATGTTCCGCGAGTTTGATCATCCCCACTGTACATGAAATCATCACGCTAGTGCTCCCATGGAATAATCGTTCTCAACCGGGCCTATTGTCGAGTGTTATCTTTCGAACTAAATTCAAGATCGTTCGTCCAAATTTGAGATCAAATTTTTTTTTGCTTACCTCAATCATCGAACCACAATATTTGCTAACTTGCATCAACCCATGCTATCTTCCAACTTTTTGATATTGTATCAAGTCTATTAATTTGAAACCATAATATCATACTCAAGCTAAATTCTATCGAGCGGTATCCTACTCAATCCAAATCTTCCATGCGCGTTATCATTCACTTCCGCCATTATTTCAATTGCACTAACACCGATCAAATTCTCAATTATTCCATCTCAACTCAAGTTTCAATTCGTTTGATTCAATTTAAAATTGTCCGTACGATCTACTAAGTTTTCTTGAACCAGATATTGATTTAAACACTCTGAATTTCTTTCTGATATAAGCCATATCGTTTGCTCAACGCATTCTAACTCGATCGAATAAAATCTCGCACGATTCCTTCAAAATTGCTTACTTTCTAAGCATTACTTATACTAAGGCTTTTGCACAATTACGTCGCTTGCTACTAGACTCGTTTACTCTCCTGAAATTCTCGATTCGCTCCAATATTTCTAAGACGATCAATACACCACTCAGGGTTCTAGCTATACTCTATGAATCTTCCATTTGCTTATTTGTTCCTGAGCTATCGCATACACCACTCAGGAATCGAGTCATCCAATTAAATTCTCAATTGTATTCACATCAATCCATCCAACTCGTTCCTTAAAACTCTTGTGTGATCCCTATGTGTCACCTCGATAAATCTCATTCTCGTATACACCTTTATCGATAGTCATCCATGCGATAACTAAATCCTGCCCGAAATGGTCATCGCTAACCGCCTTTGGTCCCAAAGATTTGGGGCTGTTGTATCCAAGCTTCTCTCTCTACCCTGATTGATTTTGTCCCAAATTAGAACCATAATATAGGTAATATAATGAGACTTCCTTGGGGCACCTCACTCCCCGGTCCCAATGGAGGAAAAGCACATCTCGACAAAAGCCGATTCTTTTTCTTTTCGAAGACTAAAGGAGGATCCGACTTAGGTCTTGTCTACTAGGGCTATCGATCTTCTTGGTCAGTATGGAAAAAGGGAGCATTGGAATAGTCTTAGCTGAATACTCAGACAATCAAAAAAAGAAAGTAAAAGATGACATTGAGATAGTTACGAATTCGATTGATTTTTTGTTACTTGACCAAACAACCTCCAATTCCGTTATTTCAACTACATCAAATAATCTTTCGAATTGGTCAAGACTCTCCAATTTAGGGCCTCTTCTATATGGTACTAGTTGTTGTTTCATTGAATTTGCTTCATTAATAGGCTCGTGCTTGGACTTCGATCGTTATGGGTTGGTACCAAGATCGAGTCCTAGGCAAGCAGACCTAATTTTAACAGCTGAAATAGTAACAATAAAAATGGCTCATTCTTTAGTAAGATTATATGAACAAATGCCTGAACCAAAATATGTCATTGCTATAGGAGCCTGTACTATTACGGGAGGGATGTTCAATACTGATTCTTATAGTACTATTCGGGGAGTTGATAAGCTAATTCTTGTGGATGTCTATTTTCGGGCTGTCCGCTATAAAAGAATAAAAAGTGCGTCTTATGAAGATGGTACAGTTTTCTACAAATAAACTTAACAAAGGAAGAATGGCGCACTTTCTCTCTATTTAGAGGATGGCGCACTTTTTTTTTCAAAGGGTGGCGCACTATTCAGAGAACATAAAAGTGACACACTTTCAAGCTGCTTTCATCAGTGTAGATATGCGTACAATTTATAAGTTTGTTTTTCTCCTAAGCATTAAATACGATGAATCTGATAGGCTGAAACAGAAATTGAAGAGTCATAAGTCATTATTACTGGTGGGCTGCGGCACGCAGACCCAGGTTGTCATTTAGCGACCCAGCCGCTGTGCCAACTTCATCAAAATTGTGCCGATGTGCCAATTTCATCAAAAGTGCATCGTTGTGCCAATTTCTTTAAAAGTGTACCACTGTGCCAATTCTTTCAAAAGTGTGCCGCTATGCCAACTTCTTCAAAAGTGTGCCACTGTGCCAACTTCATCAAAAGTGCGCCGTTATGCTATCTTCTAAAAAATGGGCCATCACGACCAATTTCATCAGAAGTACGCCATCACGGCTACTTCTTTAAGAGAGCACTTGTATAGCCAATCTTTCCAAAAGCGTGCCAGTTTTCAGACTACTTCTAAAGTGCACATACTATTATAACTAACAGTGAGCAGTTTTGAGTGCGTGTCTTACATGCCATGCTTCTCGTAAAAAGTGTACAAATAACTGTCCCCCACGACCTATGATTTTCTCATATAGGAAGCTACGTGTCAAGTAGACAGCGAGTTGTACACCCACTCATTCAGAACGTGGGGTGTTGGTCCTCCAAAAGTGCGCTTACAATGGTAAAATAGTGCAAACTGTCCAAAGTGCACGTACACTCTCATAACCGCTCTTAAACTCTATAAATACAAGATCTATACATCCATTAAAAAGGACAAGGAACAAGAGACATATACAGAGAGGGATACAAGAACAGAAGAAGAGAAATAGAAGCTTCTTGTGCCGTTGTTGCCAAAATTTTCTTATTGTTCAACTCTCTAAGTTGTTCACATCATTCCCTGTATTTCTTCGTCACCGTGTGGTCCAAGGAGTAAAGTGATCGTCCGCAGATCAGATCTCCACAGCTATACTTTTCCAGAATCAACTGTATTTAGATTCATATTTGGGATCTTTTTGTACTTTTCTTTTTTTAATAGTTTGTAATACAAAAGTTTTGTATAAAATTTTCTTCGCAAACATCCGACTAAACTAGAAGTAGTTATAGATACTATAACAAAACTTCATAAGCAGATATCTCAAGAAATCCTTAAAGATAAAACTGTCTCAACCGGAAAATCGATATTTTACTACTAATCACAAGTTTTATGTTCAACGTAGTACTCATACTGGAAATATAATCAAGGATTACTCTATCAATCACCATCTACTTCAGAGATACTTTCTGAAACAGTTTTGAATTCCAAACGTTCAGTATCTTCACACGAATTAATGAATTAGGCAAAGTTTTTTTGTGCAAAATAAGAAAAAGAGCGTGTCAATCTTTGAAAAATTTATTAGAAATAGAAAATACTCATACAAATGAGGGAGAAATCAAGAAGATGCAGATTCGTTTATCTGATTGAGCGAGCGGCTAAAAAGGGAAGGGGTCATGGGGGAAACCCTCCCCCTCCTGGTCAGCTAGTAAAAGGAGCGACTTTGGAAGCTACTTTACGAGGGATTCACGGGGGCTTCCCCTGTGAGACCATAAAGTTATATTAAAAAATGAGCTACAAGCTCAGTTTTTTAATATAACAAGCTTTGATACATAAAGATGGGTATAAATCGATTCTAGATCGATTTATGACCATCAGAGATCGATTTATCGATCGACCATAATGCATCTGTGTGTCATGACACACAGGCATGTGTTCTATTATCGCACCCAGGGGCGCATACATGGCTAGTGCACCTTGCACACCTGTTCTTTAACTGCACACACGTACGGGTATTCTTAAAATACGTGCGCATGAAGTGAGGCCTCATTGAGTGAGAGTGTAGCGAGGGTGAATCTCCGAGTGGCTAAGAGTGAACACCAAGGACTGCTGACCGTCCTCCAAGGCCCCTAACTCGGACTCCCTCAATCTCCCTCTCTTGGTCCCTCACCCTCCCTTTTTGTAGTACGGTCAGGGACCATGAAAGACGGTATGGAGTCCTTGGTGTTCACTTATTTTCTGCTCGGGGATTCACCCTTGCTCCACTTTAGCTTCATTCGGGCCGACGTCCCCGCCTTCCCTCATGTGGGTTATGGTTATGGCCGTCGTTCACCGGGGCTTCGGTCGCCGACTCCCCTGTCAGTTGAGCCCAAAAGGCGAACGAAAGGCGAGCGAAGTGAGAAGCGACGGAATCCCTGACTTCTTAGCTGGATTACTAAGGTTACGTTACTTTCTTTAGAGTTCAGTGATTGGGCGCTAGTTCAGTTCCGTTCATCCTACTGCTCTTATTTGTGTCCTTGCTATATAGTAAGGAAGCTCACCATGATTGAATAGATTGGTGGGTCTTATGGTTCTTCATTATTTGTATATGGTCTTTTTTCTTAGGTGCTCATTTTGTTTGGGATTTTAGAATCTTTGACATCAGCCTATAGGATTTATAGTTTTTATTATTTCTTCTCTAGCAGAATGTGAAAGATCGCCCTTTGATTTACCAGTAGTTGATGCTACTGAATCCGCTGCTTTATTTTTGGTACCAACTATTAAGAAAATTCCCCCCCACTTTCTACATCAAAAACTAAATCACAGGTTTTTGATAAAAATTGGATCCTTTTCTTCGTTCTAGAATCTCCTCCCTTCTTTCACTCAGTACCCAATAGTAACTAAGACCAATTTATTCATGTTTTCATGTTTCAATTGAAAACTTTTTATTTATGATCAGAGGAGAAGATTGTTCTGACCATAATGCATCTGTGTGTCATGACACACATGCATGTATTCTATTATCGCGCCCAGGGGCGCATATACGACTAGCATTCAAAGGGCTGGCTTGATGACTCAAATGTGCTATCTCTCAAGACTAGACTCTAAGTCACTGTCTAATTCATTTGACCGATAGGGTTTCAGCACTATCATTATCCTCGCTACTCTCCTCGATGCTACATGTCATGCCCAAGATCCAGAATACTAGAGAGCGGAGGAATGACTCAGCCAATCACACCTTACGGAATACCGAAGCAACCCGCAATATGTTAAGGTTGTGTAGGGTGCATACTACAATCCGGTCCCCTAGGGTCAAGAACTTCTATATCTCAATCATTCAAACAAGTAGCAATAACATAGAATATTTCAGAGTAAGCAGTAAGGCGTCCCAAATGCCGCATCATAACGTTCTTAGAGATCTAGCAAGACAAGATGATAAGCTAGATACAAGATCAAAAGTATACATGACAGTGAGTCAGCTGCAGTCTAAATATATTACAGTCATGTAGGAAACTAATATCCAAATTGTTGACTAAAAGGTGCCGGTTGGCTAAATTTCCAAAAGAATATAGTTCACAAAAGATGAGCAGTGAATAAAAAAACCTACTGGTGTCCCTCAACAGCCATACTTCGAGTGCATGCCATCAGTGAGGGGGAAGTAAGTTTGATCCTCAGGTGCTAGCTCTAAATCTGGCCATGCAAAACCAGTGGGGTCAGACCCCAAATAGCAAGTACCACAACGGAAGCATGAAATGAAGAAATAAAACTAGTTTTATAGCATGAGATACGTGAGCCAACAATCAATGTCATATGTCATATCCATGATATGGCACGACACCCCTTCACCCAACAAGGACATGAAGTGCCTTAGTATATCAATATAGAATACGTCCCTTGATTTTGTAACTCTGCGACATAGTTTCAGTCCGCAACCTATCATATCACAGCAACATAACCCAACAACCAAATAAGGACATGAGTTGCACCATCTACAACGCAATCCAACCTATAATAAGATAATCAAGGGAAATTAAGAAGTGCATATAAGGCCACATCTACAGGACTCATGTCAGGTACTTAGTCAATTTAGCACAGGGTCACATCTGGGTCATACAAGTCCTTTCTAAGTTTAGCACATAGCATCAGAATTATTCAATCAAACGAGAACATTTTTAAACCAAGCAAGTGTTCAACATATGCATGAAATAATAAGCACATAACCAGGGTGCCGCATAAAGTCGAGGTCGCATAGGTGCCAAGGCCGCATGCAGTCGCGGGTCGCATGGATGTCAAGGCCGCATAGATGTCAAGGCCGCATGAGTAGGGCAAGGTCCACTCTTCGGGATAAGTGCCAAAGTGATGGGCAATAAATGCAAGTCAGAAAGATGATATAAAGTGATGGATGTGACTGATGTGACATTCAATATAGTGTGTCAGAAGAACAAGACTAAATTTTAAAAATATGAGCCAAGGCGGTGCTGAGTCATGCATTTTAAGAAATAGAAAACGCATAGCTCGAGGCCGCATGGACGACGAGGCCGCATGCTCCTCTTGGCCGCAAACAAACTTGGCCGCATGAAATCTTTTTGGACTTAGTAAAATTTTATTCGTTCAAGTTTTATGCATTTAGCCAAGGGGAGCATGTGCAGATTTCTGTCATGCGTCCAACAAGATGGCCGCATATTGACTTTGGAGCATGAAGTTCCAGCCGCATGCTAAGCATGTCGCATGGGGCTCCTTCGTCCCAGAACAACAGATTTCGGCCATAGAAGTTCCGAAAACCCAAGTTTTGTTCTTTTCATGGAAACCTTAAACGAAGTCTGAATCCAACAAAGTAAAGTTCTAAATTACTCAAAATCAAATTCTCATCAACATAAAATAACAAGTTTTTGAAAATAACAAGGTTTTAGAGATTAAAACCCAAAAAACTCAAGAATACATAAAAGCTCTAAACTTAAAAATGTAGATCTACACTAATCCATCCACCAAATCCAAATATACTAAGTTCTAAACATATGGAGAATCACATAACAAACTTAATTGACTCAAAAATAGAAGGTTTCTCTATTTTCATGCAAGGTGTACTTGCCTATGGAGGGAAAGAAGAAACCTAAGAGAGAGAATGTAAAGAAAATAATGAGAAGAGAGAGAGAGAGAGAGAGAGAGAGAGAGAGAGAGAGAGTTTTGGTTTATATAGGGAGGGTTTGGATTCACTTAACCAATGGTTCAAGTCATGACCAAGCCCCGATCTTAAAATAAACCAAGAACCAACTCTACCAAAAAATAGTCTGGTCTCCAACAAACCTGACAACCATGCCAGCAAGCAAGAATACATTCCAAATACGTATATCGGAAATGTGAAGTGACATCTCTACTCGCCTTAAAAAAATTACATCATTGGAATTCAAGCTTAAGGCTAGCTAAAGATATCAAGACAAGCTACAAACTAACTATAAGCAATCTACACATATATATAAGCAGTTATTACCAACACATATAATGATGCAAAGCAATATCATCTCACATGAGTGCTTATCGATCACGGAATAAAAGATGTGAAGGCATACGAAGGAAACATACATTATGAGTTGAATATGTGAGGGTACTGAGATCGAATATCATCCTCGTGCTCCCACATCGACTCCCCCAATGAGTGATGACCCCAAGCAACACGAATAAGACGGATAGTCCATTTCTTGAGTACCTTCTCTCTCTGATCCAAAATGGACATTGGTTGTTCCTCGTTAGTTAAGTCGGTACCAATGACTAACTCAGAGTGATCGAGGATATGACTCAGATTCAGAACATACCTACGCAACTGAGACATATAAAATACATCATGTACTTCACGAAGCAAAGGTGGAAGGGCAAGACGATAAACAACAACTCCTACCCTCTCAAGAATATTGAATGGTCCCACATATGGCAATATCTCCTACCATCAACTAATGACTCCATGGGTGGGTAAAATCCAAAAAATACGTGGTCGTCGACAGAAAACTCTAACGGCCTATGATGCTGATCTGCCCAATGACGATGATGATCTTACGTAACCTGAAGCCGCTCCTGATTTTCTTAACCACTTCAATCATTTGAGTGATTATTTTAGGCCCCAACATCTTTCGTTCACCAATGTCATCCCATGCCAAGGGTAATCTACACTTTCTTCCGTATAATGCCTCGAAAGGAGCCATCTGTATGCTGGCATGATAACTGTTGTTGTATGAGAATTCTACTAAGTAAAGATAATCTTCCCAAGATCCCCCAAAGTCTAAGGTACATGCCTACAACATATCTTCCAATGTCGTATCGTCCTTTCTGATTACCCATCTGTTTGGGGTTGATATGTGGTACCGAATCTCAACTTGGTGCCCAAGTGTTCGTACAAGCTTTTCCAGAAATGGGATATAAAGTGAGTAGCACAATCTGACAATATACTTGCTGGAACTCTATTTTGCCTCACTATCTGTCACATATACATCTCTGCTAACTGTTATATGGACTATCCTACTCAAAAGGGAAGAAAGTGTGCCACTTTTTTGAGTCGATCTACTATCACCCAAACTGTATCACGTCTAGTAGGGGATTTAGGTAATCGGTCACAAAGTACATCGTAATATATTCTCACTTCTACTCTGGCATAGGCAGTGGTTCACTTGCTGACACACGAGATATCGTAAAATGAACCGAGCTATCTCTCTTTTTATTCTGTTCTACCTGAAATGCTTCTTGATTTCATGGTATATCTTCGTGCCTCCCAGATGAATAGAATATTGGAAATAATGTGCCTCGGTTATTACTCCATGTCTGATATTTCTACCTGGCTCACAAAGATGGTTTTCAAATCTGAGTGTTCCGTCTTCGTGAATCCTTAATTCTTTCCTAAGACTTGACTCAAATTCCGTCTTAAGCTTCTGAATCTGGGAATCTTCTATGTCAGCTGACTTGATCCTCTCTACCAAAGTTGACTATATCTGAAGACTGGCTAACACTCCCGTCTCTTGAGGTAACACCACATCGATGTCCATCTCTTGAAGAACTTCTAGAATGTGCTTCTGAGTTGTTAAGATGAATACGCTGCCCCTCCTACTGAAAGCATCTGCCACCATATTTGCCTTGCCTGGATGATACTGAAGTGCTATATCGTAATCACCAAACAATTCTAGCCACCTCCTCTGCTTCATGTTCAAGTCCTTCTGAGTGAATATGTACTTCAGACTCTTATAATCTGTGAATATCTCCACCTGATCGCCATATAGGTAATGTCTCCACAACTTGAGAGCAAACACTACTGCTGCTAATTTTAAATCATGCATTAGATAATTCTTCTTATGATCTCGAAGTTGTCGAGACCCATAAGTTATTACTTTTTTGTGCTGCATTAACACACACCCGAGTCCTTTTCCAGATGCGTCAAAAGAAACTGTGAATCCTCCTGATCCTACTGGAAGTGTAAGGATAGTGCTGATATCAACTTCTCCTTCAACTTTTTAAATGTTGCTTGGCACTCTGCCGTCCAAACAAACTTCACATCCTTATGGGTTACACGATTCATTAGTGCTAAAATCTGTGCAAAATCTTCCACGAACCTCTTGTAATATCCTGCTTCGGGACTGGCCAATTCTCTACTGCTTCAACCTTCTTGGGGTCCTCTGATTTTCCTGCTTCTGAAATGATTTGCCCCAAGAATAGCACATAATATTACCAAAACTCACACTTAGTGAGTTTAGCATTTAACTGATGCTCCCTCAGAACTTGCAGCACCTTTCGAAGATGTTCTTCATGCTCTTCTTCACTACAGGAGTAGATAAGAATGTCGTCTATGAATACTACTACAAATTCATCTAGGTATGGCATAAAGATGTGATTTATCAAATTCATGAATATTGCTGGTGCATTAGTCAATCCGAATTTCATAACTAAGAATTCATAATGCCCATATCGAGATTGAAATATTGTCTTCGGTATATCTTGCTCCCGGACTCTTACTTGATGATATCCTGATCAAAGATCTATCTTTGAAAATACTCTTGTCCCGCTCAATTGATCAAACAAGTCATCAATCCTAAGCAAATGATACATGTTCTTTACTTCTGTATTTAACTGCCTATAGTCGATATATAATCATGTTGACCCATCTTTCTTCTTTACTAGAACCACTGATGCTCTCCATGGTGATCCACTAGCTCGAATAAACTTCTTCGCCTTCAGTCCTTCCATATGTTGATATAGCTGGTTGAGCTCCATTGGTGATATCTGATAGACCTTGTTGGAAATTGGTTCTGCTCTTGGTTTCAACTCTATGCAGAACTCCACTTCTCTTACTGGGGGTAATCTTGTAAGCTCTTTCGGAAATACGTCAAGAAATTCTTCTATTATTCTGGGAAACTGATCTTCAACTCCTGCTACTGCTGCAATGCCACCTTCATGCTGGTCCTTCACCGTTTTGTTGAAGATAAACTCTTTCTTGCCCAGGATGTTAAACAATACTCTACCCCTACGGTAATCTATCATCGCATGACTCTCTTTCAACCAATCCATGCCTAAAATAATGTCGAAGTTACCCATAGGGAACTCGATCAACCTTGCGGATAATAGATGCATGCACACTACGATTGGACACGCTAAACACACTCTACTAACTCCTACGAGACCATTACCAATGAGTATATTCAGCATCTCTAGCAATTCCATAAAATCCAATCCAATATATATCGTAAATCGTGTATATATAATTGAATGTGATGCTCTTGAATAAAATAATACTATGGCAGAAAAAGATATAATGAGAATATTACCTGCCACTATGTCACCTGATGCCAAAGCCTCCTCCAGAGATACAGTAAAATCTTGCCCTTGGCCTTGCGGTGCTCCTTGTTGCTGCCTTCCTTGAAGACGCAGTTGTGACCTCTGCTGCCCTTACTGCTGATTCTTCTATTGGTAATACATTTGAGTTTGCGTCCGCAATGGACGCTGAGCCAATGGACTTATTGCCAATGCTGGCCCCCAATACTGAGCTACCCCCGGTGCTGGTAATGCTAATCGCTGCACCGGTCCTTCAATCCTCTACATCATTGGACAATTGGCAATCCGATGATCTGGACTACTATATCGTAGACACAAATCATGTGCTGCCCTATACACCTCCCGCGTATGGCCTCCCTTGTCATAATATGTACATCCGACTGAGGCTCCTAATCATTTTTGTTGCTGTTGCCTCGACTGATTCGGCCGAACTGGTGCTGTTGTTGCTGATGCCCCTGGACTTTTTGGCGTTGTGTCATAAACGCGAATAATAGAAGATGGTACTAACGTCTGCTGTACTAGTCCTCCTCCTCCACTTTGGGCATGAGACCTCTTCTGGACTAATATCCTTGAAGCTAACCTCTGCATTGTCAGCTCATGTTGTCACGACCGGCACCCGATGTAAGGGTACAAATTAGGAACAACGCATAGCCTACGCCGTAGAATCGGCGGTAGAACGTTGTTTGGATAATCTATCTAACAATATAATAAGCCACCAATAATATCGATATACCCAATCGCAGATCTAAGATAGAAAAGAGCACGAATATGATAAAGAATAAAATAGTCACAATACACTCATGAGTCAAATAATAATATCAATGAGTCTGAAGAAAAAAACTAAACAATCAGCTGGAGAGAAATCCAGTACAAAAGAATACTAAGAAGCTACAAGTTTTGAGTCATCTGTCTCAGTCAGGATGAGTCCCTCCTGAGCCAGGATCTCTGACTCTAAGCCCACAACATCCTGAGGCCCGTAATAAGTAGGGTACCACTCCTCAGTGTCATCTAGAAAAAATATATCCAATCAGGAAAGGAACAAAGTACATCTCTAACAGCAGTTCTAATCAATGATATAAACTATATAACAGTAAATAGATGTGAATATACAAGATGCAACAATAGATACAAGAGATATACAATAAAGAAAATATTGGAATAAACACAAGAATGAACAATATAGCAATGAACAAGAATACTAATGACTAAGTGTGTGAGTACTAGCTTTAACATGTGATCGGCTTGGAAACTTGTACAAGAAAACTTGTACAAGAATAATGGCCTGGTTAGTCATACGTGCGGTGTATGACCAACACTCACAGGAAAATAAGACATGCACAAGAAGGGTATGATCATATATCTACACTAAAATACTCCCTACCCCCGACTGGTATAGGGGATCCAACCATGGAACGCTATGGCACAGAATTCTCCAGGAAGATAGCGACTCTGCCTGAGAATCAGTGTTTATACATGTATAAGATAAACAATAAAATAAGGCTTGTACAAGATACACCATATACCAAGAAATAACATCTCATGACGAGATCCGGATATACCAATCTGTGTAACTATCGTATCAAAAAAATATGGATATCTACACTAGATACAATAAACATAGAGGATATCATAAATAAGAAACTATCAGAGAATATACTCGCCTGAAGTCCGGTGAATAGTCTCACAGATGTCTGATACGGTGCCTCAAAGACCTAGATAGGGAATACAACATCATTACAAGATTTTAAAATGAAAATAAGTTAAACTAGTTAACTTCTAGGTCAAAGAGCCATTTCTAAGTCAAAATAGTCAAACTAGGTCAACTATAAGTCAAACCGGTCAAACTTGGTCAAACTACCTACTTCTAGGTTGCATGAGTCTTTCTCAATGATATTGGGTTCATAAACTATGAAACTAGGTCATACAAGCTAAATCTAAGATACTAAGATACCGTATCGCAAGATACGCCAACAAGAGATAGGAAATATTACATATGCATATTCAATCAATAATATGTATACTAATCCTAACTACCAAATGCTATGTGGATACCTTGGCTTTGAACCAACTCGGTATCGCACCACTAAACACTTATCTTGGTACCCAACCCCATTATCTTGAGTATCCTCAAATACCTTGATACTTACCTTGGTATCTCAAGGTAAATATGGTATCTAGCATATATTAGTTACCCAAACACTAACCCATATTCTAACTTATAGCTAAACTATTTTATCATTTAATATATATCAATACATGGATACATATACTACATATACCAACTATTCTAATATATATATATATATATATATATATATATATATATATATATATATATATATATATATATATATATATATATATATATATATATATATATATATATATATATATATAGCTACTAGCTAACTACTAATTGCTAAACATTAAAACTAGCTAACTAGTAGCTACCTAGCTGAACATAAAAACTCTGCTGTCCGCTGATGTAAACTGTTGCTGCTGTTGCGAGAAGCTGCTGCTGCTGCTGCGAGAAGCTGATGCTGCTGCTACTATAGCTGCTCTAATAAGCTGCTACTGTTGCTGCGGAAAGCTGCTGCTGCTGCTGCTACTTCTACAGCTTCTGCAAGCCGAGCCTCAACCCCTCCCTTGCACACACACACAACAACATACATACGTATATACACCAATATATATATATATATATATATATATATATATATATATATATATATATATATATATATATACCCTCTCTCATCTATACCAATATACAAATATAACTATACACATATAGATATGTACATATACCTATGCACTACTAGATATAGTATCCCATACATATATATATTTACATAGCCTCACATATACATATGCCTATATATATAGTATCTCATATATATATGTACTTATCATTATATACATATTGATAACATATAAGAACATACACACCAATATACATATATCAACATATATATATATATATATATATATATATATATATATATATATATATATATATATATATATATATATATATATATATATATATATATATATAATATGTGAACAACACAAATAGATATATATTCAATAGTATTTATATATCTATATACATATATACATACATATATATAGTTATCTATATACATAAACATAATACTTATACTTATACATATGAATACATATATTACAAATAGCTAAGAACAATGGGAATTGGATCTAGAAATGAAACATAACAAACACGTGGAGTGCATCGCACCTGTATCACACTAGATCTATGATACGCTTGCGATACGAGTCCACCACACAACCAAACGTACCCCGAAAGATACGAGCAAGTCTAATATACTATTTATGAACAATAAGAAAAGTAAAATATACATCTACGTGTCTGTATCAAAATATTACATGCACAAAGTCCCGTGTCGGAGAAAAAACTCCCAAATCAACACGTATCACCAATTTATTGGGATACGACCTACACGTACCCAATTGTAGACACGAAACTAGCCACAAACACACAAACACATGCCAAGTTGATCTATAGGACCAATTGACAAACACAACAAGTGTTAATCTCGGAATTCCCCCAAAATTGACACAAAAAATACCATAACTTCTCAATTGGCCTCCTATGAACTCAATTCTAATTTCTATGGGTAGCCTATGCATATGAGTTAATTTCTCATGGTAAATCTCAGATTTAGAACCTAAATGAAGGGTAAAAACTGAATTATACCTATTGGAAGATGGATTCCCGATGTAACTTCCAAATGTGATGAAATTGGCCTTCAACTTGTAGATCCTTGCTCCTCTTCGTAGATCCTTACTTCCTCCTTCTAAATCCTTACTCTACTAGTCTCCAATGATGATTTGGAAAGGAATTGGAATAAAATTTGGTAGGGAATGATGTGGGAATGAAGGAATTTGGTTGAGAAAAATTCTAGATCTAGATTTGAAATAAAAAAAGAAGAGAGAAACCCCCCCTCTTTATGTAGGCCGGCCCCCTTGCCCCTTCCTCAAGCTACTATGTAATGTCTATTATATCCCTTGGGGCCTCTCATGAAGAAATAATTAGGGAGGGAAGGTTCTAGTCTAATGGTTTAATTAAACTAATCATCCTCCTAATGAATGGACTTCTAGTTGGGCTCAATTCTAACAATTAATATATGTTGGTCCATGAGTCTAAACTAAACTAGTTAGGTCCACTAACACAAGTCCAAAATAATATACTAACATCTAACAATAATTAAATAATACAATAAATAATTATTTAACATGCATAATATTTAATTAATTATGAAATGACCAATATACCCTTTCCTAAAAATATATGGTAGTGACACATGTCGCCTAGATGCGATCAATACTTCATCAAAAGTCTGGTAGTAATGGCCCTCTGCCAGTTGCTGAATTTCTAGATGAAGTCCATACTGGAACCTCATCGCCCTCTCCGGTTTTGTTGCTACCATCGTAGGGGCAAATCTGCTAAGCCTACAGAACTCTGCCGCGTAGCCATCCACTCTTCTTCAAGACTGCTTGAGGTTGATGAACCTCTGTTGTAGCTCATATTATGCTACCACTCCGAAATACTTAACCTTGAAATGGGTCCTGAAGTTGTCCCATGAGATAGATTGTCTTAACCCAACTTCTTCTCCTGCCCATCAATCTCTAGCAAGGTCCTGGAGCTCCATTCGGACCTGATCAACTTGTTTCTCAGCTGGAACCCTTGCCACTGTCAGTATTGTTTCAATATTCTATAGCCAAGCGTCTGTGGTAATGGCATCCTCCATGCCATCAAAGTACTTAGGTTTGAGTCGGCATAATCTCACCGATGCCTTTGAGTCTATTTTAATACTTATTTTCAAGGTCGTCTGTAATCCATAGTTCAACAAGACATTTTGCCCTTGCTGCTGAAGTTGTTGGTGTTGTTGTGTTGTCATTATTCCTCGTATAATCTCCAACAATGCCGGTGTATCAAGTGCTATTGGCGCTACTGGTACGACCGGTGGTATTGGAGCTTTTGGTACATTTTGCTCCCCGGGCTCTTCTACTGGTTCTACCAGGATTCCTCCAGGAATATGTGTTGCCTCTCGTTGTGGGCCAACAGATTATTGCCCTGCTGAAATCACTGGTGCTCCAATCACCGAAGCTAGAGAAGCCCTAAAGAGAAGGACACAAGATAAATCAAGAACATGACGAGAAAGGATTGAAGGATCAATGGTACCAAAGTCAAGCTGAGTTTCGAGGAGACATATTTCAGGATTTCAAGGATTAATATGTTTGATTTAGATTTCCTATGATCAAGATACCCCACAAGTCTAAAAAGAAAGAAAGAACTGCATGGGCCACCAATAAAACCTTGTCACACCCAGATCCAGAATACTGGAGAACGGGAGAATGACTCAGTCAACCACACCTTGTGGAATACCGAAGAAACCCGCAATGTGTTAAGGTTATGTAGAGACATGGGGGTGCATACTACAATCAGGTCTCCTAGGATCAAGAATTTCTATATCTTAATTATTCAAACAAGTAGCAATAACATAGAAAATTTTAAAATAAGAAGTAAGGTGACCCAAATATTGCATCAAAATATTCTTAGAGATATAGCAAGACAAGATAATAAGCTAGATACAAGATCAAAAGTATACATAACAGTGAGTTAGCTGCAGTATGAATATATTACAGTCATGTAGGGAACTAGTGTCCAGATTTTTTGGCTAACAGGTACCGGTTGGCTAAACGCCCAAAAGAATATAGTTCAAAAAGACGAGCTGTAAATAAATAAATCCACTCTTGTCCCTCAACAACAGTCCTTCGAGTGTGTGCCATCAGTGATGGGAAAGTAAGCTTGATCCTCAGGTGCTGGCTCTAAATCTGGCCATGCAAAACCAATAGGGTCAGACTCCAAATAACAAGTACCAAAAAGGAAGCACAAAATGAAGAAACAAAACCAGTTCTATAGCATGAGATGCGTGAGCCAACAATCAATGTCATATATCCTATCCATGACATGACACGATACCCCTTCACCAAACAAGAAAAAAAGTGCCTTATCATATTAAGATAGAATACATCCCTTGATTATGGTCAAGCTTACATAACTCTACGTTGTAGTTTCAGTCCATAGCCTATCATATCACAATATCGCACCCAACAACCAAATATGGATATGAGTTGCACCATCATGCTATAATAGTCTATGTCCCTAATTCTACTTAACAGAAGGTACAATACACAATCAGAGATATTACATAGGAGAAATAATTTAGTTTTAATCCATGGATTATCGTAACATAACGACGTAACTTAACATCCAAACAAGGACATGGGTTTAATCATCATTCCACGATGGCCCACTTTTCTGTTTAGGCATGCATTACAAGAAATTTAAACAGCCAATCATCTATTACGGCTTGATATGTGATCTCTGGGTTATCCCATAAATGTAATATATAAGTATCCTCAGATCGTGCCCTAATCAAGCAAGGCTAGTTGAACCAATGATATACGAGCAAGCATATATATATAAGATGCACCAGTCCTTTGCGAGGGCACTGAGCTAATTAACAATTAGTAATAGTTCCAGGCTTTCTATAGGAAAGATACTGGCTCGGTCTTATAATTAGATCAGTTACTATACTCCACAAGTGCAAATGCTCTATAATATCAGTGGTGTCCAGCCTTTACTCCTATCTAATTTAGGGTGGCTCAACATGCACGATCTCGGGATACCGTTCTCTTCCAATGCTATACAAGTTAAGTTGCCTAGTTAACCCTAGGTTAATAGAATCTTATGTCGTGGTCACATGAATATTTTTTTTAGATGTCGTACTTTAAGTATCGGCAATCTTGATACAAACCCATATTGTTACTCGCAAGTTAAATATGGATTTACCCAAGTGTGATACAATAATCAATATTATCTATCCACGACTAAAGTTATTGTACAACTACCAGATCCATGCATGGAAATAATTACATATATCACGTAGCAGGAGTATGTGGCATGACGGCTCACTATATATATATCATCAAGTAGCACTCTCGGTACGATCAAGTGTATCAACACGGATACCATAGTCAGGGCAAAAATAAGTTCTAGTATCAAGGTTAAGGTCAAGACCATGGACAAGTTATCAAGTAGCAAGTAATTTAGGATAGGACAGTTAAGCACTGGTCATATTAATTGTCACTTTATTATATCGATAGATGAGAATAAGAGTAGTGTAAAAACTCCTCGAGATTAGATCCATAATCCTAAAACCAAACAACGATTGGGATTGCATACCTTCCCTTGAGTTAAACTACGTCCCTTATTCTATCCAACGTATAATAAGGTGATCAAGGAAAATTAGGAAGTGCATATAAGGCCACATCTATAGAGCTCATGTCAAGTACTTGGTTAATTTAGCACAGCGTCACATCTGGGTCATACAAGTCCTTTCTAAGTTTAGCACATAGCATCACAATTATTCAATCAAACGAGAACATTTTTAACCAAGCAAGTGTTCAACGTGTGTATGAAACAATAAGCGCATAGCCTGGGTGCGGCATAAAGTCGAGGCTGCATGGGTGTCAAGGCCACATGCAGTCGCGGGCCGCATGGATGTCAAGGCCGCATGACTGGGGAAAGGTCCACCCTTCGGGACAAGTGCCAAAGTGATGGACAATAAATAAAAGTCAGAAAGGTTATATAATGTGATGGATGCGACTGATGTGACATTTAATAAAGTGTGTCAGAAGAACAAAATAAAATTATAAAAATATAAGCCAAGGCGGTGCTGAGTCATGCATTTTAAGAAATCAGAAACACATATCTCGAAAGCGCATGGACGACGAGGCTGCATGCTCCTCTTGGCCGCATACACACTTGGCCGCATGAAATCTTTTTGGACTTAGTAAAATTTTATTCGTTCAAGTTTCATGCATTTGGCCAAGGGGCACACGTGAATATTTCATTCATGCGTCCAACAAGATGGTCGTATGCTGACTTTGGAGCGAGAAGTCCAGGCCGCTTGCTAAGCGTGCCGCATGGAGATCCTTTATCTTAGAACAACAGGTTTCGGCCATGAAAGTTCTGAAAACCTAATTTTTGTTCATTCCAAGGAAACCTCAAACGAAGTCTGAATCCAACAAAGTAAAGTTCTAAACTACTCATAATCAAATGCTCATCAACATAGAGCAACAAGTTTTTTCGAAAACAATAAGGTTTTAGAGATCAAAACTCAAGAAAAGTCAAGAATACATAAAAATATCTAAACTTAAAAATGTATATCTACACTAATCCATCTGCCAAATCTGAAAATACCAAGTTCTAAACATATGGAGAATCATATAGCAAACATAATGGACTCAAAAAATAGAAGGTTTCTCAATTTTTATGCAAGGTGTACTTGCCTATGGAGGGAGAGAGAAAACCTATCATCCTCACTTTTTCATTCAAGGGTAGTTTGGTAATTGACATAGGTATTATTTATTTTAGAATTATTTATAATTAATATTTGTGCATGATTGATTATTTAATTATTTATTATTTTCTAGTTGTAGATTTATTTTAGACATGTGTAGTGGACCTAACCAATTATTTAGAATGTATGAACCAACATTTAGACTAGTCTAAGTTGAGTCCATGAATTAGGCCCATGGATTAGGAGGCTTAATTAATTAGAGAAACCATTAGACTAGAACCTTTTCTCCCTAATTAATTTTTTTATGAGAGGCCGCAAGGGGTATTTGTGACTTTGTAAATTTCTTGGGGAGGGGGTTACATGGCCGGCCCTTTGTAGGAGGAGACATAGTGCTCTTATTTCATAATTCCCCAAATTCTAGATCTATAATTTTTCCTTCTTCCAATTCCCTCCATTCACTCATCAATTCTCCACCAATTTTTCACCAATATCTTTCCGAATTCATCATTGAGGTTGCTATACCAAGGATCTACAAGAAGAAAGCAAGGAGCAAGGAGCAAGGAGCAAGGAGAAGGAGACCAAGATCTACAAGGAGAGGAGCTACCTGGCAATTAGGGACTTTTCATTGGGAATCCATCTCCTAATAGGTACATTTCAATTTTCTCCATTCTAATAGACTATAGATCTGAGATTTTAACTATGAGAAACTAACCCACATGCATAGGCTATCCATAGAAATTAGTTTTAGGTTCATCGAAGACCTACGGTAGAAGTTATGACCAATTTGGTGCCAATTTTGGGAGAATTTCAAGATTGACATATGTAGTGCTTGTCATTGGGTCTAATAGATCTAAATGACACTTGATTGCTTATTTGTGACTAGTGTCATATCCACAATTGGATACGTGTGGGTCGTATCTCGTTAATTTGATGAAACTGGTTGATTTTGGGGGTTTTCCTCCGACACGGGGCCTTGTGCATATCATATTGTGACACAGACACGTAGACACTCTAATTACTATATGTATTATTCATAATTTATGTATTAGACTTATTCGTGTCCTCCGGGATGCGTTTGGTTGTGTGTTGGGACCGTATCGCAAGTATATCATAGAGAACGAGTGATACGGGTGCGGTACACTCTACGTGTTTGTCGATTGGTCATTTTTCCTATAGGTGCATGTGTATTTATCTATATTTATACTATATATGTGTTATATAGAGTATATAATAGTGTATATAGAGTTTATGTATAAGTGTGGACTATATATATATATATATATATATATATATATATATATATATATATATGTATATATAGGTATATATATATAGGTATATGTAAGTGTATATGTGTTAAATTATATATATGTACTGTTACAAATATGAGTGTAAGTATAGATAATTATATGCATAGATATGTGGGTGTTTATGTATATAGAGAGGCATAGATGTATATACTTTGCTAAGTTATTTATGAGTGTAGTGTGTGTTGTTGTGTTGTGTCTCTGTGTGGTGTTGTGAGACTTTAGTAGTCAGTACAACTAGTGAGTGAGAGGGAAGACTCGGAGCAGGTGCAGCTGCAGAAAGGAGAAGGTCTCGATAGTATGGAGGTTCCTATGCAGCCGAGCACAGTTCCTTCAAAATTCTTCCTGTGTAGTCAATGATATTGCACTATAGTGTAAAGAGAAGAGGGAGCAGTCAGCAAGTATGGGCTGCAGTCTGCTGGAAGAATCGGGTAGAAGGCTCTTGCACAGATCTATGCAGAAGAACTTGGCAGTCAATGAAGAGAGCATTAGCAGTGAGCTCGGGACAGAGCTCACTGAAGCTGTATTCAGCAGCAGACACAGGGCACTCTGCTAAGTGTACAGTTCATTGCAGTATCAGTAGCAGTCAGTCCCTGTGTCGACCCAATTCAGTTAGTTTCAATGGGTGGGTTTCAGTTTCATATATCAGTAAGTGAAGGTATATATATATATATATATATATATATATATATATATATATATATATATATATATATATATATATATTTTAGTGTAGACATGATATGTTGAGTTAGCTAGTTAGCTACTTACATGTATAATTGTTTATATTAGTTGATTTGGAGTATTAGTTAGTTATGTATGTTGGTATGTAGTATTTATATCTAGTTAGTTAGATATGTGTATGGGTAAGTTGATATTGTATGGTAGTTAGTAGGTAGGTATTTCATTGATAGCTATTTTAAGTACTAGTATATATATTGTTATAGTTAGCATATTAGTTTTGAGGTAGTGATATATATATATATATATATATATATATATATATATATATATATATATATATATATATATATATATATATATATATGTGTGTGTGTGTGTGTGTGTGTGTGTGTGTGTGTGTTTAACTATTATGTTTAGTTTTGGGTTACCTTGAGATACCAAGGTATCACCAAGGTATTGGGCTGATACCCAAGGTATTGAGTTTGGGTATCGAGTTAGGTGCGATACGTATTGGTGCCAGGCCAAGGTATCCTATTTCTTTTGATTTGTTATGATATTATAATATTTGACTTGTATATATATATAAAACCCTATTTTTATATTCAAAACTTGCGTATCTTAGGATACGGCTCTTTGAATGCCTTGTTGTTTCTTAGATTAGTTAGTATTAGCATAGCTTCATAGTGTATCGACTTAGTGAGTTAGCATTAGACTCTTGCAACCTAGAATTCATTGGTTTAACTTAAAAATGGCGTATCGACCTAGAATTGCATCAACTTCACTTATTTTCATTCTTGAACCTTGTATTGATGCAACATACCATATATAGGTTGTGAGACATCGGCTTGGGCATCGAGAGACATACCTTGCTCAGGACGCCAGGCGAGTACATTTCTTTGATTGTTTTTAATTCATAATATTATATATATCATGTTCTAGAATTATATACATTGATCCCGACACAGTGATTTTACGGACTGGTGCTATATGGATCCCGTCATGAGATGTTATCCCCTACCATGTTCAGTGGAAACTCGTGTACATTGTATCTCATCGTATATATTGGGTATTAATTACATTTTGTGTTCACACACTGCTCGTATTCAATGTGCTTATTCGTGTACACCCACGGCTCATGTTCAGTGGTTATGATATTCATGTACACCTACTGCTCGTGTTCAGTGGTTATATTTTATGTTCGTAGCGTGTCGTGATTGGATCCATCGGTATTAGTTGGGGGGTGAGAGAGTAGGAGTTGATTATGTGATCAAAGCCATTGTTACATCGTGTATATTCTGGTTACATACCTCACTTGTAATCCATCTTACTTGTTCATGTTCACCCAACCCGATCACATAATAAACTTGTATTCTGAGGCACATTTTATAGTTTAGATTATAGTTATTTTATCATATTGTTGATATTCATATTATTGTTATATATTCTCGTACCTTACCTATATATCTATTGTTAATTCATTCATATGTTAGTGATCTTGTATTTTATTTTAACATCTATTTATATGCTTGATTATGTTATTGGAACTGCTTTCAGAGGTACGTACTTTGCTCTAATCCAGATTGGATATATTTTTCCAGATGACCGGCTTCTAGAGTACTGTCCCATATTCTACGGGCCGCAGGACGGCGTACCTTTAGAGGACACTGTTATTGACCAAGAGGACTTAGTTGCGGAGCCCGATGAGGTCTAGATTATTTGTATTGGATTGTATTAGACTATTATTTCGGTGGATTCACATCTTGTATATTATTTCAGATTGTGGATTGTATCTTTATTCTTTCCTTCGCTATTCCATTCATGCATTATTCTTCCTTAGTTTGTTTTGTGATTGAGATTAGTTATACTTGTGAGATACCATATTGCTCCTCCGTTTGGAGTCAAGATGATTTAAATGTACCATATTATATTATTGAGATGTTAGATAGTTAGAAATGACCCAGACAGCGTTCTACCGTCGATTCTGTAGCGTAGGCTGGGCGTAACCACGTATTCATGCCCAAATATCCGGGTGCAGGTCGTGAAAAAACCTAAAAGAGAGGATGAAAAGAAAATAATGAGAAGAGAGAGAGAGAGAGAGGGAGTATATTTTGGTTTATATAGGGAGGGTTTGGATTCACTTAACCAATGGTTTAAGTTATGATCAAGCCCTAATCTCAAAATAAACCAAAAACCAACTCAACCAGAAAATAGTCTGGCCTCCAACCAACCTGACAACCATGCCAACAAGCAAGAATACATTCTAAATACGTATATCGGGAATGGGGATTTATACTATGCGCCTGCCTATGTGCCTCGTCGTCACTGACTTCGTAATCCATCCACCAAAACTCTAACCTCTCTACCACCGTAGTCAATCTCCACATCCTCCTCGTCAGCATCTCCGCCTCTTTACATCCTCTTCCTTGGAAATTGAAAGTCTTTAAGGAAACCAATTTTGAGTAAAGCTCCAACAAGTCTGAAGTAGAGCTAGTTCTTACGCTATGCTCTCTCGCGACCCCTACTCACATCAAATAAAGGTGATAAAATCCCTGAGATTCGATGATATGGCTTCTTTGTTCTGTTTGAAAGTCACAGCTAGTTCAAAAATTATTTTATAAGAAAAAGTCTGACTCTTGTTGGCCGAGTCATTTGCTTTAGTCTAGCCCAACCATTTTTGTTTCTTTTAGAAGCCTTGCGGCTTCAAAAAGATTAGGACATCCCCCTATGCTAAGGTTCCCTGCGGTCCGACCGCATTAGGTTAGGGAGCTGGGCAAGATAATAATAGCTCCTCCCGCGGGAAGGCTCGTGTGACGCGCGTGCGCAAAAGCTACCCGACCTATTAGATCATTTACATAAAAATAAGGGTAAGAAGCAATTTTTTTTCATCTCTGAATGTACACCCAATGGATTATTTGATCCATATTGATGCAATGCAGCCAGATGAATAAGACTGGCACCTACTAAAATTAGGGGGAGTAAATGATGGATACTAAAAAAATAATTTAAGGTGGCATTCTAGGAGGGGAAGGGTTCGCCCCCCCCCCCAGGAACCCCTTCCCTTTTTAGCCGCTCGAGATCCGGGCACTATTATCTCGTTATCCCAAGCCCCACGGGAACATTGAATTATAGTTTAGAAGATCCTGGTGAACTCGAGCCTTAAAGACGTAAAACATATATTGGACACTCTATAGAAGCATTTCTTAATCCATTTACCTAAGAATAAGTTTTTATTTTAAATCTATTAGAATTATTCCGTATTCGTTTTATAAAAAAAAAACTTAGTTTTAAATCTTTGGTATGATTCATATTTTCGTGGAATAGATCATAAGAAAATTCATATATCTAAGGAAGGTTTATTTTAGAAACAAATATTCCCTAGATACCGGCATCATGGTATTTCACGGTAGAATCCAATTTGAAAAACCTAAAGTTAAAGATTTATCAATAGGTAATGTTGCAGTCATCAATAAAGAGTAGGGCACAATCCTTTCACAAGCCCAATCTTTGTTTCTATTTTCCGTCAACTGACAGGGACCTAGATGTAGTTGAAATAACGAAATTGGAGGTTGTTTGGTCAAGTAACGAAAAATTAACCGAATTCATAACTGTCTCAATGTCATCTTTTACTTCCTTTTTTGATTGTCTGAGTATTTAGCTAAGACCATTCCAATGCTCCCTTTATCCATGCATAAACTGAACCAACAATTGGGATAAGCACAAAAATTAAAGCTTCCACAAGTCTCGATGCCGCATCTTCTGGTCTTAGTTTCTTTCGGTCGTGTAGGTGGATTATATCTCCTTCCTTCTTTTGTTCTGGTTCCCGTACGTGCGTGTATGAAGTAATTTTTGAGTGATGGATTTGTTATCAAGGCAAGGAGAACAAAGTTAGACGACCATTAGGGAGCTAATAGAAGGAAGGATCTGACGCAAGTTGCAAATGAAATAAAGCACTCTATAAGAACCTATACCTAGAGCTAACATAATATAACCCAATTTAGACATTGTAGAATAAGCTAAACTTCTTTTAATGTCTCATTGACCTTACTTATTATTATGTCTCAGTTCTTAAAGACAGATATTATTGATAAGAATCATAGGTTTCAGCATCAACTTTGAGCCAGGAACAGAAGCAAAAATACCTTGTTCCATGTTCCCTAAGCCTAAGTCGGATAAGTTCTTCTACTGGGGAGGTTATTTTTGGAGGAGAAACTATGCGTTTTTGGGATCTCCATGCTCCCTGTTTAGAACCTCTAAGGGATCCCAATGGTTTGGACTTAAGTAGGTTGAAAAAAGACATACAACCTTGGCAAGAATGACGTACTGCAGAATATATGACTCATGCTCCTTTAGGTTCTTTAAATTCCATGGGTGGCGTTGCTACTGAGATTAATTGGACATAGAATCGAGTCCTTGTGAATGGGCAAAGCCATGTGCTCTTATTTTACGACGGTAGGGACGATTGCTTCCATTACTGACTAGAAAGACACCAAATTCTCCTTTAGGTGCTTCAACTGCGGTATAGGTAGAAGGAGTTGGTACGAAAAAAAATCTTCTGTATAAGGTTCAAAATGGTGAATTGAGGTAAAGTAGACCAATGATCCTGTAGTCATTTGGCCAGTTATGGAAAGAAAAAGCTTGCATCTGCTCCCCCAAACCAAAATATTCCTACATCTTCCTTTTATTCTATCAAACTACCATAACATGAAATTATAAAAGTAAGTGGACCTGACCCATTGAATCATGACTATATCAGCTATTCTGATATATAAATTCGATATATATATTAAACCTCTAGAGACTAAACTTCCATTTCTCTTACTCGTTGTCCCCCCTGCTTGGCCCTTCTTCTAAGGAGCTGTTTTGTAACAAGTGCGTAATGTCCACTCGAACGTCCATGGATTTTATCATCAACTTGATGAATTAATTTTTTGGTGATTGGATTGATGATAAAATATAATCTTGGGTTGCGAACAGTGATTCGATTGATGATAAAGAAAGAGAATTCTTGGTTCAGTTCTCCACAAGTAGGATTCGAACCTATGACCAATCAGTTAACAGCCGACCGCTCTACCACTGAGCTACTGAGAAACAATGGGAGATTCAACCTCATAGAGTTCAACTCCCTTTGCTCACTCTTCTTAAGTCATTCCTTGAATAATCTGCTTAAAAGATGGGGGAGGATTCCCCTTTTTTCTCAATGTCAGTAGAGCGAGGCCCTATGATGCATGTCCCTTATCCTTATCTTTATGTTATTCTCGAAAAAGTTTTTTTGTAAGAAATTTATATTCAAGATTATTCCATTGGGATTTTTTTTCCTATGAAAGCGTTTGACTTCTAAATTTTCATAAATATATATAAAACATATAAAATGCAGTTAATTCAATTGTAAAGGAAGTTATTAGTGCAAAAATTGGAGAATATAACCAACTATCCTTAAGAATTTTATCTTTGGACCAAAAATAAGTGTATGTGTCTATCCCTCTAACCTGGAGCTATCGTATCCTCTCGTTATAGTAGGAGAACCAGTACACTCTCTAACCCTCATCTAAGGCTCTACCCTTTCGTCGCCTTACTAACTCCCTTCTTTTTGTTTATTAGCTCCATTTTCCGTTGGGCGCCTTCGGTCACCTCAATTTGATCCTTTTGTCAATGGATGCTACTATTACACTTGTACTCTCTGAAGGATGAAAACCAACTATGTAGCATCTACATCGATAATTTAAGTATTGTATACGTCAAATAAGTGTTTCCACGACTCTACCACCTGGCCAATTCTGTTATGCTTAATCTATTTTTCATGGCCACATCAAGTTTCTCTTTTGACCTTATTCTTGCGGTTAATGAAGCCCCTGGGTAGAACTATTTTTTTATTTGGGACAGGCATGACAACTTGACTCCAATAGGGAAAGGAAATAACAAGGAATTCATTTCCTTTCCTTTTCATTCTGTAAACCAAACGAGGCCTTAGTGGTGATCACAAGTAATTTTTATGTGTTCACGTAGACTTGTATTTTGTTGTTATTATCACTATTTTTTATTGCATAAGATATGTTCATCGAACGAAAGAAACATTGATTTTCTTTAGTTAGAGGGCAACATCTGAATTTAAACCATAAGATAAATTTATCAAACAAAGAAGTTCTTGGTTCCCCTACCTCCCACCGTCACCGTCAAATGGCAACATAGGAATTTAGACAATCGTGAGGATGAGAAAGAACCGACGATCAAGAAATAACATTTATTTTAATTTGTGTTGAATGTATTTGTTTGTGCTTTTGGCTTAAAGCATTTTTTTCAAACTTTTGTAAGAATGACATTTCACCATGTCCTCACTCCTCAATCTTTCAGTAATAATAGTGAAATTTTCATGTATTCACATATATTCGTATTTTGTTGCTACATTTGTTGCTTTTCTTTTTATTACATAAGTTCCTCGAACAAAGGAACATTTGGTTCCTCTCTAGTCAAAGGGTAGATGAGAATTTAGACCAAAAGATAAGTTCATCGAAGAAAGGAGTGCTCAATTTCTGAGAGCATGAGAGAGACGATAATACATAAATAATGTTTCTATTAATTTGCTTTGGATTTCTTTGTTTCTACTTTTTCTTTTATGTACTTTCTTTTCAAACTTTGTAAGAACAACATTTCTGCGCATACTTACTCCTCAACCTTTTATTAGTGATAGAGCAATTTTCACGCTTTCACATACATTAGCATTTTGTTGTTTTTATAACTGTTTTAATTTTGTATTACATAAGATAAGTTCATCGAACAAAGGAGACCGTCAGATAGTAGGTTGTAATATGGAGTTCAGTCCAACAGAAGGATGAGACAGAACTGATAGTCCATAATTGAGGGTGATCGTATAAAAACTCATAGCTACTTTTTTTTGGAGATATCTGGCATAACGTTTGAGACTTTATGCATGCTGTATTGCATGCCATTTGGGCCCACTGCCCCTAACTCCCACCAAATAAATGGAAGAAATAATACGCCCCCGTGGCTCGATCCACCGATCTTCCGTCACCCAACCAGGGTCTTATATCTCTCCCTAGTTACCACAAGGATACCTCAAGTTCGGTTTAATTTCATATTATCGATATATTATATTTAGGTTTAATTAATTTCATATCCATCACATTCACATCTTTGTTAGAATCTATATGGATTCAAGAACGAATGACAGGTTGACGAAGTTGTTGTTCTTTTATTTGCATTGACTTCATCGATCCTTTCTCAACTATATAGGACTAAGGTTAGATCAACCTAACTTAGTATTTAATTTTCACTAGTTGGAAGATTATTCAGGATTAATCTATATAACAAAGCAAAGTAGTATTTTCTGTCAAAACATGAAATGATAAAGAATTATCATGATTAAAAAAATATGAGATATATCAAATGACATCACATCCCGAAGGGAACAATCGTCCCGGGGGAGCGCTGGCGTGGTGATCTCACGCCCAGCGGGGACGATCGGGACCGCGGGAGATTGGGGCATGACATAGTGGTATCAGAGCAACTCGATCCTTTAGCCTTACGCCCTTTCGCTGCAGTTCATAGATGTTTCCTTGCCCATCGATGTTGTTGCTGAGTTTAGCGTTCCATAGAATAAGTCCATAAATATTCTCAAAGATGTGCGTAAAGTTTTCTGAATTTTTTTATTGTTTGAGAGATGTGATTTCTGATTTTTGATTACTAGAGTTTTATTAAGTTCCGATTGTTAGAGTTTTCGATTGAGGATGACGAGGAATAAGGACTATCGTTGTTCTGGATATTAAAAGTTTCTCCTTGATTTTCGAGGATGAAGCTTTTTCTCGATGGGTAAGTATGTAGTATCCTGTTCCACATTGGCACTATGTATAAGAGATATCGCTTTGTTGGCTCGAGCGGAAGCTTTCTTAAAGAGTTTTTCTATCGAAACATAAGACGATTGATCTAAGTGAGTGAATATAACTTTATTCTCTTATTCTTGTACGCCATTATTATTAATAATGAGTCTGAGTTTTTGAAATACTTGTTTGTTAATTAGATATTGTTCACATGAGAATGATAGAATGAGAACCTGCATGCTTAACTAGAGAACTTATATGCTTGCCTAAAAAGAGAGAGAATTATTGTCATGTTAAGTATAGAAATAAATGTTGCATACTATTTACGCTGACACCGCTATCGAACGAACTATTGCCATTCTAATAAGAAGAGTAAAATATTTGCTTGAACTTGTGAATCCATCGTATGCTAAAGATAGAGTAGAACTGCGTGCTTAGTTAAAAAGATAGAAGAACGGTGCCATGTCTGTTTTAATATAGATTGCTTGCATAATTTCCTTATCGCTTTAAAAGATAGAACTATTTGAAATGCTTGAACTGGAACAAGAGATGGCGGCCAGTCCGCATAAAGAAGAGATGGCGGCTTGTCCGGACAGATAAAAGAAGAACTATCGTCATGCTTGTTAAATAGAAGATCAGTTGCATATTTTCTTGTTATTGTGTAAAAGATAGATTGAATAAAAAGATTGTATTGTCACGATGTGTTTTTCTTGTTATCAAAAAGATGGGAGACTAATAGTGCGCCCTGAGGATCAGTCCTTCGGGATATTGGTGGTGTGGCTATTATAATGATGGATGGAGGATAAATAAAAAGATGGGAGACTAATTGTGCGCCCTGAGGATCGGCCCTTCGGGATCTTGGTGGGTGTGGCTATTAGAATGTTGGATGGAGGCTAATGAATGGGTGAGACTAATAGTGCGCCCTGAGGGTGTGGCTATGAGAAATGAGGTGGTGCTTCTGTTAGGAAGAGAAGTAGGCTTGTTCAGGAGATTGTGCATCATAAAATTTTATCTGGTAGAGCTACATATCAGGTAATTAGGTTGCATGCTAGGATAGCCTTCTTGCATACCTAACTGTTTGATGCAGAAACATACAGGGAATAGAGCATTTGTGTTTATGTAAAAATGTTGCTAACTTGTATGTCTACTGCAGGGATAATTGTTCGATGAAGGATAATAATCACTGAATATGTGATATACATATTTGTAGAAGCATGGAAAAATTGGATCCATGCATTCAGCAACCATATGGCCTAGGGAAACGTTCAGCAGAAAATGGACCGCATGATCACCATATGGCCCAATGAGGTGATAGCCATGCGGACCAAACGACCGAAGGCAGTTTTGGTTGCAGATGGATCTGACATCACGCTTTGAAAATGAGATTACATCTGACACATAATCCTAAGAGAGAAGGATTTTTCGAACGTCTCGAAAGATGTGAACTCACTTAAAGACAAGTCTCAGAAAGTGTGCAACACTACACGACAAAAGACTCTCATGCAGCTCTGGTCCATGCGTCCCTGTCTCTATGCGTCCCATGCGGCTCTGGCCCATGCGACCCAGACTCCATGCGTCCTATGAGTCTCTGGCCCCATGCGTCTCAGACTCCATGCATCCAATGCGTCTCTGGCCCTATGCATCCCTGACTCTATGCGTCCTAGACTCTATGTATACCATGCGTCTCTGGCCCCATGCATCCCAGACTCTATATTTTCCATGCGGCTCTAGCCCATGCATTCCAGACTCCATGCGTCCCATGCGGCTCTGGCCTATGCGTTCCAGACCCCATGCAGTCTCTGCAATTCTTGGCTTCGTATGCCCTAGATTCCCAAACAAATCAAAATGTGATGTTGTAACAAGGTGATCCTCTCCAACTAAGTGGCAGGCCACGTGTCCAATTGACCAAGTCACACCTACAAAGGAAGAGAAATCATCCAGATATTCAGTAACAAAAAAAATCTTAACAAATGTCCACGAGATAGCTGAAGCTCGGATTCTCGTGCACAATTATAACTTATTTATATTAGGTAAAGACACGTGGCAACTCCCAATGTCTATGTGGCACAAAATCCATGCGTCCACAAAATAATTATAAATAACAGAGTACTACCCCTATACAACCCCCCGGCTGGCTATCTGTGAATCTACACTCGAGCAAGTGAGAAGTATTGCCGTATCGGATCGTCCATTGAGTAAAGAGAGTTGCTACACTCCTAACCCTCCGTCATTACCCCTAGAACACAAAATTTGTACTTAGATTGTCTGTTTAGGACTCCTCTCTGTACTCTCTTTAGTTTGTTTAATTAAATCAAGTTTTGTTTCAAATTTTCGCATTTAATGGCAAACATGATGGCGACTCTGCTAGGGATATCCTTCTCCTCTGTTGAGATGTCAGTGACACAGTCCGATGCGTCCAAGCTCGGCTTAAAGCAAAAGATGCTGGTGGTTCGCTTCGACAAGCAAGCATTCGAGGACATGCTCTCGGAAGGAAGTGTCAGTCCTTCCCTAAGGATAGCCAAGCTCAAGAAGACCCGCAGGCAGTGGGTAGCAAAGGCCGTTGCGCCTCGTCCAACTGCGAAGGGGCGCTTCCAACCACTTACCATGTTGCTGATAGCCAAGCGCACACCCAAGACGTCCACATCCATGCGGCCTCCCTACCGGACGTGGAAACTACTCAGCGCCCAGACTCTGGTAAAGGAAAATACTATAATACCAGATGTTCTGGTGTTGAAGCAGGTTCCATGCAGCCAAGAAGGAGGCCGCATAAGGCTGGAAGACGGCCTCAGCTCATAGCCGCAGGCAAATGTCCCCATGCGGCCCAGACAGTAACAAAATTTCTATTTTTGATCGTATCTCATGCGACCCAGATTCTATGCGGCCCAATGAGAATGACGAAGACACAAACTTGGAATCTGCGTACTATGCGCCCGCGGGGGCTAAGTCAAAGAGGTCCAGGACAGTGCGAGCTCACCAAGCTCAAATAACTGTCCAGTCAGCCGATTGCCAGAGGGCACTGCTAATCATTACGCGGCCCCTGATGTAAAGTTATAAGACTACCCCATGCGTCCAGACCCCAACGGCAAATAGACATGGTCGATCTCAGAAGTCTTCCACCGACGATCTGAGGCAAGTTCTTGTACGAACCTCGAATTTGGGAGCCAGCACAACACCTACACACCCGTGCTCTCCGTCTACCCAGGCCTACAAAAAGGGTGCAAAGGTGGAAGAACCCTCGCTCGACTTGCACAACGTAATCAATCACAAGCACAAAACGAGAAAAGCAACTACGGCCAGTGAAATATCCTTTCTAGGGCATCATTGTGCCAAGATTATCATCAACTATTGCTGCAATGGATTGGCAGCGCCCACAAGCAAGCAGTCGGCCTTCCAACGACTGCACTAGAAGATACTTTCTCGGCAATAACCCGAAGGTCAGGTGCAAGCGCCAGAGGGGGAGGAGCTGACCTTCGCCGCATGTTACTCGGCTCGGAAGGTCCCCTCCACCAAAGGAGGAAAGAAGTCCAACACCTCCAGTCCGTCACTCTCGACCAGTGCATTGAGAAGAAGACTACAAGGAGGACTGGCAGCAGGACCCATTGAAGGCATTTTCCAGAGCACTCGCTCGAGGAAGAAGTTGTCAGCCGCTAGGGTAGTTCTTTCTCAGAACCCCTAGGGGTTCCCCAAGCTAGGGGTAGTAAACCCCTAGACCTACACAATAATCCATCATTCCAGAAAGATGATAACTCTCAAGGAACAGTTTCCAAAATCCTTGGGGGTAGCTACTCTCGCAAAGATGACATAGCCTCCTACGAATCTGAGGAGGACACAACACCGTCAGTCTTTTTTGAAGATGGCTTACTACAAGAGTCCGAGACGGAGAGTGCGACATCTACTGCCCCATCCATCTTTCCCCACGTGAGGACAATATACATGGCAGAAGATAACTATGATGCCCCTAGTGACCGCACCTTGAGGCTTTCGAGAACATGATGTAGACCATGAATGAATCGATGTAAGCCTTGACGCAAATAATATTGGAAATCAGGGCAAACTTTGCCTCTCAGCCGGCAATGACCTCTGCGCCAGCTAACTTGGATCCCGGGACCAACGCAGATTCAAACACAACCGCTCTATCCGCGGGTGGCAAAATCCTTCCCAACCTGGTCCTCAGCCCCTTCAGCAGCAGACAAGGCTAAGGAAGCAATGAAAGAGGCCCAAGAACACTGAGCTCGACTGGATTCCATGGGTAATCGGAACTCACTCTGCGATTTTGGAGTACTCTAACCGTACCCTCTGGAATAGAGGGACGTACCATACCCGCCCAGTTACAAGACCTTCAACATAGATACGTTTGACGGGAAGTCCTTCCCTCGTCGGTACCTATGCTACTTCTAGACAACAACAGGGAACCTACCCCTCAATGATGCCATCCTTACCAAACTTTTTATCATGGCATTAGCAGGAGTAGCCTTCGACTGGTTCTTTAGCCTGTCGGATAGTTGCATATCATCATTCAACGATCTCAAGAGTATTTTCTTCAAAAGATTCTACGAGGCTGGACATGATATGATAATATCTTCCCTGATGGATGTCGCCCAGGAAGAAAAGGAGCTCGCATGTAACTACATCGAACAATTCTGAAAGACATCACTAAGATTGCCCCCTGGCAATCCCGAAGTGACGGTAATAGAAATATGCCAGAGGAACCTACTTCCGGCAGTCAGCCTCTGTATGGACGACGCCCAGTTTAAAGACTGGACGACATTCATCGTAAGCGTTGTCAATGCTGAAAAGAAGCTGAAGAACGCTCGAAACTTGGGAATCCATATCCCTACTACTAAGGACAAGAGGAAACGTCCCAACCCAAACAACAACCACAATAATGGAGGATATAACAGCCGCGATGGAAAAGGAAAACAGGCTATGGTCGCTACCTTGACCCAGAAGCCTGAGCAAAAGCAGGCAGAGGCTTCAAAACCAAAGAAGAGTTACTCTTTCAAAGATTATGATGTCAAACCCATCTTCGACATGCTGATGCGGGAAGGAAAAATTTGGCTCCCCAATGTCAGACCTCAGCCTGAAGCGGCGGAAATGGATAACCCAAAGTATTGTCACTTCCACCGATACGTCTAATACCTGACGCAGGAGTACTATACCCTAAAGCGGTACATCTAATGCCTGATCGATACCAAGGCCCTTTTCCTGGACTTCGACGACGTGACGGTCGCCGTCAACATAATATCCCTCTAGTTCGACAACTTCCTGGCGACGGAAGCCCAAGACGGAGTGGTCCCAATTCCAAAGGCAACTATGGAAGTTGTCAACCTTCCACTAGCTCGCGACCAAGCAACCGGGCTGACACCTCTTACTATACCTCAGGGTGAAATCATGTGGGTCAACCCGGATCTTGTCCCAGACTTGACGCAACAAACAGCACCTTCCGACGTCAGGCCTAAAACACGAAAAGTCAAGTCCTACCACATGGTTTCTTCCACCACTGAGGAGGCTTGGGCAGGGGCAACCAGGTCAGTCCTTGCATACCAGCAGGATTCTGAGGCACCCAACGTCAAAGTGCCTTCAACGACCAGGTCAAAGGGAAAGCAATGCAGGCTGGGCGGCATGATCCTTTCCCTAGAAAACATAAATTATAGACTTCAGATGCTCAGTACAGCTCAATAAGTCTCCCTGTGCAGAAAAGCCAACCCTCGTATAACTCATCAATAATGGCGCATGATAGGCATCGTTCCATTGTACGCATCCGAGCAAGTCTTCAGCGCAAGGATGTATCAAAGTTCATGTACACACGATAATACTTCTTTTTATAACAAATCCTTATGGTCAACATGCAGTGTTCTCCTGTGCGATATACAAAAATATGCAGCAAGCGGTGGTCCTCGACGTGGTAGACAATCGTGCGCACGCGACAGTGATCCGACGCACACAACTCAGCCAACTCTCTCGTGTATACGTGGCAGTATTCCTGTGCATAGAGCTTCTTATTCTGCTCAAGCTAAGTCATCAAAAATATTTAATATAATAAATGATAAGCTGCCACAGTTCTATCATTACAGCCAATAATTATTTTGTCTCATGCAAAAGATGGGCTATGACCTCCAAAAAGCCGAAGGTCTGAACTTTGGTAAATGACGACGTATTCCTTTATAATCCAATAGTTATTACAATAGCACTCGCAGAGGGCTAGGATTTGGAGATGCTAGTACGTGCCATCACTCCGACAAGACGATAACCTGGAGGGTTAGAGTGCCAAAATCATAAAACTTCTCAAAAAGTTTGTATCTTCCAATAAACGCGACTGGAACGAGAAGCTGGGTGAATGTCTCTGGGCCTACCGTACAACAGTCTGGACAACTACTAGTAATACACCATTCTCTTTGGTGTACGGAAGTAAGGCGGTACTAACGCTCAAGATCCATATCCCTTCATTACGAGTAGCTCTCTCTCTCCAACTGGCTAACCACGGACGATAACTACCGTCGACAGTTACAGAAGTTGGAAGCACTCGACAAGAAATAACTCTTAGCTTAACAACACATAGGCTTGTATCAAGCGCGCCTCTCTAGAGCCTTCAACAAATGGGTAAAATAGAGAATGTTCCAAGTGGGTGACCTAATCTTAACAATAAGAAGACCGATGGTTATGACTCACAAGACAACCGGCAAATTCTAACCTAAATGGGAGGGCCCGTTCATTGTGGAAACCATATTTTCCAATGGCATATACCGGCTAGTGAAACCCAACGACGACTTGCTCATAATGCCTATCAACGGCAAGTTCCTAAAAAAGTACAATATTTAAACTATACTTGTACTCCCCTCATCCCCAGCGGGACAACCCAGATGTACATCTCTACACTCTTGGTTTTTTACAACGTAGCAGTCCTCAGGTCCACTCGCACACTTCCGCAGTGGCCACTAAAAAAAATCAATCTCGTTAGACACTATCCATGTTCATATTGTCTCTGAGCTATCTTCCCACCAATTTCCCCAGCGGAGCAGTCCTCTGGTCTATCTTCATTTTTAGATAGACCACACTCAGCAAACTACTCCCTAGCGAGTCCTTGGGACTTTGGTTCATGTCCATATTACCTCTGAAATATCGTCCTAATATTTCTTCTCGGTTGAGTTTGTCATGTCCATATTACCTCTGAGAAAACCTCCCAGGTTTTGGCTATCGACCATCACGTCATATTACCTATGATATCGGTTGTTATCCCCACTTCTCACCCGTACTCACCAAGGTACACCAGCGGGTTTAAGTCCACAAAAACTGCCACGTCCATATTACCTCTGGTAAGGCTTGTCTCAAACCTATTACTTGCACTAACATGCGCAAAAAGTAATGGGTCCACAAAACCTATCACGTCTATATCACCTCTGTTAGGCTTTGTTTCGAATCTATTACTTGCACCCCTAGTGCGCAAAAGGGTAATAGGTCCACCAAAGATCCCCAGCGGGATGTCCTTACTATCCACAAAACCTATCACGTCCATATTACCTCTGATAGAGTTTGTTTCAAATCTATTACTTGCACCCTAAGTTGCAAAAGGGTAATAGGTCCACTAAAATACCCCATTGGGATGTCTATACTAACTACAAATGTTGTACTACGACCATCTCACCTCTAGTACAAGCGCCCCAAATGTCACAATGTGCAAAGAAAGTAATTTCTCCTTTTGTTAAAACAAAAAGAAGGAAGGAGAGATTACAAACATCAAGAAGAAAAGGAATCACGATCTTTCAAATTACTGATGTACATAGCAAGAAAATAAAAAATACAAGCGTCTGAGTATGCGAGCAATTAACGTGGAGCGTCTCCAACACTTTTCTCCCCCGAATCAGCAGGGGTTTTCAAGAGTTCTTGGAAGATGTCTGCCTTGCGTACTCGAATAGTGGACGTATCTCCCGTTCTCTCAGTAGGAAGCAACTCGGGCTCGCTGGAGCGTGGATCAGGGGTAACCGACGCCGCGAAAAAAGATGTGTTGTTTTTCTTTGGAGCACCTCCAGAAGCCATCGCACTAAAGATGAATTTGTGTAAGGAGTTCCGAGATCGTCTGCCACTTATAAGCGGGGAATCAATGACTTACTTTCTAAGTCATAATTATCCACTCCACAAGACGCGACGATTCGCTCCTGCATAACCCAAGATGTGATTGCCAGGATTTGGTATAATCCTATCAGAGATACGGACTGACACAGCGGTGTGAACACATCAGGCCCATGCCAAGCACATGAGGAACAAGAAGTGGTCATTTCTCTCTTAGGACGTAAATTAAACCAACCAGATAATCATAACAAAAAATAAGGAGTTTATTTCTTCTTGCCAAAAGGGCAAACTATGCTTAAAGGGCTACAAGCGCCCCAACCACAAAACAAACTTAAAAAAGAGAGAAGGGGGATGGTCTCAGAAAATGAAACACAAACTACTACCGCTCATCATTGGAGCACAACTCTGCTATCCCCGCATGGAGACGGGCAACGTAACCCTCTAGGCGCACTTTAAATCGATGCTCAACCTCCTTTGCCATGACCTCAAAATCCTTGTAGCGAATATATGACTCATATCGGTCATCTACCTTCTGGACCATCACAACAACAACAGCCGTATTATTTGCTACCCGGCTCACCTCAGTTCAAATAGCCTCTTTTTCCTGTTGGGCCTCCCGAAGATTATTTCCTAGCACATCGAGCTTGGCTTGGAGCTGTCTGATCTCCTCGGTCAAGTCCTTTTGCCTGGTGAGGCATTCCTCCCTGAGGGTACCCAGCCGATCATGCTCCTCCTGCAACTTCTAGAGGTCATGTTGCAAGCCTTCTTTAGAGGAAGCAAGGAGGGCGCTTCCCTTTGTCAACAACCTTCTTGGCCTTAGATGAGGAAGACAACCTTGGGGGCCATGGCAGAAGGTCGGAGAGGATGATCGAAAGTAGAGAAAGAGACGGAGACAACAGTGAAGGAGAGACTCAGGCCGAGAAAGAAAGTTCTCTCTCTTCAGCAAAACCCCTATTTATAGGCTAAAGGGGGATACTAGTGACCCTTTGGTTCCAGTGCCCCGCTGTCAGCAGTAATGATGACAACAACCCTTAGGTCTTATCTTCTTAAAAACTGTTACTTCAGGGTCCGTGTGAGGAGATAGTCCAGAATCCTAAAGAGAACTAATCAAACCAAGGCATTTAATGAGTGGGTGTCAGCCTGGCAGCAACTATACATGCATCCATGTGACCTAATATCCATGCGACCTAAGGTCTATACGGCCCAAATATACTCCGTCCACACTTCTTATTCAAAGTATTTCAAACTGATCAGTTTGAACACTTTGAAGGGGTCTTGTAGAAGCATGGAAAAATTGGTTCCATGCATTCAATAACCATATGGCCCAGGGAAAAGTTTAGCAGGAAATGGACCGCATGATCACCATGCGGCCCAATTTAGCGATAGCCATGCGGACCAAACGACCGAAGGCAGTTTTGGCCAAAGATGGATCTGATATCATGCTCTAACAACAAGATTACATCTAACACAGAATCCTAACAGAGAAGGATTTAGAAGAATTTTCTGAACGTCTCAAAAGATGTGAACTCACTAAAAGACAGAAGTCTCAGGAAGTATGCAGCACTATACGATAAAAGACTCTCATGCGGCTCTGGCCCATGTGTTCCAGACTCCATGCGTTCCATGAGACTCTGTCCTATGCATCCCAGACTCCATGCGTCCCATGCGACTCTGGCCCATGTATCCCAGACTCCATGCGTTCCATGAGTCTCTGGTCCCTTGCGTACCAGACTCCATGTATCCAATACGTCTCTGGCCCCATGTGTCCCAGATTCCATGTGTCTAATGAAGCTCTGGCCCATGCGTCTCAGACTCCATGTGTCCCATGCGGCTCTGGCCCATGTGTTCCAGACCCAATGTGATTCTTGGCTTCGTATGCCCTAGATTTCCAAATAAACCAAATCATATTGTTGTAACAAGGTGATCCTCTCCAACCAAGTCGTAGGCCACGTGTCCAATTGACCAAGTCGCACCCACAAAGGATGAAAAAACATCAAGATATTCAACAACAATTTTTTTAAAAAAATGTCTACATGACAACTGAAGCTCGGATTCTCGTGCACAGTTATAACTCATTTATGTTAGGGGAAGACACGTGAAAACTCCCAACGTCCATGCGGCCCAAAATCCATGCGGCCACAGAACAACTATAAATAACATAGCACTACCCCTATACAACCTCCCTGTTGGCTATCTGCGAATATACACTTAAGCAAGAGAGAAGAGCTTCCGCATCGGATCATCCATGGAGTAAAGAGAGTTGCTACACTCCTAACCCTCCATCGTCACCCCCAGAACACAAAATTTGTACTTAGATTATCAATTTAGGACTCCTTTATGTACTCTCTTTAGTTTGTTTAACTAAATCAAGTTTCTTTTCAAACTTTCGCATTTAATGGCAAACAATATTATCGAACGTGTTCACTTGTATAAGACGCTTTTATAGAGAAGTCTCTGTTTACTTATATGCTTCTATCTCGTTCACACAATAAGAAGAATAGTCCACTAGATTCATGCCAGAATATTTAGAGAATAAATATGGCTCACGAGACACGCTGCGTACCAGAGTTAGTAAATAAACTTACATATCGTGCATGAACTGCTTGTCTTGCCTGCTTGCATGTATTCAATTATGAATGTACTTTTTCAAAGATAATTTACAAAAAAGTGTAATCTGACTCTTATCCTGTACTACATGAAATGAACCTAGGTAAAACTAAAAAAGATCACTAGTAATGTAATATTTTATCACATGCTTACATAGTATTGGTTTTAGTGAATGTTTCTTCTATTCGTTATTTTTACTCACTAGTACTTCTCCCAAAGTGTTGACCCCCCACCAGTTTGCTTGTTTACAGGTACTAGATCGTCCGGAGAAGCGATAGCCGAGCCTCATCTTTTGGAGTGGAAGATCAGAAGTCGATGCCTTGAGCTATATCGAGTTGTGTATTAAGCTGCTTTTGTATAACGGGACATAATATATGTAACGATGTCATTGTATTAAAAAACCCTTGCCTTAAGATTCACTTCGTATACTCAGATAGATTATTGTTCGTAAAACTACTCCTCTGCTACAAAATTGATCAGTTCGATGATAACTAAGACGACTAACGTTGTTACCTTGTGTGAGCGCAACTCCAGGCTCGTACGACATCATGTCCCAAAGGAAATGATCGTCCCGTGAGTGCACTGGCATGATGATGTCATGCCCAGCAGGGACGATCGGGACCGCTGGAGATCGGGCGTGACATAAGAAAATAATACATAACTGTGATGGATGAATAATACAACTATAACTGAAAGATGTCCAATACTTTATTGGTTCGAGCGTTATGCAATCTACTCAAATAACCTAGAAGGAAACTAGGTACTTAGAGGGACATAACAAGATACATAATATGCATGTCGTAATATAAATACTGAATAATCAATAAGGTCATACTAACTATCTAAGTGAATGCAATCTGAGGACAACGATCGGTGCATGGACGAGTGTAGGCTAAATAGGAATCTGGCATAGCACGAGGCTAGAGGCCATGCATATGATGACATATATCACCAATCGACATAGCTCATGGCTAGCAACCATTGTAGTGCCCCGCTCCGCGTAGGCACTATGTACAAGAGATATCGCTTTGCGGGCTCGAGCGAAAGCCTTCTCGGAGAGTTTCCGATCGAAACATAAGATGATTGATCTAGGTGAGTGGGCAGAACTTCATTCTCTGATTCTTGCACGCCTTAATAATGAATCTGAGTTTTTGAATGCTTGTTCTAAGAAGATAGTTTCATAAGAAGAATGATAGAACCTGTCTCTGCATGCTAATAAGAGAACTCACATAGCTTGTCATTGAAATAAACCTACTTACTTAACTAGAGAACTTGAAATGCTTGTCTAAAGAGTAAGAGATTGCTTGAACATGTTTCTATATTGCTTGTATTTTTATAGAACCACATCGTGCTTGAATTTTTCAGAGTGGGCAGCCTGTCCGCAGAGAGATAGAAGAGAAGAGATAGATGGTCTGCTTGTTCATAACGTCTACATCATAGAATTTATCTGATAGTATTTCATACATTCACATCATTCGTACAATGGCTATTAGTGAAGAGCTGAACCTTGGTCATGGCTGCTAATGATAGTGAAGAGCAACCATGAGTCACAGCTGCTAATAGCATCAGATAAAGGAGTCATTAGTTAGCTGGATTACCGCTACCGATCCTGAGTTTCTCGGGGACTGAAAGCATATAGATAGTTTATCGTGTTGCTTGATAGAAGGATAGTTCCTAGATGGTGCATTATTTCTAGATTTTTTGGGTATAGATCACGAGACATGCTGCACACACCCTGATAGTAGAACAATCGGCTTGCCTTGTGTGCTTGAATGAATCAAACATGAATTCTGTTTTTAAAGATATTTTCAAAAGAAGTAATATGACTCCGTTCCTGTGCTGCATGTAACGAACATAGGTAAAACTAAAAAGATCACTAGTAATGTAGTATTTTATCACATGATTACTTAGTATTGGTTTTAGTGAATGTTGCTTTTTTTTAGTTAATTTTAGACTCACCAGTACTTTCTCCAAATTGCTGACCCACCAATAGTTTGCTTGTTCGTAGGTGCTAGATCGTTCGAGGAAGCGATAGGCGTGCCTCATCCCTAAGACCCAAAAATTTAGTTTCGATGCCTTGATCCGTATCGATTGCTTTGAGCTGCTTTTGTATAGAGGGACATAATGTATAGAATGATGCCATTGTATTAAGAGAACCTCGTGCCTTAATCTTTGTCCCGTATACTCAGATGGATTATTGTTTGCAACACTATCCCTCCGCTGCTTACTCGATCGATTCGATGATAGCCACAACATTAACGATGTTGCCTTGTATGGACGTAACCCCAGGCTCGCACAGCATCACGTCCCGATGGCAAATGATAATACACACCCCACGGGAGCACTGAGGTGCGGTGATTCGTGCCCGGCAGGGGCGTTGTTGGGACCTTCGAGATTGGGGCATGACATAATGGTATCAGAGCAATTCGATCCTCTGGCCTTACGTCCATTTTGTTGCTGTTCTTAGATAGTGATTCCTTGTACATTGATATCGTTATTGAATAGAGCGTTCCATACAATAAGTCCGTAAATATTCTTAAAGTTGTGCAAATATTTTCAGGATTTGATTTATTGCTTGAGAGTGGTGCTTTCGTGCTTGTGGTTTGCTAGAGTTTTCGATTGAGGATGGTGAGGGATGAGGACTATTGCTGCTTGGGATATCGAAAGTTTCTCCTTGAGTTTCGAGGATGAACCTCTTTATTGGTGGGTAAGTATGTAGTGTCCCGCTCCACGTAGGCACTATGTACAAGAGATATCGCTTTTCTGGTTTGAGCAAAAGCTTTCTCGGAGAGTTCCCGATTGAAACATGTGACGATTAATCTAGGCGAGTGGGCAGAATATCATTCTCTAATTCTTGCACGCCTTAATAATGAATCTGAGTTTTTGAATACTTGTTCTAAGAAGATAGTTTTATAAGAAGAATGATAGAACCTGCCTCTGCATGCTAATAAGAGAACTCACATAGCTTGTCATTGAAATAAACCTGCTTACTTAACTAGAGAACTTAAATACTTGTCTAAAGAGTAAGAGATTGCTTGAACATGTTTCTATGTCGCTTGTGTTTTGATAGAACCATATCGTGCTTGAACTTGTTCAGAGTGGGCGGCCTGTCCGCACAGAGATAGAAAAAAAGAGATAGATGGTCTGCTTGTTCATAGCATCTGTATCATAAAGTTTATCTGATAGTGTTTCATGCATTCGCATCGGTCGAACAATGGCTATTAGTGAAGTGCTGAACCTTGGTCATGACTGCTAATGATAGTGAAGAGCAACCATGAGTCACAGCTGCTAATAGTATCAAATAAATGAGTCATTGGTTAGCTGGATTACTACTACCGATCCTGAGTTTCTTGGGGACCGAAAGCATATAGATAGTTCACCGTGTTGCTTGCTAGAAGGATAGTTCCTAGATGGTGCAGTGTCCCTAGAGTCTTTGGGTATAGCTCACAAGACACGCTACGCACACCCTGATAGTAGAACAATCGGCTTACCTTGTGTGCTTGAATAAATCAAACATGAACTCTATTTTTAAAGATTTTTCCAAAAGAAGTAATATGACTTCGTTTCTGTGCTGCATGTAACGAACATAGATAAAATTATAAAGATCACTAGTAATGTAATATTTTATCACATGATTACTTAGTGTTGGTTTTAGTGAATGTTGCTTCTGTTCAGTTGATTTTAGACTCATCAGTACTTTCTCCAAAGTACTGACCCACCAACAGTTTGCTTGTTCACAGGTGTTGGATCGTCCGAGGAAGCAATAGGCGTGCCTCATCCCTAAGACCCAAAAATCTGGTTTCGATGCCTTGAGCCGTATCGATTGCTTTGAGCTACTTTTGTATAGAGGAACATAATGTATGGAACGATGCCATTGTATTAAGAGAACCTCGTGCCTCAATCTTTGCCCCGTATACTCAGATGAATTATTGTTTGCAACACTGTCCCTCCGCTGCTTACTCGATCGATTCGATGATAGCCACAACTTTAACGATGTTGCCTTGTGCGGGCGCACCCCCAGACTCGCACGATATCATGTCCCGATGGCAAATGATAATACACGCCCCGCGGGAGCGTCGAGGTATGGTGATTCGCGCTTGGCAGGGCATTATCGGGACCTTCGAGATCGGGATATGACAACCATCGCCTGATATACCGACAAACATATGCAATCAATGGCCATAACATTCAGTGAATGTCAGAGGGTAAACTGCATGTACATATAAATCATCAAGGATCATCACCTCCCCCATAATTCACTCTGGATACTATGGTTCACCGATTGGGTAGCCCATGAGCCTACTAATTATCCACCTTACCAAATAAAGTTGTACAAGTCATTACTACAACATGAATATCTCTTATCTATAATGTCAGGTACTAAGAAACTAGTGCTAATCTCAACTGCGCGATGTACCGATGCACGCGCTGCACGTACTGATAGCTAGTCGGGTGCGTAAGCATGTGTCCTAACATGAGTTCATATTATGTCGTGAGAAAGTACGTGTCAAGGTCTTTAGAGATATTAGGATATTCCCTCAACTTTGGTCCATCTGCGAATGACTAAGTCAATACACAAACCATGAATTGATGCCTTCATCGACTGCACCTGAGGCTTTCTCAGATACGCACATAATATAATATATATAAAACAGAAGTATATGAACAACAATCACTACTAGAATAAGCGAGATTAGCGATATTTTTTAGTGACTCCATGTAAAAACGTCGCTAATTTAGCGACTCCATGTGAAAACATCGCTAGATGTCGCTAATTGGCGACATTTAGCGACGTTTTACGACTTTTATTCAGTTTTTAAAAGATTAGTTGCTACAAGTTTAATTTAGGTCGCTAAATGTCGCTAATATATTTTATTTAGCGACGTTTAGCAACATTTTTTAGCGACGTATATATTTTGGACATTTAGCGACGTCATTAGTGACGTTTAAGACGTCGCTAAATTAGCGACGTCATTATTGGCGTCGCTAAAACGTCGCTAAATTCTAAATTAGCGACGTCATTATTGGCGTCGCTAAAATGTCGCTAAATTTTTTACTTAGGGCTGATTCCCCCCATTTCCTTCGATCTCTGCCTCCCCCAAATTTCAAACCAGCTCCAGCTCCTCCTTCCTCCCTCCGGCGACCCCCTCGGCCGCGTCCTCCCCCTCCGGCTCCCCTCCTCCCTTCGACGCCCCCTCCTTCCTCCCGGTGACCCCCTTCCAGCCGCGTCCTCCCCCCTCCGGCCGCGTCCCCCCCCCTCCTCCTCCTCCTCCTTAAGGTAAACCCTAACTCTCTCTCTCTCTCTCTCTCTCTCTCTCTCTCTCTCTCTTTCTCTCTCAGGACACACATGTGACACTGACACAGACACAACACACACATACACAGACATAGACACGGCACACACACACACACTGACACAGACACTGATCAGGACCTAGGGTTAGGGTTAGATTTTTTGACCTGGGTCCTTGTGTTAAAAGTACGGAGATGGTGTATACTGGATCTTGTGAGGAGTGTGCAAGAATGAACACTGCTCTATGACAGTGTATCCTTGTGTTAATGATGCGTATATGTGAACTGTATTAGATGAGTGTCATGGTGTATCATAGACACCCGTGTGTCTGTAGCAAAGGGGATTCCAGTACAGTGTGTATCAGAGATTGGGTAGTTCTCTGTGTGTGCATAACTTAAACACGGTAACCCACAGTTTTCTGTGTGCATATTGGTATTCCAGTATGGTGTATGGTCTGGATTTGTGCAACTGCTCAGAGCAGTAAGTGCAGCAGTGCCCTATAGTATGTGCAAGACTGAAACTGCAATAGTGGCATTTGAAACTGTGCAACCTGGCACATTGCTTCTGTGTTGAGGAACAACATTCTCTGCATGTATGTATGTCTCTAAAGAGCCTGTGCAGTGTAAGAAATGCATGTGTTCAGTGTAGTAGAAGTCTACAGCAATGTCAAGGATTAACCACAGAATATGGGTATCAATATGTGTGTGCACCTGCTATTTGAGTATAGAATTATAGGAATTGAAGTATTATGGGTTTGAACTTAAGAAATGTGTTCAATATTAGCATATGAGAGGGTATGTAATATGTGCATTGATATGTGCCTGTTTAGTGTATGTAGGTAGTGATGTGTATCATGTGATGGTGTCAAAAGTGCCTGTGTTAGTGTGCAGACCTTGGGGGCTCTGTGCTGCAAACTGGTAGTGAGATGAGTGTGTTGTGTTCAGATTTTGAGTGCAGAAAATAGTGTAGCAATCAGTGGGCAACCGGTCAATACCCGACCCTTCTTTTATTGGAGAAGTTTGGATAATTATGTTATAGATTTGGCAACCTCTTGTTATGGTTTGGTCATTTATGCATGTTTTAGCTCTTTACCATAGAATATTAAATGATCAACTGTTGGGAACACCTATTACAGGTCCAATTTCTTAGAAGCATATGAATACTAATCTTAATAATCTTTTGTTCCTTCAGTATAGTAAGTTTCTACAGTAGCAACCTTAGATGGAAGTTATTTTGTATGTCTCATCACAAGTCTTCTATTACGCCTAGTTGGTAGCATGAGTGAGATGCTGATTAGACAAAATCACATTCCATGAATCTTGACATATCTAATAGTTTGACATGGTTGATGCTCTTCCTTATAGAAGATATCATAGAAGTATCTTGTTATTACAATTTAATGTGTCTGACATGTCGTTAAGGTTTCTAATCTGGCAGTTCTTAATCTAAGAAGATACTTTTATGACTTAAAGTTTATATTGTGCTACTGTAGTCCAGTGGATATATTCACTCTGAGGAAAGAAAGCAGAAACTTGAATCACATCAAAAAGTGTTGCTTATCAAATTCATTTTGACTTAAAAATTTATTATCTTTTTTAATTTAATCCTACCATCTTATAATAAGCTTTAACAATCCCAAACCAAGCCTAACAAAAAAGAAATCACAGCTTCTGTCCTGGCCTAGGCTGGGATTTGGGTTTGCTATAGTTACCAGGATCTAGCATGCTGTTGCCCTACAAAATATTGTACCTACACTGGTGTGCACACACTCTGCACAGGATCTAACATGCTTCTTCTATGTGACTTCAAATATAGATTACTTAGCCAACTAATTGTCAGCTTCTTCTTTAGAGAATCATACTGTATGTAATGATTTATATGATATATACTGTCATTTTTGCAGAAGTATCTAGAAATGGATATGAATTACTATCTGCGTTATCGTTCGTGGATATACAACCGTCATCCTGATGACATGTGCGGTGTGCGGGATGAATTCATTAAGGGTGTACAGCAGTTCCTGCAGTTCGCCAAGGCGTTCCCTCAGTACATGGACGGTACCAAAATTAAGTGTCCGTGTGTGAGATATCGCAACAAGAAATATCATCCAGAAGTGGAAGTCACATATCATTTGTACTCGAAGGGCTTCACGCTGAATTACTATCAGTGGATCGTGCACGAAGAACTTGTATCTCTAGCATCGGAGTCGGAGCCCTATGTGGAGCCGTATATGGATGTCCACGACTACGATGCTTACGACGACAGGTGGGTGAACATGGTATATGATGCGACGGGGCCTAGTTTCAATCCGGACAATTATGATACGGCGGGACCTAGTTTCAATCTGGACAATTATGATGCAGCTGAGGAGGCACCGAATGTCGATGCTGCAAAGTTTATGGAGTTACTGGAGAATGCAAGGACTCCACTATATCCTGGTTGTGAGGATCATTCACCGTTGGAGGTGGTTACAAGATTATTGAGCATCAAGTCCAATTTTAACATGTCGCAAGAATGCTATAATCGACTGATCGATTTGATTATAGAGATCTTGTCCGAGGGTGCAAAGTTACCTAAAGACTTCTATCGATCTAAAAGGATGGTGAGATCGCTTTGGATGGGATACGAGAAAATTGATGCATGTCACAACGGGTGCATGTTACACTACAAAGACGACAAGGATGAAGATGCGTGCAGATTCTGTGGTGCTGATCGCTACAAGGCCACTATTAGAGGAAATTCTGTCGGTGCAAGGAAGCCTACCGATTCGATGCACTACTTGCCTTTGACGTCGCAGTTGCAGCGATTGTTTATGGTTAAGGAGACTGCAAAAAATATGAGTTGGCACATGCAAAAATAGATCGAAGGAGTATTGGATCATCCATTCGATGGAGAAGCATGGAAGAACTTTGATCGAGAGTATCCATATTTTGCCGAAGATTCGTGTAACGTCAGATTGGGGCTCTCCTCTGACGGTTTTACCCCATTCGGACTTTCGGGCTCCCAGTATTCGTGTTGGCCTGTGATCGTCACTCCATATAATCTACCGCCTTGGATGTGCATAAAGACTCCGTATATGTTCCTAACCGTTATTATCCCGGGTCCGAACAATCCGAAGAGGAACATCGATATGTATTTACAGCCTTTGATAGATGAGTTGAATCAGCTGTGGGAAGTAGGTGCCAACACGTACGATGTTTCTAGAAAGCAGAATTTTCAGATGAGGACAGCACTTATGTGGACTGTAAACCCCCTCGACCAAAATTTAGGTTTAATTAACTTAAATAGCATAATTAGGGTTAACTAGATATAAATAATATTTATTATTTAGTATTATAATATTTGTGCAGTGTTTGTTATTTAGGACACTACCCTAGCTGTTACCCTAAAACAAATTCCATATACTTGGCCTAGATATACTAACCTACCATAATAAACCTTGAGTAACCCCCGGATACTGATTTTTGTGCCTGATTTTAGTCGCACAAAAGTCGTTACAAACGTCCGTACGTAAATTAAATAAATTGCGTATTTACGTTCGTTGTCCGTTCCAATCAAAATTGAGACCCAATCTCAACCCGTTTTGACCAACCCAGATTATGACATTATTGTACCCTGAGCCTACCACGCCAATGACGCTTGTGCCACCCAATTTAGACCCCCTATATTTATTAAATTAATTTAGAGGCACCCGGTGCATTAATTATGAATTAATTAATGTAGTGACCTAACCTCATTTAAATTAGACCCAACTCCAACCCAAATCCACACACACACCCACAAGCCTCATACAAAATACCATACACCATCCTAGCCCAATACAAAATACCAAACATGGTATTTTGTTACATCAAATCCCCAATTTCAGAATTTGTACAAATTCCAAATTGTTCAGGGGCCTTTGTGCAAAATTGACCGGTCACCATGTATTTTCCCTCCCATTTTTTATGTACTTGCATCACTTTTTGGAGGGCACATCATGACCCTTCATTTGAAATGCTTAATTCCTAGCCCTCCCCTCATCATGATGAAGCCTCCCAAACTCCCCAAAAATTATACACAGCCGGCCCTAATCCCAAGGCAGCTCCCCCACTCTCTCTCCTATATATACATCATATTACATCTCATTAAATGCACACAAACCTAGAAAACACTACCCAAAACCCTATTTTCACTAAAAACCTTCACCAACAGCCCGACCCCTGCCCATCACCCCGCCGCCCTCTTCCGGCCAACACCCGCCTCCGGCCACCCCCGCAAGGACCCAACCCCCTCCGGCGACCCTTCCCTTACCTCCAGCCACCGCCACCCGCCACCAAGTCCACCTACAGCCACCGCCAACACAAACATCCTCAACCCGAGCTCACCCCTCCCCGAGCTCGAGCCGACCACCTGTAAGCCCCCTGATTTTCAGGAATTATTAATTTGGACTTTTCACAATTTTCTGGAATTTTTTGGGATATTTTCTGTAATTAAAACCTAGGCTCTTGGTAATTAAATAATTTTTATTTGTTGTTAAATAATATTAAAATATTATGAAAATAATATTTTATGGTGTAAAATGGAAAATCGGATATAGGGTAATTTTTCGAGAATTTATTGGACTACGGAATCCTTTTAAAGCCCTAGAAACTATTAAATAATTAAACCGAATTAAACCCGTGCCAAACGCCCAACATCCCCATGTGAGCCGAAGCCAAGCCCAAGGAGCGTTGACCCAGCCCAAATCCTAGGTCAAACCCTAGTCCAATTTCTGTATGTATAAATACATAATTTCCTAAGTTTTTCTCCACGAATAAAAAGAAAAAAAGGAAAAATCCCTAATCCCTAATTACTAAAAATCCCAATCCCTAACCCTAACCCTAACCTAGCCGTCAGCCGCCTGACCTACCCCTCTCCTCCGGCCACGCTCCGCCCGGCCAACTACTTCTCCGCCCATGTCCCCGTACCCCTCGGCCCGTCTCCGCCTCCGCCGCCGCCTAGCTCGGCCTACCCCCCGCTCCTCCGCCTATTTAACCCTAGCCCATCTCTCTTCCGGCCTTCCCTCCACCACCCAGACTCTGCCGCACCGTGCCACCTAGACTCCGCCTTACCGTGCCGCCCCAGACCTCGCCGCCTCCCATCGCGACGCTGCCCCGGCTTCCTCCTTCTACCACCTCCACCTCTGCCTCCGGCTTACCCAACCCAACACAGCCCAGAGCGGCTCATCCCCCGCCCGCTCCGGCGCGCCGCCGCGCCGCCGGACAGCGCCGTCACCCTCGCCAGTGCCGCCCCGCTGCCCCCGGCCTCCCTCCGCCACAGCTCCGGCCGCCGCACAGCAGAACCCTAACCCTAGGTCACCGAGGACTCGGACACTCGTGTCGACGCGGACACGTGAAAGTCATATTCACGGAGCCCTGTTCAGGTAGCATTTTCTCTCTCCTCGTACTTCCGTTTTCAATTCCGTCAGTTATGTCGCGTAGACTGTATGACCCTCTCGGTGTCCGTGCAACCCACTCGGTGCATCGCGTCCTGAGGTGATCGCAAACCGCGATCAAAAAACAGGAAAAATAACGCCCTGTTTTACCCATGAACTGAGTACGCCCCGCCAAACGGGACGACTTGGTCGCGTGCGGTCTTCACCGATACGTGCGCACTGTCGATACGGGCGTGCAAATTTTGCAGAAGTTGATTTGGATATACGTGCACACCGGAATCAACGCGTATCCGCGGACACCGTCCCGTATCCGTCAGTTCTGGAATATGTCGTAACTTTGTGTACACACGTCGGATCGAGACAAAACTTGTGCCATCGGACTCGTAGCGATACCCTGGTCCTGTGACCCAAGTTTGGTTCGATTCTGAGAACGTTGAAAAAATCGCGTATCGTGGGCCCCATAGGCTCCACTTGACGGGCGATTTTGTGATCGGCTCATCGGAATCCAATTTTGGAAGTTTCGTTGGGTTCGTATCATCGTTCCTGACTTGTTGACACTAAGTTTGACAAATTTGGAGACCTTTGACCCTGACACGCTTTTCGGTGTAAAGTGGCCCCACATGTGGACCCCGCTTTGACCCAGAAATATCGTTTTTGTCCCTGTGTCCAAATTGGACTTAAGGACAGGCCTTTCTAGCTATTTGATATTTTTTGAATCTAATGGTGATGTTTATTTCAGCAACCGGAGTAGTACTTGCAGATCACACTGAGACCAGAGCTACAGTTGGAGCCAGGACCCCAAGCAAGTGTACCTCACCAAAACTTGCAGTCTTTGTTACTTATTTCCTTGGCTTATATATATATATATATATATATATATATATATATATATATTGTGGTTCATGCTTGACCTAGGACCGTGCGACTTTACTTAGCGTCCGATTCATAGTCGGGTGCCAACACCGTACGCGGCGTTGTGTATTGTCATCTAGACATGGATACCGAGACCCCATGTATCTCGTACTTGTCTTATCAAGTACATGATGACCCAGGACACTTGACACTATTTATGAGACAGAATCTTCCTGAGATATTCATGGTGATTCTGTATAGGATACATGTTTTATGACATAGACCCTATATTCCTAGATATTATATGACTTACTGCATTAGATACGATCTTACGTGACATGGACATGGGGCCACATGGACATGAGACGTATGATTACATTGGGTGGGGAGAGACACACAGGCTACAGGTTGATTTTATATTATGCCGGCGTCTCAGTCTCACGCTGAGCTAGACGACCCCATGATATCACTGCTACCGGCTCCCCGACACAGAGCTTGTAGTGGTTTCAGCCTGAGTTTTAGTGCTGCTCTCATCTTGCATTTCACTTAGCTGGTTATATAGTATTTCTATTTTGTTTTATTTATTGCTGGAGAGACACACAGGCTACAGGTTGACTATATTATGCCGGCATCTCAGTCTCTCGCTGAGCTAGACGACCACATGATATCACTGCTACCGGCTCCCCTATACAGAGCTTGTAGTTGTTTCAGCCTGAGTACTGGTGATGTTCTCACCTGCATTTTATATAGATGGTTACATATTTACCCTGTTTATTTTATTGACTATTTTACTGTATTATTATGGCTTGTATTTTCTGTACCTTGTTATGTCCCCTGAGGACCTGGATCCGGATTATGTCCCCAGGATTAGCAGAGGAGATCAACCCAGAGTTATACAGTACAGGAGCATTAGCAGGAGCAGAAGCAGGAACAGGAGCAGTACCAGATTCAGCAGACGAGTGATCACCGAGGTTATCTTCTGAGTATATACTGTTCCATACTCAGTATTGGCTGTAGTTATCTTATTTTTTGTATCTTGACAGATGTATCAGACTCATGATCGGGTTATTACCCGAGTTTATATTTTATTGAGATATGATCTTGCTTTATGATTCTGATATTGTGGTATTTATTCTGTGGATGAGATTAGTATATTTAGACCATTATTGTTGTACTATAGCTTAAGTATGCCCCGATGGATCCATTAAATTGGGTTTGTCTATCGGTGTGTGCTGCTGGCCATTATCACGCGTCCGGTCCCTCGGTATTTTGGGACTGGGGCGTGATATGATTTTTGTGGTGGCCCATGCAGGTCAACGACTAAATTGCTTTGGTTTCAACTTAGGGACCAAACAAGCCTGCAATAAGAATAGGATAAGTTTCTAGGATCTCATCCACTTGATTGAAATATTTTTTGATATTTATATCAGATTCGAATTAAATTCTTGACTTGCATCCTGCCTTGATTCCTGTACGCCTCTTATTATTTATTTTGGTTGCAGAGTTATGGATTCACGAGCAAATGACGAGACTCCTGCAACATCACTATGGGATGCTTTGGTAACCAATGAAGAGGAAGTAACACCAGTAGAAGAAGGTCAATCCACTCAACAACGTAGTCAAGCAAATCATGCCTCGAGAATTCAGCAAGATGACATTCCACCATCGACACAATTTACTCCACAAATGCCCGTAATTCCATAAGGGCAGGCCATGGACGAGCAGCAGATGTTTCAAATGATCTATCCAATAATGCAAGCTCAACAAGAGGCTTTGAGTCGCATCCTAGTAACCGCACTAGAGCAGGCGAATCTACCAGCACGACGAACAACGACGGGCTCTATTTTTGATTTTCGCCAGCTGAAGCCCCGTACCTTCTCAGGCAAAGAGGAGCCCACGGAAGTTCATGAGTGGCTCACCAACACACAACATCAATTAGAAGCAGCCGAGCTTCCAAAAGAACGTTGGATAACTGCTGTCAGAATGTAGTTGACGGACAATGCACATCACTGGTGGCTATCTGAGGAGACACGGCCCAGACCAGACCGAGTCACTTGGGAAGAGTTTTTCAGACTCTTTCAGGAGATGTATATACCAGCCATCGCTCGATCAGAACTTCGCGACAAGTTTAATCGCCTCACTCAAGACAGTATGACAGTAGAAGAGTACAATGCAGAATTCATTCGTTTGAGTCACTTTGCCCCAACCTTGATTTTAACAGAAGAAGAGAAGGCTGAGAAGTTCTTCGACGGATTAAATATTGAGCTACAGAAACTAATTGGATCTGTTGCACCTACATCTTACCCGGACGTCCTTGCTGCAGCCCGACCCATGAAGCGCGTCATCAGGAGAGAGACCAGTCTGAAGCGATCATCCACACCAGCACCAGCCGGAGCACCACAGGAAGAAGCTACAAAGAGACCTCACATACACCAGCCACTAGGAGCATCTCCACAGGCTCTACCTATCTGTCAATATTGTCGCAAGCGAGGCCATATTGAGGACGAGTGTAGATGAAAAAGGAAAGTATGTTTAGCTTGCGGATCCAGTCAGGATTCATTGAGGGAATGCCCTGAGCGTCGAGAAAGAGCACCAATGGTTAACCAAACGAGGCCAACCTATCCAGCATTGGGAGCACCACAAACGGAAGTTGAAGGAGTCCTACCACCAGCTCCAGGAGGGTATCAACCGAGGCCACCTTTGATACCACAAGCAGTACTCTTCCAGCAGGCTCAACAGCAGCAGAGGAATCAACTACAAGAACGTGAACAAGCTCCAGCGATGACTTTGGAAGACGCACAGACCCATGGAGTAGCTAATGCGCGTAATTTTTTGTAGTTATCTGTTTATAGATTTGTTTTATCTCGTGCCTATTGGTTCGTGACCTCAGCCTTAGCCTATGTAATTTTGAACTTGCTTATAATTGATAACTGTAGAGATTATAGAGTCTTTTGTTATTGTGCTTATTTTGTGTTATTTTATGAACTTGAATTAAGTTGTACCTCCTTCCATCCTCATCTAGCGTACTTATATTTCATATACTACCTTGACTTATGCTGCTATATTATAGCCTAGTTTTTGCAAGCCTATTCTTTATCAAGCTTGTTCAGGACATATGTGTTATTGGGGCCTGATCAACCCTACTAATACAATTGTCTATTCAGAATTAATGTATTACGGTCTGATCAACCTTAGTGTATTTTGGTTCGCTTTTTGCACGACTACTTCACGTGGATTGAGATATATAGTTGACTAGTATACTTGCCCTCTAGATATGTCTGCGCATATCGTACCAGTTACATAACTATACTAATACGAGCATGCGAACAAAGGATTACCAAAACAGGATTTCAATCCACAATTGTCTTGACAAATCCCATTTGAATTCGTTAAACGCCTTGATCCTGATACTTTTATTCTATTACCTCACCCTTGAACTCTTTATTATTGATCTTCATCTTCCCTTATTTTGGAAAGACGAAACCTCGTGCTTGGTATAAGTTCGATATATAGACAGTACTAGATATACCCCACAGGCCGGTCGCATTGTTGATGACCCTTTTATATATGATTAAGGGAATATCATAGGTGATATATTTGGTGTTGAAGACTTGAGGATTCAATACCATGATTAAATAAGTTGGGGTATAGCTTTATTAGATGTATAGCCTTAGATGATAGATGGGTAAATTTTAAGTTGGGTAGAGACCGCAATGTTCACTTGAGAGGAATCCTTTAGACTGTAATCAAGTAAGATTGGATAGAGAGAATCCTACCATATTTTAATTTCGAGGACAAAATTTTTATAAGTTGGGTAGATTGTAAGCCCCTGATTTTCAGGAATTATTAATTTGGACTTTTTACAATTTTCTGGAATTTTTCGGGATTTTTTCTGTAATTAAAACCTAGCTCTTAGTAATTAAATGATTTTTATTTGCTATTAAATAATATTAAAATATTATGGAAATAATATTTTATGGTGTAAAATGAAAAACCGGACATAGGGTAATTTTCCGGAAATTTATTGGACTCCGGAATCCTTTTAAAGCCCTAGAAACTATTAAATAATTAAACCGAATTAAACCCGTGCCAAACGCCCAACATCCCCATGTGAGACGAAGCCAAGCCCAAGGAGCGTTGACCCAGCCCAAATCTTAGGTCAAACCCTAGTCCAATTTCTGTATGTATAAATACATAATTTCCTAAGTTTTTCTCCACGAATAAAAAGAAAAAAAGGAAAAATCCCTAATCCCTAATTACTAATTACTAAAAATCCTAATCCCTAACCCTAACCCTAACCTAGCCGTCAGCCGCCTGACCTACCCCTCTCCTCCGGCCACGCTCTGCCCGGCCAACCACTTCTCCGCCCACGTCCCCGCACCCCTCGGCCCGTCTCCGCCTCCGTCGCGGCCTAGCTCGGCCTACCCCCCGCTCCTCCGCCTATTTAACCCTAGCCCATCTCTCTTCCGGCCTTCCCTCCAACACCCAGACTCCGCCGCACCGTGCCTCCGAGACTCCACTGTACCGCGCTGCCCCAGACCTCGCCGCCTCCCATCGCGATGCCGTCCCGGCTTCCTCCTCCTACCACCTCCCCCTCTGCCTCCGGCTTCCCCGACCCAGCACAGCCCCGAGCGGCCCGTCCCCCGCCCGCTCCGGCGTGCCGCCGCACCACCGAACAGTGCCGCCACCCTCGCCAGCGCCGCCCCGTTGCCCCCGGCCTCCCTCCGCCATAGCTCCGGCCGCCGCACAGCAAAATCCTAACCCTAGGTCACCGAGGACTCGGACACTCGTGTCGACGCGGACACGTGAAAGTCATATTCACGGAGCCCTGTTCAGATAGCGTTTCCTCTCTCCTCGTACTTCCGTTTTCGATTTTGTCAGTTGCGTCGCGTAGACTGTATGACCCTCTCGGTGCCCGTGCAACCCGCTCGGTGCATCGCGTCCTGAGGTGATCGCAAACCGCGATCCAAAAATAGGAAAAATAACGCCCTGTTTCACCCCGGAACTGAGTATGCCCCACCAAACGGGATGACTTGGTCGCTTGCGGTCTTCACTGATACGTCCGCGCTGTCGATACGGATATGCGAGATTTTGCAGATGTTAATTTGGATGTGTGTGCACACCGGAATCAACGCGTATCCACGGACACCGTCCCGTATCCATTAGTTCTGGAATGCATCATAACTTTGTGTACACACGTTGGATCAAGACGAAACTTACGCCATCGGACTCGTAGCGATACGCTGGTCCTGTGACCCAAGTTTGGTTCGATTCTGAGAATGTTGACAAAATCGCGTATCGTGGGCCCCACAAGCTCCACTTGACGGGCGATTTTGTGATCGGCTCATCGGAATCAAATTCTGGAAGTTCCGTTGGGTTTGGATCATCGTTCCTGACTCGTTGACACTAAGTTTGACAAATTTGGAGATCTTTGACCCTGACACGCTTTTTGGTGCAAAGTGGCCCACATGTGGACCCCGCTTTGACCCGGAAATGTCGTTTTTGCCCCTGTGTCCAAATTGGACTTAAGGACAGGCATTTCTAGCTATTTGATATTTTTTGAATCTAATGGTGATGTTTATTTCAGCAACCGGAGTAGTACCTGCAGATCACACTGAGACCAGAGCTACAGTTGGAGCCAGGACCCCAGGCAAGTGTACCTCGCCAAAACTTGCAGTCTTTGTTACTTATTTCCTTGGCTTATATATATATATATTGTGGTTCATGCTTGACCTAGGACCGTGCAACTTTACTTAGCATCCGATTCATAGTCGGGTGCCAACACCGTACGCGACGTTGTGTATTGTCATCTAGACATGGATACCGAGACCCCATATATCTCGTATATGATGACCCAGGACACTTGACACTATTCATGAGACAGAATCTTCCTGAGATATTCATGGTGATTCTGTATAGGATACAGGTTTTATGACATAGATCCTATATTCCTAGATATTATATGACTTGCTGCATTAGATACGATCTTACGTGACATGGATATGGGGCTACATGGACATGAGACGTATGATTACATTGGGTGGGGAGAGACACACAGGCTACAGGTTGATTTTATATTATGCCGGCGTCTCAGTCTCACGCTGAGCTAGACGACCCCATGATATCACTGCTACCGGCTCCCCGACACAGAGCTTGTAGTGGTTTCAGCCTGAGTTTTAGTGCTGCTCTCATCTTGCATTTCACTTAGCTGGTTATATAGTGTTTCCATCTTATTTCATTTATTGCTGGAGAGACACACAGGCTACAGATTGACTATATTATGTCGGCGTCTCAGTCTCTCGCTGAGCTAGACGACCACATGATATCACTGCTACCGGCTCCCCTACACAGAGCTTGTAGTTGTTTCAGCCTGAGTACTGGTGATGTTCTCACCTGTATTTCACATAGATGGTTACATATTTACCCTGTTTATTTTATTGACTATTTTACTGCATTATTATGGCTTGTATTTTCTGTACCTTGTTATGTCCCCTGAGGACCTGGATCCGGATTATGTCCCCAGGATTAGCAGAGGAGATCCACCCAGAGTTATACAGTATAGGAGCATTAGCAGGAGTAGAAGCAGGAACAGGAGCAGTTACGGGAGCAGTACCAGATTCAGCAGACGAGTGATCACCGAGGTTATCTTCTGAGTATATACTGTTCCATACTCAGTATTGGCTGTAGTTATCTTATTTCTTGTATCTTGACAGATGTATCAGACTCATGATCGGGTTATTACCCGAGTTTATATTTTATTGAGATATAATCTTGCTTTATGATTCTGATATTGTGGTATTTATTCTGTGGATGAGATTAGTATATTTAGACCATTATTGTTGTACTACAGCTTAAATATGCCCCGATGGATCCATTAAATTGGGTTTGTCCATCGGTGTGTGCTGCTGGCCATTATCACGCGTCCGGTCCCTCGGTATTTTGGGACTGGGGCGTGACACCACCCGACCTCCGATTTCTCCGCCACCGCTGCACGCCCGGCCGCCCAACTCCACCGACCTCCTCCCCAGACAGCCACCTCCGTTCCCGCCAACTCCCAGCCCCGGTCGACGCCTCAGCTGGCCGCCCCCGCCCCCGCAGCGCAGACAACCCCAAGCTGCTATTGCTGTTGCCGACCACTCCGAGCACTGCCGGAGCTCCGCCCGGCCACCCCCGCCGTCGACGATCAGCCACCGGATCCCCCTCGACCTGATAAACGTATAGGTATAATATTTTATGTATTTATACTATTATTTATATACATATTTAATGTTGCAATGGTTATATACATGCATATATACAGGGTTATGTATTTTATCCTAGTATTTAAATACGTAATCTGTATATTATATATATTATTCTGTATTTCTTAGTATTTATGTATATACTTATATATATATACTGTATTACTGTATTCTGAGTATATTTTATATATAATAGAAATATATATATGTATGTATTTCATAATAAAATGTATGTATATATATATAGTATGCAATATATACTTGAGTTTAAATACTTTATATATATTAATACCTAATATGTATATGTATATATATATATATATATATATATATATATATATATATATATATATATATATATATAAATGTATGTATATATTTCAAAAATACATTTTATGTATTGGTATATTACATTATTATAAATATGTTGTGTAAATATATAAATATATATATTGGTATATTTATTATTTGGTGTATATATAAGTATATATGTATTTTGTGTATATAAATGTGTGTGTATATATATAAATATATATATACCTTATATATTTAGTATATTAGTGTAATAAATATATGTATATGCATACATATATATATTAATTAATATTGTGTACTTAATATATAAATATGGGTATATATATATATATATATATATATATATATATATATATATATATATATATATATATGAATATTGTTATGTATATGAATATACATATATATTTAAACATATATAAATATGTTGTGTATATTTATTTGTGTACATAAATTGTATCTAAATATATGTATATGTATAGATATATGATATTATGTATTTATCTATTATATCATATATATGTAATTATTAATATGTGTATATATACATATGTATTGGTGTGTTATTAAGTAATATAAATATGCTATTTTAAATGTACTATTAAACATACATATTATTTTGGTATATTTAAATATGTATTAGTGTACATATATATATATATATATATATATATATATATATATATATATATATATATATATATATATATATATGTGTGTGATATCTATATATAAATATATGTACTAAGGGGTCCCACTAATTGTACAGTCCAGACCCTGTGTCAGTTATTGCTGCAAGTAGTGTGTCTTGGTCATGCTATTGTAGCGACTGATGTTGACATTATTATATCATATATAGGACTGCTGGACCGTACAACCGAGGCTTCAGGAGCAGGACATTGGCTTTCGCAGCTACCCGACACAGGCAAGTATACCTTGCTGGATTACTGTTTAAATTAAATGATAAATGTTGTAATATACATAAACTGTGCGTGCCCGAGATTGACTCGGGTGCAGTCGACGAATGCGTCGATTTGTAGTGTACTTGACCTAGATGCTAGCTGACTCACCTACTACTGTGAGGATATTTTGATATCTTCCTAGACTGTGACACTTTACACGTATCACGATGGTACCTTCATATTGGGATACGGGTCCGCGTACTCGATTCGTTATCGGTGCGTACGATATGCATCATGGACTAGCACGTAATCTAGAGTAATATAATTAGATATGACTTGGCATATAGATACGGGATCCTCATGTCGTGTATTTGACTTGTGTATCCACATTGGGCGGGGAGGACAACTGATAAACGTATAGGATACACACATCGGACTCCGTGATATCCAGAGGAGCCACAGACCCGATGACTTCCTATATTCAGACACCGCGCTCTTCGGAGTGTTACGGACGTATATACATTGCAGATACCATGTCCCTTAGAGTGTTAGATGTTATACATATACAAATACTTCATTCTTCGAAATAATGGATGTTGCAGATACCACACTCTAGAGGACGTTGGACGTTATGCCTACATCTACCTATACGTTCCGAGGTTGTCCTTACATTGCATTCACTTAAATGGTTAGCACACCCCCCCTTTTATTTTATTCAGTACTATATCTGGCATGCATTTTGTATCTTGTTATGTCCCTCTGAGGTCTTGTTATGTCCCTCTGAGGACCTGGTTATCTTCCAGATCTGGACGAGGCCTATTACCCTACTGTGTACGGACCAGGTATGGAGACGAGATACGCTCTTGAGGAGGAGTTAGAGGTCCTACCATCAGAGTATCCCTGATCATCTTGGTAGGCCTTCCGCCTGGGACTGGAGCTTCTTATCTAGTTAGCAGTTGTTTCAGTCACACTCTTATTTCATTCTCAGTACTCTATTTTTATCATTTGTAGTGGGTTTGTTCCCACCGGGCATATTTTGGTTTGTAATATGACATTCGACTATGTTCTTATATTCCAGTCTTTCCTTTCAGTATTTTACTTGTTATATTTGTGGATGAGATTAGACTCTACTTGTTGTTGATATTAGACTTATTAGATTTAGGACAGCGTAGCACGCTTCGTTAGGATCTATTAAATTGGGATATCCTCGGAGATGTGTCAGCTGGCCAATACCACGTGTCTTGGTTCCATATATTTTGGGACTGGGGCGTGACATGGTTTTAGTGGTGGCCCATACAGGTCTACTTTTTTGCTTGTGGTATGGTAACGTGCCCAGCGAGCCTGCAATAGGATAGAAATTACTAGGTCTCATCCACTTGATTATGCCTTTGAACCTCTTCCGTATTTTAAACTATCTGCATCCTGTTTGATTGATTCTTTACTCTTTTAATGAAGTTCTATCTCTTACAGCGAGATAAACCTACGCAGCAGACGTGAGACACTTGGTGCCCTAGCACCATCAGCCCCCGCACCGAGGGAGGAGACGTCCCAGGGACCACCCAGAGAGCAGCCTCAGCCACAGGCACAGGTGATCCCCCAGGCCCCGATGGTACACTAGCATCAGATCTCTCCCGATGAGAGGATGCAGCAGCCAGAGGGCCAGACATCGCAGACGATCCTGATACAGCACTTCGAGGGACAGACCTCGAGGGCGACACCGATGCCGCAGTTCGAGATGCCGGCATCCGAGAAGACACCAAGGAGACAGTCGGAGGTACCACTACCACCACCTCCGCCATTTCCACCTCATATGCCACCAGCGGAGGGACAGCCCCAGATGATGCAGTTCTTTCAGACGATGATGCAGGTCTAGTGGCATCAGACGGAGACCCTGAGACAGGGCCTGATGGCGGTACTGGAGAGGGCACCTGCCCAAGCAGCAGCACCAGCACCTGCACCTGTCCAGCCAGTGCGCACTGTACGAGGCTTCCGACAGATGGGCCCGGGAACCTTCTCGGGCAAGAAGACTGTAGAGGAGATCTCAGACTGGGTCTCCAATACTGAGATACTGTTAGAGGGTTCACAGCTACACCCCGACCTCTGGATGACCGCAGTGAGGGCCCAACTCACAGGCAACGCCCATCACTGGTGGGATTCTATGGAGCGCGACGTCTGCAGGGCACAGACATGGGAAGAGTTTCTGGAGTACTTCAATGCGAAGTATTTCCCCGCTACGGTGAGGAACGCCCTGTACTCCCAGTTCCTGCACCTGGAGCAAGGAAACTTGATCGTAGACGCCTACGACGGGGAGTTCAGCAGACTCAGCCGATTCAGTGTAGCCCTGATCCCCAACGACCTGGAGAAGGCCAAGAGATTCCACCATGGCCTCTCTTTCGAGCTTCAGAGGTACACCACTACCCAGGCGCGGATCTTTTATGAAGAGGTCCTATCAGAGGCGAGGATCCAGGAGGCCATAGGCAGAGGAGCGAGACGTTCCAGCACGAACGTACCAGCCAGAGCCCAGCACAGAGTAGGAGGACCAATCCGTCGTCCAGGAGCGCAGGCGCAGCAGAGGACAGCACCGTACCAGCAGAAGGAGCTTCCGACTTGTCACTTTTGTGGCAAGATGGGACACATCATCAGAGACTACCGAAAGAAGCTCGGGCTCTGCATGGTCTATGGAGCGAGCCAGTACCTTGCCAGAGACTGCCCACAGTGCAGAGATGCAGCACCCCAGACCGGGCAGAGGCCAGCAGCACCACCCTTGAGGATACTACCCCCAGCAGGAGGTCAGCGTCCACCAGCTACCGGAGGACATCAGAGAGGACCACCCTTGGTCCCACAAGAGGCACATTTCAACCAGGCCCGATAGCAGGCTGGAGGGCAGAGGCACAGGCAAGCCTTTGCTTTAGCCTCTATCGAGGAGGAACCAGAAGGGGAGGCTTTTACAGGTACAATTTTAGTTGCATCATTACCTGCAACTGTACTGTTTGATTCTGGAGCTACACTATCTTTCATATCTAGTAGCTTCATAGCAATGCATAGAGTAGCAACTTTCCCCTTACCTAAGAGTTGGAAGATTCTTACCGGAGGAGGCATCATACCGGTTACCAGCACCATTAGAACGTGCTCGGTAGCAGTTTTTGGTAGAGAGATAAGAGCGCGATTATTGGTACTCCCAATGCCAACTTTCGACGTTGTTTTGGGCATGGACTGGTTAAGCCAGTACAATGTCGTAATAGATTGCCGGAAGGGTAGCGTTACTTTTAGACTGCCAGGACACCCGGAGTTCGAATACATGCGAGGCACCATCGAGAGAGGAGTAGGAAACGCAGCTGGAGCTTACATGGCGATGGAGACGGCACCCCCAGAAATTATTGCAGAGTTCAAGGATATTTTCCCAGAGGAGTTGCCAGGCCTACCGCCTGATAGAGAGGTAGAGTTCACCATTGAGCTAGTACCTGGAGCAGCACCGGTATCATCAAATGTGTACCGGTTGGCGAAGAAGGAGCTTGACGAGCTGAAGCTACACTTAGAGGAGTTGCAGATCAAGGGATTCGTCCGTCCTAGTGCATCACCCTAGGGTGCACCAGTGTTGTTTGTACCAAAGAAGGACAGGACATTCCGGATGTGCATTGATTACAGAGCCTAAATGCTTTGACTATCAAGAATAAGTACCCTCTACCACGAATTGACGATCTGTTCGACCAGTTGACAGGAGCAGTGGTGTTCACGAAGATCGACTTGAGATCGGGCTACCATCAGGTAAAGGTGCGAAGGGAAGACATTCCAAAGACAGCATTTAGGACTCGTTATGGTCACTACGAGTTTTAGTGATGCCTTTTGGATTGACAAATGCGCCTGCTGTGTTTATGAACCTGATGAACAGAGTCTTTCACCAGTATCTGGACCAATTCATGGTAGTCTTCATTGACGACATCTTAGTGTATTCCAAGAGCCACGAGGAGCACGGGGAGCACTTGAGGCTAGTATTAAAGACGCTGAGATGAGAGAGGCTTTATGCCAAGCTGAGCAAGTACGAGTTTCTCCTAGATCGTGTCGTATTTCTTGGACACGTTATCTCCGGAGATGGCATTTCGGTAGATCCCGCGAAGATTTTGTCAGTAGAGACGTGGCCGACCCCTACCAACGTCTCGGAGGTAAGGAGTTTCCTAGGACTTGCCGGATATTACCGGAGGTTCGTAGAGAACTTCGCAAGGATCGCAGAGCCGATGACCCGCTTGACCCGTAAGGAGCAGGAGTTCACCTGGACAGGGGAGTGTCAGACGGCGTTCGATGAGCTGAAGAAGCGTCTGACTACAGCACCCATCTTGACCATACCTTCTGGACTCGGAGGATTCGTGATCTATAGCGATGCATCCGGGAAAGGATTAGGATGCGTCTTGATGCAGCTTGGGAAGGTTGTGGCCTATGCCTCTAGATAATTGAGGACCCATGAGAAGAACTATCCTACCCACGACTTGGAGCTTGCCGTAGTGATCTTTGCTTTGAAGCTTTGGAGGCACTACCTGTACGGAGAGCGCGTGGAGATATTCATCGATCACAAGAGCCTGAAGTACGTCTACACCCAGAAGGACCTGAACCAGAGGCAGAGACGTTGGCTCAAAGTGATGGCGGACTTCGAGATTGAGCTATAGTACCATCCGGGAAAGGCTAATGTGGTAGCCGATGCTTTAAGCAGGAAGCCCATAGCATTTTTCCTGACTACCCAACAACATCTGTTGAGAGATCTAGAACAGTTGGGTATCGAAGTCATTATGCCCGGAGTAGACGGCCAGATGTCGAGTTTCCAGGTACAATCGACATTGGTGGAGAGAATCAAGGCTGCTTTGCCGACAGACCCCAGATTTCAGAGACTTCGACAGAGGACAGAGGCTGGAATACAGACGAGACTACGTATACACGAGGACGGGACTTTGAGATGCGGAGATCGTCTCTATGTTCCAAATGGAGAGCTTCGCCAGGAGCTGATGACGGAGGCGCACAGTTCGACCTACTTTATTCATCCAGGAGGCACGAAGATGTAACGAGACCTGAGGCAGTACTACTGGTGGCATGGGATGAAGAGAAAGATAGCCCGCTTCGTGGCTAAGTGTCTGGTGTGTCAGAAAGTCAAGGCTGAGCATCAGAGGTCTGCCAGATTACTTCAACTGCTCCCGATACCAGAGTGGAAATGGGAGCACATCACCATGGACTTCGTTACGGGTTTTCCAAGAAGTCCTAGTGGTTGTAATACGGTATGGGTAATCGTAGATAGACTCACCAAGTCTGCCCACTTTTTACCCTTCAGAGTTAGGCAATCTACGAAAGTCTTGGCAGACATGTATATGAGAGAGATTGTGCGATTGCATGGAGTGCCAGTCAGTATCGTATCTGACAAGGATACGAGATTTATATCGTACTTTTGGAGGAGTATGCAAGAGAGTCTTGGTACCCGCCTTAAGTTCAGTACTTCGTACCACCCGTAGACAGATGGCCAATCCGAGCACACCATTCAGACGCTGGAGGACATGTTGAGGGCATGCATGCTTGACTTCAGCGGTTCATGGGAGGACCACTTGCACTTGGTCGAATTTTCCTACAATAATAGCTACCAGGCGAGCATCCAGATAGCTCCCTATGAGGCATTGTATGGTAGGAAGTGTCGTTCCCCCATATGTTGGAGCGATGTAGGCGAGAGGCAGATTCTAGGGCCAGAGTTGGTCATCCGTACAGTGGAGAAGGTAAAGAAGATCCAACGGCATCTACGAGCAGCACAGGACAGGCAGAAGCATTGGGCTAATGTGCATCGACGACCCCTAGAGTTCCAGGTGGGAGAATATATGTTCCTGAAGATCTCACCTACCAGAGGAACCATCAGATTTGGAGGCAGAGGGAAGTTGAGTCCGAGGTACATCGGACCATTCGATGTGCTAGTCATGTGCTTGACCACTCGGAGATCACCGTCGGTCCAAGTTTGTCATACCAGGAGGAGCCGGTAGAGATCCTAGACCGAAGCGAGAAGGTACTGCGAGGCCAGACTATCCCTCTAGTTCGTGTCGCATGGAGGCATCATGCACTAGGTGAATCAACCTGGGAACGAGAGGACGATATTCAGCAACGCTTTCCCCATCTCTTCGAAGGCCTAGGTATGTGATAGAAATTTATTTCATTCAATAGTTTTTCTATATGTCTGTTTTAATTTCGAGGATAAAATGCTCTAAGGAGGGTATGTTGTAAACCCCCTCGACCAAAATTCAGGTTTAATTAACTTAAATAGCATAATTAGGGTTAACTAGATATAATTAACATTTATTATTTAGTATTATAATATTTGTGCAGTGTTTGTTATTTAGGATACTACCCTAGCTGTTACCCTAAAATAAATTCCATATACTTGGCCTAGACATACTAACCTACCATAATGAACCTTGAGCAACCCCCGGATACTGATTTTTGTGCCTGATTTTAGTCGCACAAAAGTCGTTACAAACGTCCGTACGTAAATTAAATAAATTGCATATTTACGTTCGTTGTCCGTTCCAATCGAAATTGAGACCCAATCTCAACCCGTTTTGACCAACCCAAATCATGACATTATTGTACCCTGAGCCTACCGCACCAATGACGCTTGTGCCACCCAATTTAGACCCCCTGTATTTATTAAATTAATTTAGAGGCACCCGGTGTATTAATTATAAATTAATTATTGTAGTGACCTAACCTCATTTAAATTAGACCCAACTCCAACCCAAACCCACACACACACCCACAAGCCTCATACAAAACACCATACACCATCCTAGCCCAATACAAAATACCAAATATGGTGTTTTGTTACATCAAATTCCTAATTCCAGAATTTGTGCAAATTCCAAATTGTTCAAGGGCCTTTGTGCAAAATTGCAATGAGGTGCCCCCCTCTCATTGGCCCAACCACATGGAGAAAGAGTCTACATTCCTTGATCGGTCACCATGTATTTTCCTCCCCATTTTTCATGTACTTGCATCACTTTTTGGAGGGCACATCATGACCCTTCATTTGAAATGCTTAATTCCTAGCCCTCCCCTCATCATGATGAAGCCTCCCCAACTCTCCAAAAATTACACACAGTCGGCCCTAATCCCAAGGCAGCCCCCCACTCTATCTCCTACATATACATCATATTACATCTCATTAAATACACACAAACCTAGAAAATACTACCCAAAACCCAATTTTCACTAAAAACCTTCACCAACGGCCCGACCCCTGCCCATCACCCCGCCGCCCTCTTCCGGCCAACACCCGCCTCCGACCACCCCCGCAAGGACCCAACCCCCTCCGACGACCCTTTTCCTACCTCCAGCCACTGCCACCCGCCACCCGCCACCAAGTCCGCCTACAGCCACCGCCAACACAGCCATCCTCAACCCGAGCTCACCCCTCCCCGAGCTCGAGCCGACCACCCGACCTCCGATTTCTCCGCCACCGCTGCACGCCCGGCCGCCCAACTCCACCGACCTCCTCCCTAGACAACCACCTCCATTCCCGCCAACTCCCAGCCCCGGTCGACGCCTCAGCTGGCCGCCCCCGCCCCCGCAGCGCAGATAACCCCAAGCTGCTGCTGCTGTTGCCGACCACCCCGAGCACTGCCGGAGCTCCTCCCGGCCACCCCCGCCGTCGACGATTAGCCACCGGATCCCCCTCGACCTGATAAACGTATAGGTATAATATTTTATGTATTTATATTTTTATTTATATACGTATTTAATGTTGCAACGGTTATTTACATGCATATATACAAGGTTCTGTATTTTATCCTAGTATTTAAATACTTAATCTGTATATTATATATATTATTCTGTATTTTTTAGTATTTATGTATATACTTATATGTATATACTTTATTACTGTATTCTGAGTATATTTTATATATAATAGAAATATATATGTATGTATTTCATAATAAAATGTATGTATATACATAGTATGCAATATATACTTGAGCTTAAATACTTTATATATATTAATACCTAATATGTATATGTATATATATATATATATATATATATATATATATATATATATATATATATATATATATATATATATATATATATATATATGTATGTATATATTTCAGAAATACATTTTATGTATTGGTATATTACATAATTATAAATATGTTGTGTAAATATATAAATATATATATTGGTATATTTATTATTTGGTGTATATATAAGTATATATGTATTTTGTGTATATAAATGTGTGTATATATATATAAATATATATATACCTTATATATTTAGTATATTAGTGTAATAAATATATGTATATGCATACATATATATATTAATTAATATTGTGTACTTAATATATAAATATGGGTATATATCTATAAATATATATATATATATATATATATATATATATATATATATATATATATATATATATATATATATATATATATATATATATATACTTGTGAATATTGGTATGTATATGAATATACATATATATTTAAACATATATAAATATGTTGTGTATATTTATTTGTGTACATAAATTGTATCTAAATATATGTATATGTATAGATATATGATATTATGTATTTATCTATTATATACATATATATGTAATTATTAATATGTGTATATATACATATGTATTGGTGTGTTATTAAGTAATATAAAGATGCTATTTTAAATGTACTATTAAACATACATATTATTTTAGTATATTTAAATATGTATTAGTGTACATATATATATATATATATATATATATATATATATATATATATATATATATATATATATATATATATATAAATATATGTACTAAGGGGTCCCACTAATTGTACAGTCCAGACCCTGTGTCAGTTATTGCTGCAAGTAGTGTGTCTTGGTCGTGCTATTGTAGCGACTGATGTTGACATTATTATATTATATATAGGACTGCTGGACCGTACAGCCGAGGCTTCAGGAGCAGGACATTGGCTTTCGCAGCTACCTGACACAGGCAAGTATACCTTGCTGGATTATTGTTTAAATTAAATGATAAATATTGCAATATACATAAACTGTGCGCGCCCGAGATTGACTCGGATGTAGTCGACGAATGCGTCGATGAGTAGTGTACTTGACCTAGATACTAGCTGACTCACCTACTACTGTGAGGATATTTTGATATCTTCCAAGACCGTGACACTTTACACGTATCACGATGGTACATTCATATTGGGATGCGGGTCCGCGTACCTGATTCGCTATCGGTGCGTACGACATGCATCACAGACTAGCTCGTAATCTAGAGTAATATAATTAGATGTGACTTGGCATATAGATACGGGATCCTCGTGTCGTGTATTCGACTTATGTATCCATATTGGGCGGGGAGGACAACTGATAAACGTATGGGATACACACATCGGACTCCGTGGTATCCAGAGGAGCCACAGACCCGATGACTTCCTATATTCAGACACCGTGCTCTTCAGAGTGTTACGGACCTATATACATTGCAGATACCACGTCCCTTAGAGTGTTGGACGTTATACATATACAGATACCTCATTCTTCGGAATGATGGACGTTACAGATACCACACTCTAGAGGACGTTGGACGTTATGCCTACACCTACCTATACGTTCCGAGGTTGTCCTTACATTGCATTCACTTAGATGGTTAGCACACCCCCCTTTTATTTTATTCAGTAATATATCTGGCATGCATTTGTATCTTGTTACGTCCCTTTGAGGACCTGGTTATCTTCCAGATCTGGACGAGGCCTATTACCCCACTGTGTACGGACCAGGTGTGGAGACGAGATACGCTCTTGAGGAGGAGCTAGAGGTCCTACCATCGGAGTATCCCTGATCATCTTGGTAGGCCTTCTGCCTGGGACTGGAGCTTCTTATCTAGTTAGCAGTTATTTCAGTCACACTCTTATTTTATTCTCAGTACTCTATTTTCATCATTTGTAGTGGGTTTGTTCCCACCGGATATATTTTGGTTTGTACTATGACATTCGACTATGTTCTTATATTCCAATCTTTCCTTTCAGTATTTTACTTGCTATATTTGTGGATGCGATTAGACTCTGCCTGTTGTTGATATTAGACTTGTTAGATTTAGGACAGCGTAGCATGCTTCGTTAGGATCCATTAAATTGGGATATCCTCGGAGATGTGTCAGCTGGCCAATGCCACGTGGCCTGGTTCCATATATTTTGGGACTGGGGAGTGACATGGACCATCAACGACTTTTTGGCCTATGGAATATTATCGGGATGGAGCACCCATGGTCATATCTCATGTCCGTATTGCATGGACCGTACTAAGGCTTTCCGTTTAAAACACAGAGGCAAACCGTGCTTCTTCGATTGTTATTGACAATTTCTGCCGAAGGATCATCCGTACCAGAGAAACCGGAATAATTTTTGTGCAGGAGTTGTGGAGAAGGCCAATCCACCCCCAATGTGGCCCGGATATACGATATAGGAAGAGATAAAAGATTTACCAAGTGCTATCGAAGAGCCTGCTAAAGGGTACAAGTGTGACGGATTTGGTCGCACCCATAACTGGACGAAGAGGAGTATATCCTGGGATCTACCATATTGGAGCACTAATCTGATCAGACATAACCTTGATGTCATGCATATCGAGAAGAATGTGTTTGATAACATAATTAATACTGTAATAGAGGTAAAGGGGAAGACGAAAGATAATCCGAAGGCCAGGTTGAACTTAGTAGAAATATGTAGACGTCCTGTATTGCATTTGATAGAGGAGGGGAATGGAAAGTTAAAGCAACCTAAGTCAGTTTTCTCACTGGAGAAAGAGGATAAAGAAAGACTTTGTAGGTGGATTCAGGGTCTAAAGTTTCCAGACGGGTACGTGTCAAACTTGAGAAGATGCGTCGACCTCAAGGAGAACAAACTGGCGGGTATGAAGAGCTACGATTGTCACATATTCATGGAGAGCTTAATTCCAATTGCATTTCGGGAATTTTTACCGCAGGTCATTTGGGATCCATTGACAGAGCTCAGCATATTCTTCAGAGATCTTTGTTGTACTAAGTTGCTCGTCGATCGTCTAGAAAAGCAAGAGAAGGACATTGCGGTAACACTATATAAGCTCGAGAAGGTGTTTTCTCCTGGATTCTTTGACTCTATGGAGCATTTGCCAATTCATCTTTCCTATAAGGTACGTGTTGGTGGTCCTGTCGGTTATCGATGGATGTACCCCTTCGAGCGGCATCTGAATCACCTACAGAGAAAGGTGAAAAACAAGGCACGGGTTGAGGGCTCTATTTGTGAGGCTTATGTTCTCGAGAAGATTACAAACTTTTGTTCGACGTATTTCAAACCGCATGTTGCTACTAATAGAACGAAAGCTCCGAGAAACGATGACACATATCAGGAATCTAATAATGCAATACTCAAAGTATTCAATGCGTCCGAAAAGCCTTCGGGAAAAATGAAGAAGAGATATTTGAATGACGACGAACTAAGGGCTGCTCAGTTGTATATATTACTCAATTGCGACGAGGATGAAGTGGAGAAGCTAGAGGGGTAAGTAATTAATACGTCCATGTTTACATTATCTCAATGTAATAGTATAAGATACTATTATGCTACTAATCAGCAGTTGCTTCATTATTTTTCAGCACATATAATGATGAGTTGAGGTCGGTTAGACCCTACATAACAGACGAAGAAGTAGAACAAGAAATGAGATGCCATTTTCCTTCTTGGTTGAGTGCATATGTAAGATGCTTGGTAATTACTTTTTAATTATGCACTTGCAAAACAAATAACTTACTATCGCTACTTTGGTATTTAGGTCGATCGTCTAATAACATCCAAGACTGAATCTATTAGAACTCTAGCCAAGGGACCAATTATTACCATTAAAATATGGCCAAGTTTTTGTGTGAATGGGTTCAGGTTGCTCCTATCAGAGACAGCTTTCTGGATCTTGATTCCATGAAAAACAGTTATTTGTGTATCAAATCTTTGAACTACAAAGACGTCGATCCAGGCAATAATTTCTTTGGCATCTTACGAGAAATTGTGGAGTTGACATATAATTATGGCATAGAACCTGCTAATATCGTGCTATTCAAGTGTAAATGGTTTGATCCGATTCAAGATCAAGGTTAGAAAATTGACAAGCATGGCCTTGTGGATATAAACTACAAGCGTAGATATCAAGGCTACAAACCATTTATCCTATCAAGTCAGGCTCAGCTCGTGTACTTCACAACTTATCCTAGACGAGGGACAGCGAGGTCGGATTGGTGGGCAGTATGCAAGACTAAAGCTAGAAATACCTTTGACATTGATGAAATAGATTATCAGGAGGACGATCTACCTCTTTTAACAAATATTATAGATGTGGACTCAACGGAAGTTACTCATTACACGAGTAATAATGTAAAAGATATAGAATTATTCGAAGAGGAAGACAAAAATGAAGTAGATGAAAGTGAAGACGAGGAGGAGGAAGAGGAGGACGAGGAAGGCAAACAATATAAATTTTCTGAAGATGATTAAAAATAAAATATTTTGCCTGTAGAATGTAACTATATTTTGACTGTAGAATGTACTATTTTAACGAATATATGTATTATATTTTGACTGTAGAATGCTTTGAGATATGCATCACATTTTGACTGTAGAATGTACTATATATTTGTGTTTTCTATATTCATCATATGTTGTTATCAGGTATGACAGGACGACGCGGAGGATTCGGCAGGTCCCGAGGTAGACAGAGTGCTCCTCCGGTACTGCCTACTGTTGGTTCCGGATCATCGTCGCCCAGTACTCCAGTATATCGATCACTCACATCTTCGACTGTTGGGACGAGTAGTTCCAGGCGTGATAGTACTCCCTCGTCCAGCGTTCCTCCTACTGACAGAACCATGGGAACAGATGAGCATGTCGAGGAGGTCGTGCTCACGTTGTCCCAGCATCAGCAAGATCCTCCATAGGTACCTCCGGAGGAAACGAGGACAGAGATTTGTGCCGCCGGTACAAAGTAAGTCAATTAGATGGTTTAGCATAATATATATCGTGTATTTCTTTATTCATCGTATATTGACTTTTTTGATCAAAATAATTATGTCTCTATAGATATCTTCCATCGTTGGTTCAGAGACGCCTAGGCCAATTTCTGAGGAACAACTACGGTGGCCCTTGGATCAACTACTCTGAGGCTCCGGAGGAGAGGAAGGCATTCTAGTTTGCGTACTTCCAGGTAAAAGTATATTAAATAAATCCTCTAATTTATGCATATTATATAACTTATCCGTGATGCTCACTTACTAAATTATTTATTGTAGCAAACGTATTTCTATCCTCCGCACCGGGCCGAGTTGATCGAACGGCTCTTTCCTACCGTTGCCGCCAAGCTTATCCGAGATGCTCTGGATGATCAGAAGGCTCGTGATCGTGCTGGAAAACCGATCCAAGGTTGGATCACGCCTAAGCAGTGGACTGCGATGAGGGCAAGATTCGATGATCCGAGCTACAAGGAAAGGTCTGAGAAGGCCAAGGCGGCTAAGCGGAATGCTGCCAAGTGGTGTGGTGGCTCGATTCCGATGACAGAATATTTCCGTCATTTGGTATATTTTTTCTTTTAAAATATATTGTTTTAATGTAAGTACCATAAAATGGTAGTAGGAAAAAATGTTTAAGTTTAGTACTAAATAATATATTTTTAACAGGTATAGAGGGGTGAGGATGCAAATATGGTGACCGTCTTCTTGGTCACCCATCGCAAGGACGAAAATCTCATTGATGAGAGGGCCTCGCAGACCTATGTAAGTATTACTTTACTTTGTGTTAATTTTAATATAACTTAGGCAATTATCGAGTTTCCAAACCTTTCTAGGCCGAGTATCTTAGGCTGCGTGAGCGGGCAACTGCTAGTGCACATACATCTGGAGAGGCTGGTACTTCCTCGCAGCCCGCTCCAGCTCCGTTGGCGGACGACCTGTGGGTGACCGCAGCTGGTGGTCTCCATAGGGGTACGTACTACGGTACGGGATCCTATGGCGCCCTGGTTGCGACGCAGTCATCTAGGGCCTCCCAGACAGCTGCGCATTCCACACAGCCCTCGCAGTCGTCGGCCAGAGTCTAGGAGGCCGTTGACCGTGAGATTGCATCTCTCCGTGACGAGTTGCTGCACAGGATGGAGGAGCAGCCCCGGTCCCAGTCGCAGGTGGACGATCCGACACTCATCGCATGATTCGATATGCTCGACCGCAGCATCACGGAGCTCCGGGATTTGACAAATAATATTAGAGACTCGACAGACCGCAATATCATGGAGCTGCAGGCATCACAACTATCGATGGGCGAGAGGCTGACGATGATGAAGGATTCAATGGTTCATAGCAGTACGAGGCTGTTATATACCATGGATTCTTATAACCAGTGACTCGCAGACTTGGAGCGGGTACAGCCTCCTGGTGCGCCTACATCGACACAGACTCCACCAACGTCACTGCCTTCTCCATCGACATCGGTGTCGATTCCACGGGACCAGTATGAGTTGTTCTTATCCTTCATGCGCGCCGGTGGTCAGCCTCCTGCAGATCCGCAGTAGTATAGCTAGTTGCTGGATATTTGTATTTTTTATTATTTAGGATGAGATTGTGTGGATATATATTTGCCGTATTCTTTACGATGAGATTTGTTGGATGCTTTCTTTTCTTCAAATTTTATTATATTATTCATATTAAATATGTTATTTTACCGGTGTTGAGTGTTCAACCCAAGGGGGTTGGCAAACCCAGAAATTCAACGGAGGGTTGCTCCGGGTCTATTTGTATAAATTATGATTTAATAAATTGCAGGAATAATAGTTTGGACACAATTCAGAATTCTTTTTTCTTATTTTTCTGTAAAATTAGCGACATTTTTAGCGACGTTTAGCGACGTGTATACACGTCGCTAAATACGTCGCTAATTAGCGACGTTAATACACGTCGCTAATGACGTCGCTAAACATGTCGCTAAAAACGTCGATGTACGTCGCAAATTGCTGACATGGTAGTATTGCCAGGTCATTAAAGACGTCGCTTTAACGCCGCTATATAAGTCGCTAATTAGCGACGTTTAGCGACGTTAATTAACATCGCTAATTAGTGACACTGCGTCGCTAAATGTCGCTAATTTTAGCGACACATTTAAGTCGCTAAAAAATGCTGGCAAAGCGACGTTTAGCGATATTTTTTCTTTTAGCGACTTGCTTTGTTCTGACTTCTTTATAACGTCGCTAATTACGTCGCTAAATGTGATTAGCGACATTTTTTGGTCATTTAGCGACATTTTTAAATGTCGCTAATTTGACTTTTTCTGGTAGTGAATAATTGAATTAAACAGTAACCTGGCAAAGTATACTTGTCTGGAAGCTGGGCGTAGGTTAAAAGAAGATTCGAGCACAAACTCGCCAAGGAAGGTGCCACACAAAAAGTGGGACCAGAATAGACGTCTCCGGATGCTATCATAAACATCACCAATGCATCCAGAATATGTGAGATACTCCAACAATGCTATTCATAAGTCCAATTTGGACACAGGACAAATAATAGACGTTCAGGACTAAACGGGGTCCGTAGGCGGGCCCACGTTGCACCAAAATATGTGTCAACAAATTCTATGTCATTCTTAGGTAGAACGACAACACAAGTCCAACAATGAGGTCAGAATTAGAATCTGATGGACGGTTTGTTGGAGCGTAGTCCGTTCCAAGAGTTTTAAATATGAAAAGTTAATTTCATACGCCCAACTCTGGGCTCAAATTTAAATGATCAAATAATTGAATTAATTCATGAAAATTGGTGCACAGATAGAGAGACATACCAAAATAGAAGTAGTAAAGTTGGTTCGTAGATTAGATCAACGATGAGGAAGATTCGAGGTCACGAAGTTGATATACAAAACTGCCCAAAATAATTCTACTTTAAACACACGATTTAGTAGTCAAATTCGATCAATCCAAGGACAAGAATAAGGGTTCAAAATTGCTACAAGAGAGGAGCTATATACTAGGTTTGATACGAAAGTATCAGACGAAGTCAAGGTCGCAAACTGAAATTCAGACTTGATTTTTTATTTTTTTGATATGTCATTTCACTCCATGGAGGGATTCAAACCGTGCCTATCTCCACGGGAGCCCTCCATCGTTACCAACATGCCACAACCTCACAGACAAAATCTAGACTTGATAATTAGTGTTTACATGCATCACGACGGACTATGACAAATATAACTTAGAATCAAGCAGTTTTATCCTGTCGAAGGAAGGTGAGTTGTCGGGGGGTAAGCTAGCTAGAAGGCCCGCACGCTTGGCTGGGCGGAGGATGGTGGTGCGGCATGTCACAGACTTAGTGATTTTTTTCACTACGACATGTGCGGCGCACAAGCTTCCTTCTCGAAGACCCGTGCAAGCCTTTCTGACCAAACTTAGCTAGATCGCTAAGAAAAATAGAGAATATTGGAGCAAGATAGAAACTTGAAGACTTATTTATTGCTATTAGAAAAGATTACAAGTTTTCAGTGGTGAGGAGAAAATGAGTCTCCCCCTATTTATATTGCCTTAAGGGCTTACAGGAACCTTCTGGAATATGAATATTCCAGGTAATATTCTAGAGAATATGATAGAAATTATTCTATATCCTAAGAATATTTTATATATTATTATTAATGCCAAATAACTAAAAAGGAAGCCTCTAGAATGGAAAGTGTATTCCTCCATGTACAAAATTTTGGAAGCTTCCCGGATCTTGGTGGAGCCACAAAATATGGTGTGTGATATTCTCCCCCACCTTATGTGTTGACGTCCCCGTCACACACGTTCGCTGAAGAACACTTGGATCTGGTCCTCAAACTGATGCAACATGTCAGCGCGTTTCCAGCTGGATTTGTCGTGCGATATTCCTTTCTACTTGATAAGATACTCCACATATGGGAAAATATCTCATCGGCGAGTGGTCCTTGAGTCAAGCACGACGTCCACTTCTTTGTCGAACAATGTAGTCATGGTCGCCGTGGGCCGCTTTGAAACTCCTCGCTGAGAGTCCTCCAAGTCTGTATGATAAGGCGTGAGGCAGCTTGCATGGAAGATGGGATGGATATTCAGCTTGACGGGGAGCTCGAACTTGTAGGCAACTTTGTCTACCTTCTTAAGGATAGGGAACGGGCCTTCATACTTGCGAATCAGTCCCTTGTGCACCTTGTGGAACACCTTAAACTACTGCGGTTGAAGCTTGACCATCACCAAGTATCACGACCCATACCCACATAATCGATAATGAGTACATGGGTACGTACAACCTACGCTGCAGTATCGGTGGTAGAATGTTATCTAGGTCATTAATATCTATCTATAAATCTTACTAATACAACTAGTTCTATCATATACTCAATCACCATAATCTAAATGCAGAATAAATAAGAAAGATAAACCAAAAGAAAGAAAATAGACATAATATAGAATAAAAAGTACTAGCCTAGATCTCTATAATTGTCATCTCAAGATCCACAGTGTAATATCAGTCCTGTCTATAGCATCACTCTAAAATTCTGGAATATAGAGCACAACAATCACTGAAAATGTTATCCAGTCAGGATTGAAGCGAAGTACACCTCTAATAGCAGTTCCAATAAATGATAGAGACTATGTAATAGTAAATAGAGAGAAATACAAGAAAAATAGAAAAAAAGTAAGAAATATACAAGATATATAATGTTGTAAATAAATATAAGAGATGAGCATCATATACAAGAGTCAAGAAATATAACTAACTAGTGAGTGAGTACTAGCTTCGACATATGATCGGCTTGGAAACTTGCACAGGGATATGGCCTGGTTAATCATACGTGAGGTGTATGATTAATACTCACAGGTATATGCATATGGAGGGTATGATCACATATCTAACTAATATTCTCTGCCCCCGACTGGTATAGTGAATCCAACCATGATACGCTACGACACGGGATTCTATAAAAAATGAGCTAATCTTCTCATGAATCGGTGTCTATCCATATACAAGATCACATGACACATACAGGGTTCACAAGAAATAACATCTCATGATGGGATCCAGGAAATACTAATCCGTGTAACCATGTGTCAAGAAGTCAAGGATATCTACACTAAATACAAGAAACATAGAAGATATCATAAACAGAAAACTATCAGAGAATGTACTCGCCTAAGGTCCAGAGCAATGAATATCAAATAGTGTCTGAACTGAAGTCCAAGTGACATATATATAATGTATGAAGGTCAAATATTATTTTGAAGTCAACAATAAATTTAATTAACTCAAAACTAGGTTTCTAGGTCAAAACTAGGTCACAATAGTCAAACTAGGTCAACACAGTCAAACTCGATAATTTCCTAGTTTCTAGGTTGATTTTACCTATTTACAAGATTTATAAAGTTATACTAGGTCTTAACAAGTCACTATTTGGTTTAGGTGCTAACTAGGTCAAACTAGTCAATACTAATTACTACTAGGTCAATACTAGGTTTTTAGGCTATACTAATAAGTTACTAGTATATATTACCCTAATATATACTTCTACCTATAATTTCTAGCAATACCTTGGCCTATAGCTAGTTATCTTACCCAGTATCACACATTTACCTAATACATTAGGTCGTATCTCAAATAACTTAACTATTAGTCAATACCTTAGTCTAGGGTCATTACCTTGGCTAAACAAGGTTTTAAAGTCATACTAGTTAGCTATGATATAAAAATATTATATATACTATATAGATATACTAATATATACAATAACTTAGTCTAATACTTAATACCTAGCCAATACCTTAGTATTACCTCATTACCTAGCTATTACCTTAGTATTACCTTATTACCTAAACCAATACCTTAACATATTACCCCGTATCCTAGTTTCTAGAATAATACTTTAGCTAATACCATTACCTTGACCAATACCTAATACCTTAACTCATACCTTGGTACCTAACCCATTACCCAAGCTAGACACTACCCTTATCCTGGTATCTTAATCTAATACCTAATATCATAACCTTACCTTAGTATCCTAGTATTACCTAATACTAGTTCTAATATTTTGGTGTCTTGGTATTATAAATACCTTGATACATCCTAGGATACCATACTATAATTTATCCCACACATATCTCACTAGTTTGTACATGGTATCATGGTACCACATTAGGTAGCATATGATACCAACCCCTAAGATACTAACCCATGACCATAATCTACACTTACTTTACATCCAAGATACTCACCATACTCTTGGCATTTGACATCTTAATATTACCCATTATCTAGTTCTAATATCCAATATCTTAGTTTCTTGACCAATACATTATCCTCTTAGGTACTTACCCAAGTAACTCTAATACTAATACTTGGTACCAAATAGGATACCTTACTCAAGCCCCAATACTCACTTACCCTCACTTATGATACTTGAATGTCATGATACCAATATCTTTATGGTACCCAAGTATCACACTAGTACCTTGCCCCAAACTCTAATACCTTGACAAATAACTTACATATACTTGGGTCACTTGATAACCACTTGTATCAATACTAACACGCACACTAACTAACACTTATTACCTAACACTTATATATATATATATGCTAAATCATATATATGCTTGTCAACCTATGAAACCTACACTCACTTGATATCTATACTACCTAGTCTCATAGGATACTCAAAATACATATGTCGTATAATCAGTTCCCTACTTGTAACCAATAATGTACCTATTATGTCGTATCCCTTCGTATTAGCTTTCCTAAACTTCAAACATATCGTATTTTCGTGTCCGGAAGCTCCCAAAATCGTAAAAATATCGAAACACGTTGGTCTTTCAGACATCTAACACTCAAACAGTTTTACAGAAATTTTTAGAATGAATTTGGCCTATTAATTTATATATTTGGAAATCTAACTTCGATACAGTTCTTTTAAAAAAATAAAAGATTAATCAGAGTCCTGAGTTAGGAGTTATGATATTTTTAAATTGTTATGGATGTTAAAAATGAGACTGAATACTATGACAAATTTGGGTTATTTTGGACAAAAGAACACATATATACACCTAATTTACCAATTCTACCTATATGTATACCCAATTTTGGACATAAGAACACCTTCACACTATCAAATAAATATTAATAGTCATCATTATGATAAAATACACACACTCAATGGACACAATTGAGATTTTCCTAAATTAAGCTCCAAAATTATGACACCAACTTAGATCTGCCAAATTGAGGGCTTCTAGTGCCTAGATCTACCATTGGAAAGTCAAATATAACCATAAAAATGTTCTTACATGACCAATAGGTATTTCTAACCATGAATTTGATAAAATTGAGAGAATTACCTAGTATTTTGGTAGCCTCTTTGGAGAATTTTGAATTTGGACACGGAAGGGATAAGTCGGACATGATATCCTAGCAAGCTCCTCTCCTATAGATCTTCTTATGCTCTCTAATGCTCTAGGCCTTCATGATGGTGAGAATAAGTAAAATTGAAAGTGGATTGAGTGGAATTGAATTTGCTTGGAAAAGAAGAAGCTTTGGAAAAAATAAGGCTAATGAGTAAAATAAAATGAATAGATGAGCCCTAAATTGAACTTATCTCTTATAGTAAGGTCTAGTCATGCCAAAATATCAAATTTGCCCCCTCTCTATTTGTCATGAATAAAATCTAATTAACTAAACAAAGGAATCTCTACCACTAAGAGAAATATTCTCTTTATGACAACTAAACTTAATTAATTCTAATTACTAAAGTCATGACTAACAATAATTAGCACTAACTAACAATTACAAATTCTAATTAACTAGCCACTAACTAATACTAATATAATTCTAAATAATCACTAATATAAAATAATATATAAAAATGTTAACAACATGCAAAATTACTAAAATACTCCTATGGTGGAAAGTGGTAGTTACAATCCTACCTCCCTTAGAAAAATTTTGTCCTCGAAATTTAAGGATGGAAGTAGACACAAACTGAAATGGTAACTCATGGTCTAGAAGTTAATCTCGTATCCTTTCTTCTACGGCCATAATATACTCATAAACCTTACTATAGTCAAGCCTCCATCTAGTCATGGTATAAGAAAATCTCATCTAAAAATTATACCAGCATATAATTCTGATAGCCACACTATATATTTCTAAAGCACAATTATGGTCTCTATCTGTCATGATATTGTAGTCTCTATCAAGGGTTTATTAATGTAAGATATAAGATACTAAGAAATCAAGCAGATCAATAGATAAAAAGGAAAGAAAGATCAAGAATAGAATATAACTTGCTAACTCAACACCTATAGCATCGGTCTCTCAACCATCATCGCAAAAGTCCTGCCCTGTTGCGTGTCTCCCTCTGCAGGTGCAGGGCAATTTTTTGTGCCACACGTGGCCTAGCTGGACCTTTACTTATATCTAATACTTACACTAATTATTCAATTAGCATCAATCTAGCCATAATACTTAATATCAAGGGATATCACTTCTAATATTAATGATATACTATGGTTCTAGGCTATGGACACACTGGCACACACTACCCAGGATACTATACTAACAATTCTAGGATATTATATTCTGGTACTAGAAGGGTACTCTACTAACACTCATATTTTCTACGTCCTTGTGAGACACATGAACACATTCACTAGTATATCGATTCTTATTCTAGCTTACCCTCTAACACACATACAGTCTTCTATCTGTCTTAGTTTCTTACAGTCATATGCACACTGCTTAACCATTCTTCTTGAAAATAAATACTTGTATACACTCACGCTCATGTACCCTATTGGTACACCATTACCAATCTAGAATACTCTCTATAGGGTGCCTACCCCGGTCTTGACACCATCTACATAAGACATTAGCTCCTATATGTGGCACTTAGATGATACTCTCATACCAGGTTACTCATGTCTCTCATTTATACTTAGTACACTAGCCACTAGAATGTTTGTACCCTAAATCTTCTTAATATTTGAGGTACTCTGGATGTTAACATTGAGGTACTCCTCATATCTTGGCATCTGGTGCAAACTCATATCTTATACCTAACAATCACCCTAGGTTATTTACCTGTATCTGTTATCAATGTACATACATAGATACCTCCTACCCACTATGATACTATAATATCTCACTGGTACCATTATACCCATCATACGATTCACTGATGCATAACTACTCCCTCACTTCCAATACGCTAGCAAGGTGCTCACAATACTGAAACTTACTCCTATACAGGTTATCTTCCAATTGTTTAATACACCTAAACCTTATGCTCCATGACTCATCCCTTATATGTCCTACCTCAATATGGCACTGGTACACCTAGCTAATATTATCACCCAAAATAATACTTACTAAAATCAGATTGACACATATCACATGTTACTTATCCAAATCTTGGTATACCCTGAATACTTATACTCTCTAGGCACACTTGGTACACAGACACTAACTTCTTCACACTCACAACATCTCAACACACACATTACTACGCATACTAATACACAACTTCCACATATATCTCAAGTCCTACTACCTAGCACAATATATTCTAATACTATCACACTCACCTATATACTTATGGGTATCACTCTACCATGGATCACTCTCTAATACATCTTATGGATACACATCTCTATACAACCAAGTATCAAGCACCAATTGAATAGTGAGGCTCTATTAATTCCCAAAATAATTTCATGATATTCAATTGCTACTTGGATCACTCAACTATATGACCATATATCCATCTAAAATATGTATGATGACATGAATTAATACCTATAATCATAAATGGGTATGCTACTCCCTCTCACAACTCTTTTATTTCTAATACCAAGGTACCAATCACTAACTATACTCTGACACAAACCTTAGATCAATTGTTGCAAATGTACTACGCTTTGAGTTACTTCTAGGCTTATACACTGATACATGATGCTCATATACCCAAACAAGAACCACTTTCAAACTCACAAGCTACACTCTCTACAACCAATACTAATACTCAACTTGACATAACCTATCTGTAAGTTACCAAACTACTGCACTATCCAAGGAACCTCAAAAACTATTGAAATAAAGCTCTATGAGAAATTGGACTAGTGGAACTAAGGATATCCCTATTCCTGAGCTAGGAAAGGTGATGGAACAAAATTCTATAATAACATGAGTGGAATGATAAAGATTATATGTTAAGAACCAATTTAAGATACAATCTGATAATCAAATACGTCCATCTGAAATCATGTTCCCCAGAATCCTCGCCACGCCAGTAAGGAAAGCTGTGATAAATTATAGAGTCCATAACCAAGGTACATACCTCTCAAATTATGTTATCTAAATTCTTACATTGCCAGCTAGCATGGCTGCGAGATATCTAGATTCCATAACCAAGATAAGCATATCCTAAAATTGGCTCTATGTTTTTGCCATGCCAGCTAATATGGCTGCGATAAACTCTAGACTCCATAACTAAAGCAGATATTTACCTTTTTTAGTGTCCTCATCAAAATATGTTATCAGAATATACCCTAATCCAGTCCATAAAATTAATCTCGATATAAGAATCAAAGTCAAAAACAAACTTCAAGAATCAAATTCAACAACAACAAGTGGGAGTGAATGAAAATAAGTGGAAATAGATTTTAAAGTAAAGTTTATAGTAAGATTCTCAAGGGTCATCCCAGAAATCTCTCAGGAAATCCTAATTTGGGATTGAGTATTCTCTCATCCTATATCCTATATCCTATATCCTATCGCAGGCTCGCAGTAGGACAACTAAGCCGTTGCACTACCACGACATCGCACTAGTTGTGAGGCCTGGCCTACATAGGCCACCATAAAAATATGACATGACCCGCACCCGCATGATTGGACATGAGTACGTGGGTCGTCCAGCCTACGTCGCAGTATCGATGATAGAATATTGTCTAGGTCATCAATATCTAGCTATCAATCTTACTAGTACAACTAGTTCTATCATATACTCAATCACCACAATCTAAAGGCAGAATAAATAAGAAAGATAAACCAAAGGAAAGAAACTAGACATAATATAGAATAAAAAGTACTAGCCTAGATCTCTATAATAGTTACCTCAAGGTCCACAATATAATAATAGTCATGTCTATAACGTCACTCTGAAATCCCAGAATGTAGAGCACAACAATCACTGAAAATGCTATCCAGTCAGGATTGGAGCAAAGTACACCTCTAATAGCAGTTCTAATAAATAATAGAGACTATATAATAGTAAATAGAGAGAAATACAAGAAAAATATAACAAGAGTAAAAAATATACAAGATATGGAATGCTGTAAATAAATACAAGAGATGAGCATCAAATACAAGAGTCAAAAAATACAACTAACTGAGTGAGTACTAGCTTCGATATATGATCGGCTTGGAAACTTACACAGGAATATGGCCTAGTTAATCATACGTAAGGTGTATGATTAACACTCATAGGGACATGCACAGGGAGGAGTATGATCACATATCTAACTAACACTCCCCGCCCTGACTGGTATAGTGGATCCAACCATGACACGCTATGATACGGGATTCTATGAGAATGGAGCTAATCTTCTCATGAATCAGTGACTATCCATATACAAGATCACAGGACACGCACATAATTTACATGAAATAACTTCTAATGACGGGATCCAGGAAATACCTATCCATGTAACCATGTGTCAAGAAGTCAAGGATATCTACACTAAATACAAGAAATATAAAAGATATCATAAACAGAAAACTATCAGAGAATGTACTCGTCTGAGATCCGGATCAATGAATATCAAATAGTGTCTGAACTAGAGTCCAAGTGACCTATATATGATGTATCAAGGTCAAATAGTATTTTGAAGTCAACAATAAATTTAATTAACTCAAAACTAGGTTTTTAGGTCAAAACTAGGTCACAATAGTCACACTAAATCAAATATAGGTCAATGCAGTCAAACACGATCATTTTCTAGTTTTTAGGTTGATTTTACCTATTTACAAGGTTTATAAAGTTATACTAGGTCTTAACAAGTCACTATTTGGATTTTAGGTGCTAACTAGGTCAAACTAGTCAATACTAGTTAATACTAGGTCAAACTAGTCAATACTAGTTAATACTAGGCCAATACTAGGTTTCTAGGCTATACTAATAAGTTACTAGTATATATTGCCCTAATATATACTTTTACCTATAATTTCTAGCAATACCTTGGCCTATAGCTATTTACCTTACCCCGTATCACACATTTACCTAATACCTTAGCCCGTATCTCAAATACCTTAATTATTAGTCAATACCTTAGTCTAGGGTCATTACCTTGGCTAAACAAGGTTTTAAAGCCATACTAATTAGCTATGATATAACAATATCATATATACTATATAGATATACTAATATATACAATAACTTAGTCTAACACTTAATACCTAGCCAATACCTTAGTATTACCTCATTACCTAGCTATTACCTTAGTATTACCTCATTATCTTAAGCAATACCTTAACATATTATCCCGTATCCCAATTTCTAGAATAATACCGTAGCTAATACCATTATATTGACCAATACCCAATACCTTAACTCATACCTTGGTGCGTAACCCATTACCCAAGCTAGACACTACCCTTACTATGGTATCTTATTCCAATACTAATATCACAACCTTACCTTAATATCCTAGTAGTACCTCATACTAGTTCTAATATTTTGGTGTCTTGGCATTCTAAATAGCTTGATATATCCTACGATACCACACTCTAATTTACCCCACACATATCTCACTTGTTTGTATATGGTATCATGGTACCATATTAGGTATCATATGATACCAATCCCCATGATACTAACCCATGACCATAATCTACACTTACTTTACATCCAAGATACTCACCCTACTCTTGTCACTTGACATCTTAATATTACCCATTATCTAGTTCTAATACCCAATATTTTAATATCTTGACCAATATCTTATCCTCCTAAGTACTTACCCAAATAACTCTAATACTAATACTTGATACCAAATAGGATACCTTACTCAAGCCCCAATACTCACTTACCCTCACTCACAATACTTGAATGTGATAATACCGATATCCTCATGGTACCCAATCATCACACTAGTACATTGCCCCAAACTCTAATACTTTGACACATAACTTGCCTATACTTGGCTCACTTGATAACCACTTGTATCAACACTAACACGCACACTAACTAACACATATTACTTAAAACTTATATATATATATATATATATATATATATATATATATATATGCTTGAAAACCTATGATACCTATACTCACTTGATATCTATACTACCTAGTCTCATAGGATACTCAAACTGTATATATCGTATAGTTAGTTCTATACTTGTAACTAATACTGCATCTATTATCCCCATTCAATAAATTCTAGGGTTAAAGTATGTTATATTTCTTCATGTTAGCTTTTTGAAACTTCAAACGGATCACATTTTCATGTTCGGAAGCTCCCGAAATCGTGAAAACATTGAAACACGTTCGTCTTTTGGACACCTAACACTCAAATAGTTTTATAGAAAGTTCTAGAACGAATTTGGCCTATTAATTTATATATTTGCAAATTTAACTTCGATACGAGTCTTTTAGGAAAAATGAGAGATTAATCGAAGTCTTGAGTTAGGAGTTATGATATTTCTAAGTTGCTTTGGATGCTAAAAATAAGACTGAATACTATAATAAATTTTGGTTATTTTGGCAAAAGAACACATGTATACACCCAATTTATCAATTCCACCTATATGTATCATGGCGTACCATGATACGGACTCTACATATCCAATTTTGGACACAAGAACACATTTACACCATCAAATAAATATCAGTAGTCCTTATTAGGATACAATACACACACTCAATGGACACAATTGAGGTTTTCTCTAAATTGAGCCCCAAAATTATGATACCAACTTAGATCTACCAAATTGAGGGCTTCGAGTGCCTAGATCTACCATTAAAAAGTCAAATATAACCATAAGAAGGTTTCTACATGACCAAGGGATGTTCCTAACCATGAATTTGATAAAATTGAGAGAAATACCTAGTAATTTGGTAGCCTCTTTGGAGAATTTCGAATTTGGACACGAAAGGGATAAGTCGGACATGAACTCCTAGTAAGCTCCTCTCCTATGGATCTTCTTGTACTCTCTCCTGCTCTAGGCCATCATGATGGTGAGAATGAGTGGAATTGAAAGTGGATTGAGTGAAATTGGTAGGAAATTGGGTTTACTTGGGGAAGAAGAAGCTTTGGGAAAAATGAGACTAATGAGTGAAATAAAATGAATGGATGAGCCCTAAATTAAACTTATCTCTTATAGTAAGGTTTGGTCATGCCAAAATATCAAATTTATCCCTCTCCATTTGTCATGAATGAAATCTAATTAACTAAAGGAAGAAATCTCTACCACTAAGAGGAATATTCTCTTCATGATAACTAAACTTAATTAATTCTAATTACTAAAGTCATGACTAACAATAATTAGCACTAACTAACACTTGCAAATTCTAATTGGCTAGCCACTAACTAACACTAATATAATTCTAGGCAATCACTAATATAAAATAAGATATAAAAATTGTAACAACATACAAAATTACTAAAATATCCCTATGGTGGAAAGTGGTAGTAATACCAAGTCCCCTTTGTAGTGCCCCGATCCTAGCGGTGCACTATATAAGGCTTGTGGTTTGATTGACTCAGTCAAAATTGAGTATGGAAAATTTTTACGGTGGAATCGATCACGGACAATGCAATGAACCTTTCCAATTGATGGATCAGCTTCTGTTGGAATGAGTCCAATAGTTTTCGTTGGATTTTTTATTGGCTTTCTTGGATTTTTGCTGCTTGGTTTTGATGAATGCATTTTCGTGATTGGTTTTTGATGATTGATTGTTAGCCCATGTTTATCGATTTTATGCATTCATTCTAAAGAACTCTGAGAGAAATGATGACGGTAGTCTAACCAAATGTTGGTGCTAGTGCAGATAGATGCGTGATCAGAGCCTGAGCGAGCAAGCATCATTTTCTCTCAGCCTTTTTCTATTTGGTGAATAATTATGTCCCTTCTTCTCTACTCCTTCTTGCCAATAAGCAATAATGTTCTCTTATAACCTTGCTTGGTCCAATGATCGATAAAGCCACTAATGCCATAAGTTTCATACCACTATTATAAATCAATAGAATTGCTTTGATAAGAGGGAAGTTCAATTATATAGCACAGGAAAGGATATATTCATTATGTCATAGTTTGGTGCCATGCCTTAGCGGTAAATTGGAGTCTATAGACTACCAATCGAATCAAATGAATAAGTATGCTAAAATAAGAATGGAGAAATATGCATTACTGCTCTAAATGTTTCAATACCTTATACTGCTATTTATGCTTATCATATAATCGTAGATGCATTGTATGGTCATGGATAACTTGTGCATAAGGTAGTAAATTTCTTGAACGAAACCTGGGTACTAGGGACCGTTCGGCCCGGGAAAAATAGTAGCGCTTTGATAGCATCGGGTATAAGCGAGACATTCATTGAGCCTTCCTACCTACTTTAAATGGCATATCTCACGTCCATCGAAGTCCTATATGATATGTCCATCGTGGTGCTACACCAGAAATGACCCAGTGAGAATGAGTTGCATACTAATGATGTCTTATACAGGGGCGGTAAGAACAATCCTGTAAATTATACGGGAACGACCATTGGCCGGGGTAAGGATTCCATATGTGCGAAGCTTATATATATTTCACTGTATTAACTATTGCTTATAAATTATTGCCTATTGAAATATTACATTTATAATGTTGCCTATTTAAGTGCTGCCTTAATTAAGAAGTGTTGGTTTAGGTGAGTGGGCCAGTTCTACTCACCAATACATTTTAAGTACTGAACCACGTCTATGTGGGAAAACTAGGTGACTGAGATACCGGGGGCGCTCAAAGGAATTAAAGCTTTTGTTGCAGTCTTTCCAAGCTTCTTCCTATTTCGAAAGTATTTCAAAGATTTCTAGTAGCTGCTTTCAAGTTTTCAAGAAGTAATAAAGGGGCATAATGTATGGGATAAGAATATTATTTAATGTCATCCTATCAGTCTTTTTTTTATGCAAAGCTATGTAAGCCGTTCAGGCATTTCTATTTCGGTGCTGAAAAAATTGTACTTCTTTACAATGAATCAATAAAAGAATTGTTTTCTTCCTATACAAATGTGTATTTTATAATCTATTGCTGGGTTGTAGAATTGTTTAAAAAAGATATTTGACACATGTGCACGTTCTTGCCTTGTACAAGTGCAACCCCAGACTTGTACGACATCACGCCCAACGTGGACGATCGGTTCTGCGAAATCGAATGCGAGGACGAATCGATTCTGTAGAACTGGGGCATGACAAGTTGGTATCAGAGCACGATTTAAAGTTCCTTGGATTTTAAAAATTGGTTTTCAAGTAAAAGTTTTCAAACAATAACGGTTTTCTCAGATGATTTTCTTTTCGATAGTGCTGCATGAAATAATGTTCCATACAATAAGCCCATAAATATTTTATGAGTGCTAATAAAAGTTATTTATTTTATAGATGACTAAGGGTAATAGCGCCAAGGCGACATCGTCGTCTGACCCAATGGATAAAGTAATAAAAATCTTAGAGGTGCAAAGGAAGCAGAGCGATGCACATCATAAGATGATTGAGGCACATCATCGTGAGCTTCAAGCATAGCTAACAAACCAGTTTCAAGCGCGATTCGATGCACAACAATAACAAGTTGATAATTGTATCAACTGGTGGCTACATTAATTAAGAATAATAGTAAAACTGGAGTGGCTGCCGCAAAAGAGACAGTGGCTGTAGAAGAAGAGGAGACAGAACAATCTCCAAGAAGGAGACCGATATTTAAGTTTTCTGAATTCAAAAGCTACAACCCGCCTGAATTTAATGGCAAGGCAGAACCAGAGGAAGTAATGGGCTTCCTAAAGACTTTAGAGGGCATCTTCCGTATGTTAGATATGCAAGACACCAAAAGGGTGGATTGTGTGACTGTGCAGGTGCATCTCAAAGCAGAAGATCGGTGGGAGTCGAAGAGACAAGCACTGTACGGTGCCAACCAAGAAGCCAAAGTCTCTTGGGAGATATTTAATCAGGCGTTCATCGCACAGTTCATTCCACCAGCTGTCCGTCACAGGAAGAAAAAAGGGTTCATAGCGCTCGAGCAGGGCAATATGTCCGTCAGCGACTATGAAGCAGAGTTCTTAAAGCGATCCAAGTTCGGTGGCTACATGATACCGAATGATAAGAAAAAATGACTGCAATTCATTGAAGGTCTGAATAAAGGCTTACAGCATGATATTCTCAACCGGAAGTGTACGATGTACCGGAAAACCTATGAAGCGGTTCTCGAGATAGAGAAATTTTATCCTCGAGGGGTGACACAGTACAACCGTGGGACAGCTACAAACGACCCATGGCAGCAAGCGGGTCTGATGCTTCTGTAAACTCTCTCACCCAAAAATAGGTTTACTTAGCATAAATAGAGAAACTAGGGCTAGTTTGAATCCAAATGGAAATAGGACACAGTGTTTATTTAATTTTGTATTGTTTATGACACGTAGCGTACCTTACCGTTGCTTCGTTAATTGAAGTACTACACTAGCCATTGCCTTCCAACGAATTTCACAACCCTGTCCTAGACATGACCACTATCTATTCTGACCTTTGTATAATTTATAATCATGCTTTCTTGTGCTACATTTTAATCGCACAATAAACGTCGCAGACTTTATTTCCTAATTCCAAATAAATTCCAACTTTGTACCCCTGTGCGTTCCAATCAAAATTGGAGACATAATCTTGACCATTTTGTACAACCCAAATTTTATTAATATTCTACACTGTATCCTCTACGCCCAGACACTTGTGTCCGACCTAATTTTATTTCCAGGTACTCCTAATTAATTCCAGAACACTGTGCGCGGTAATTTTAATTAATTTAATCCTAATTTCCATCTTTGTGCAATTTTCCTAATTGTTGGGTATTTTTATGCAAAAATGCATTGAGGTGTCCACACCATTGGACAATGCATGAAGTAACCCAATTTTTTCCTCCACGTGAATTTTTTCCATAATTTTCGGAATGTGCAACGCGCACATCGCCCCTCAATTAAATCCATCTTTGCATTTTGAACAATATAAATTGTGGCCCTCCAAACATCCTCATGTGAGCCCAAGGCCCACTTCAAGGAGTGTTGACCAAGCCCTAATCCTAGGTCAAACCACAAACCCAAAATCCTACATGTATAAATAACCCTCTTCCTATTTTTTTTCCCAAAAACTCAAAATACCCAAACCCATCTCTAACCTAGCCGACTTTCTTCCCTATACTGTTCAGCACCCCCTTTCTCTCGCCTGGCCTCCGCCGGCCGAAGCAGTCCCTAACCGTCGACTGGAGCCCAGATCTCCCTGCTATCTTCCCCGTTGAACACTCCGACCTCGCCGACGACTGGACCGCCAACCACCAGACATCTCCTCCTCCTCCCCCATTGACGAACATCAGCACCACCGCTGTCCACCGTCTCATCCCTTGCCATCTTCTCCGATTGCATCCTGACCCGACCCCCTCCTTTCTAATAGACTATAGATCTGTAAAAATATGGGGTTTTACAGCCTATGCATGTGGGTTGATTTCTCATGGTTAAATCTCAGATCTATAGTCTATTAGAAAGGAGAAAACTAAAATATACCTATTGGGAGATGGATTTCCAATAAAAGGTCTCCAATTGCCAAGTAGCTCCTCTCCTTGTAGATTTTTGCCTCCTCCTCCTTGCTCCTTGCTTCCTTCTTATAGATCCTTGGTGTAGCAATCTCAATGATGAATTAAGTAAGAGATTAGTGAAGAATTGGTGGAGAATTGATGAGGCAATGGAGGAAATTTGGAAGAGGGAAAGTTGTAGATCTAGAATTTAGGGAATTATGAAATGAGAGCACTCGCTCTCCTCCTAGTAAGGGTCGGCCATGTAATCCCCTTCCCAAGAAATGTACAAAGTCACAAATATCCCTTAGGGCCTCTCATGAAAAAATTAATTAGGGAGGGAAGGTTCTAGTCTAATGGTTTCACTAATTAATCAAGCCTCATAATCCATGGGCCTAATTCATGGACTCAATCTAAACTAGTCTAAAAGTTTGGTTCATGCATTCTGATAATTGAGTTTGGTCCACTACACAAGTCTAAAACAACTATAACTAACAAACAATAATTAATACAAAATTAAATAAATCATGTATGCACAATTTTAAATACAAATAATCCTAGAATAAATAACACCCATTATCAATTACCAAACTACCCTTGGAAGAAAATTTTGAGGGTGACAAACCTACCCACCTTAGAAAATTTTATCCACGAAATTAAGGAAGAAACTATCTACTAGAACAAACAATACAATGCAAGAAAGAATTATACCTCACGGCTCGAACATATATGGATATCGCTCGCGCATCCCGGTCTCTCGCTCCCAGGTACTCTCTCCTGGCGAGTGATGCCTCCATGCGACACGCACCAAAGGAATCATCTGGTTCCTCAGCACCTTCTCTCTCCGATCTAGAATCTCTATTGGCTGCTCTGGATAGCTGAGAGTAGGACCCACCTCTATCTTCGAGTGATCCAATACATGACTGGGATCTGCCACATACCGTCTCAGTTGCGACACATGAAACACGTTATGCACTCCTTCCAGTGCAGGTGGTAAGTCTAGTTTGTAAGTGACTGCACCAACCCTCTCAAGAATACTGAAGGGATCGATGAATCGCGGACTAAACTTGCCGCCTCCACCGAAACGAATCGTGCCACGTGTCGGAGAAATCCTTAAGAAAACCAGACTGCCAACCTAGCATGAAACACAACCTTAGCATCTAATAAACAATAATCAAACACAAGCAAGACAAAACTAAAGCTATACCTCAAACTCCAAAGGTCTCCGGTGGCTATCGGCCCAATGCCGCTGCCTGTCCTGCGCCACTCGAAGTCTGTCCCTGATTAGCTTTACCTTCTCTACTGCATCCACTACCATCTCTGGTCCCAATAAAGCTCTGTCACCAATATCATCCCAGGACAACAGAGTGCGACATCTCCATCCATACAATGCCTCGAATGGTGACTTCTCAATGCTGGCTTGGTAGCTGTTGTTGTATGAAAACTCTACCAAGTGAAGGTGATCCTCCCAAGAACCTCCAAAATCCAAAATACAGGTGCGTAGCATGTCCTCGAGAGTCTGAATAGTCCTCTCTGACTGTCCGTCCGTCTGAGGGTGATAAGCAGTACTGAACTTGAGTTGGATGCCCAAGCTAGCCTGCAAACTCCTCCAGAAATAGGATATAAAGTGACTATCTCGATCCGAGACTATGCTCACTAGAACACCGTATAATCTGATAATCTAGCGCACATACATCTTCGCAAGTCTCTCCGTAGATGTACCCACTTTAAATGGCAGAAAGTGGGCTGATTTGGTCAACCTATCCACGATGACCCAAATTGCATCCTTGCCTCCTGGAGAACGCGGAAGTCCCGATACAAAATCTATGGTCACATGTTCCTATTTCTATTCCAGAATGGGCAAAGGCTAAAGCAATCCTCCCAGTCTCTGTCTCTCCGCCTTGACCTACTAGCAAACTAAACATCTGGACACGAAGTTAGCTACCTCCCACTTCATGCCATACCACCATACATGCTTCCTCATATCTCTATACATCTTGTTGGCACCATGATGCACAGAGTATTGGGAACGATGCACCTCCTGCATAATCTTCTCACGCAAAGCTCCTCTTGGTACACATAACCTGGTACCGTGTCACAATAATCCATCATCTGCGACAATAAAGTCCTTTGCCAGCCCGATCTGAACCTGTGCTCTGATGCTCCTCAGAGACTCATCCTCATACTGTCCGGCTCTGACTCGGTCCATCAGCTCTGACTGAACTTGAAGTCCCCATATTTATGCTGCGACTCCCGGAATCAATACCTCAATGCCCAAACTGTCAAGATATGCCAATAAATGTCTGTCTCTAATCAAGCACATAGCCACGAGATACCTGCTCAAAGCATCCGTGACTACGTTGGCTTTCCCTGGATGGTACTGCAAGGATATGTCGAAGTCTTTCATCAGCTCCAACCATCGTCGCTACCTCATGTTGAGCTCTTTCTGTGTAAACACATACTTTAAGCTCTTATGGTCTGTGAAGATCTCTACTCTCTCTCTATATAAATAGTGTTTCCAAAATTTGAGAGCAAAGATAATCGTTGCCAACTCCAAATCATGGGTAGGGTAGTTCTTATCATGCGAGCATAATATCATGAAAGCATAGGCAAATTACCTTTCCGTGCTGCTGTAACACACAACCCAAACCCTTCCCTGATGTATCACTGTAAATGGAAAATCCTCCTGCTCATGATGGTAGTGTCAAGATGGGAGCTGTAGTCAATCTTCTCTTCAGCTCCTCAAATATTGACTGACAATCTTCAGTCCAGAAGAATTTTACGTCCTTTCTGGTCAGCCTAGTCATCGGCTCTGCAAGTCTGGAAAAGTCCTGAATAAACCTCCGGTAGTAGCCCGCCAATCCAAGGAAGCTCCTGATCTCTGCTAATGAACTCAGGGTAGACTACGATTCAACTGCTAAAATATTCTTCGGGTCCACCGAGATTCCATCTCCTGTAATGACATGCCCAAGGAATTCAACCTTATCAAGGAAGAATTCTTACTTCGATAACTTGCCATACAGCTTCTCTTTTCTGAGGGTCTCCAGAACAATCCTTAAGTATTGCCCATGCTCCTCTGGGGTCTTCGAATATATCAGAATATCATCAATAAAGACTATAACAAACTGGTCCAAATATTGATGAAACACCTTGTTCATCAGGTTCATGAATACTGTCGGGGCATTGGTCAACCCAAACGGCATCACCAAGAACTCGAACTGCCCACAACGAGTCCTAAAAGCTGTCTTCGGGATGTCTTCCCTCTTCACTTTTACCTGGTGGTACCCTGATCTCAAGTCTATCTTGGAGAATACCTTCGCTCCGCTCAACTGGTCAAACAAGTCATCAATCTGTGGCAACGGGTATTTGTTCTTGATAGTGAGATTCTTAAGTGCCATGTAGTCGATACACATACGTAATAACCCATCCTTCTTTGGTACAAACAATATCGAGCACCCTATGGTGATGAACTGGAACGGATAAAGCCCTTGTCTTGTAACAAATCTACCTGCTTCTTCAACTCTACCAGTTCGCTGTTGTTTACTCTATAGACGTGCTGAGAGATCGGCTCTGCGCTTTGCACTAAATCTATGGAGAATTTCACATCTCTGTCCGACGGCAACCCCGGCAACTCCTCTGGAAAGACATCCAAGAACTCTACAATCAACGGATGTGTCGGCTCCTGCTTTACTACCAAAGCTCCACAAAAATTGCCCTTGCTCTACTCTGCTCCTCGGACGAACTCGAACTCCGGCTCTCCTGGCGTTTGAAATAAAACTTTGCCTCCACGATAATCGATACTAGCATGATGTCTACTCAACCAATCCATCCCGAGTACTATATCGTAACTCGGAAGTGGCATTACAAGTAAACATACGCTCAGCTCATGGCCTCCCAAATAAACCCTCTGGTTCTTGCAAACATCACCGACCAGGATGATGCCACCCCCAGTCGTTATCTTGCAAGTCCTCACCAACGGTTCAGACTCCAGGCGATGCCTCAAAGCAAAAGATACAGATACAAAGCTATGAGAAGCACCAGAATTAAATAAAGCATGAGATGGAAAAGAATCAAGTAAGACTGAACCTACTATAACATCTCCGACTGGCTCTGCCTCCTCCATGGTCAAGGCAAAAGCTTAACCCAGATGTGCACCTCTCTGCTGGTGCTGGTGCTGCACGAACCTCTGCTGCTGGGGCTGCAAAGGAGGTCCTCTCTGCTGTCCCACTGGGTGTCTCGCGGGTATCCTCTGAATCGGGGCTACATCCTGAGCTGTACGAGCTAATGCCTTGGGACAATCCCTCAGCTGGTGGTCTGATAAACCACAAAAGAACACTGACCAAGCCTCTTACTGCAAACATCCTATCCATGCCCTGCCTTCTTACATAAGGGACAAACACGAGCTGGCTGGGCTGGCCTATGCATCTGGTACGTCTGTTGTACTGGTGCTCTGATAGGCGCATGGAACTGCTGTCTCTGTGGCTGGAAATAGGGCCTCTTGGCTGGACCCGCACTGCTGCTGCCACCAAAAATATCTCGGTCCCTCTTGGGCCTCAAACTCAGGTCTCTCTCGACCTTGCGGGCCTCCCTCAAGATATCTGTATATGTCTCATGGCTCGAAGAAATGAGAGCCTTCACTTCCCAATTCAGGCCCTCTTTGAATCTACTCGCCTGGTTCTCAGGATTCCTCACCATGTAGTCTGCATATCTGCTCATTCTGTCAAACTCTGCGGCATACTTCTCTACTGACATGTTCCCCTGGTGGAGGTTCTGGAACTGTCGCTCCAAATCAAGTCTCTCGGTGGGCGGAAAGAACTTTCTTTTGAACAAGTCCTTGAACTCACCCCATGCCAATCCTGGATCGACAATCTGTGGCTTATTTAAGAATCAAGTACCGGCGATGTCCAATATCTGCAGTCCCGCTGCCTCCACCTTCAGATCCTCCGCAAGACGGGATAAGCGCATGACGCGCTCCATGCTCTCCAACCAGTCATCTGCATACATAATGCCCTCTGTCCCCTTGAAAGGTCGAGGATCCAACTTCTTGAAGTCCTGTATGGTACCGGGTCTGGGTTGTACCTCTCGTGGCTGTGGTGGCGTTGTCCTCTCTACTACGGTAATGGCCACCTAGTGAGCATTCTCAATGTCCTGTCTCATCACCTCAGTCTGCCGGTGATGTGCCTCAGTCTGGGCCCTTTGGGCCTCCATCATCTACTGGAAAAGTGTGAACAACTGTGTAGCATCAGCTGGTACTGGCGGTGGTGGTGGAAGTCCTTCGGAAACAACTGGAGCTACCCTCCGAACTGGGGGAGGATCACCCCCAAAGACGGCTGCTGAGACTCCCACCTGAATCGGTGATACGACCCTCTTAACTGGAAAAGAACCCGCAGTAGCTGCTACCCTCTCCGCAGCAGGCCGGGAAGTATCTGAGGAAGCTATCGCTGCTCTCGAGCGATATAATCTGATCTTCGGAGGCATCCTGAAGAAAGATTAAAATATGAAATCAATATTGAATATGATACGATATCATCAAAGAAGGACATAACTTTATTCAAAATGAACGACAATATTCAATAGATAAGGATTTACAAAAACAAATATTGGAATTTTCCTATATGTGATTGAGTAACCTCTCAACCTAAATCTTGTTTTTCCTAAAGAAGGCTTGTACCACTAAAAACATGTCATGACCCACTCCCGGATATTCGGGCATGAGCACGTGGGTACGTCCAGCCTACGCCACATAATCGGCGGTAAAATACTGTCTGGGTTATTTCTAACTATCTAACATCTCAAACATATAATATGGTACCTGTCAAATATCTCAACTCCAAACGGAGGAACAATATGGTATCTCACAAGTATAACTAATCTCAATCACAAAATAAACTAAGGAAGAAATAATGCACGAATGGAATAGCGAAAAAATGGTACAAGATACAATCCACAATCTGAAAGAATAATACAACTGTGAATCTCAAGGAAAGAATAGTCTAATACAAAATCACCAAACATAAACTAAACATGATCGGTCACTAGTACTATATCCTCTTTCTCTAGGGGAGTATCCTCTAAAGTCTAACCCTCCTGAGGGCCGTAATACATGGGGCACAGCTCCTCTAGCCAATCATCTGAAAAATATATCCAATCAGGATTGGAGAGAAGTACATACCTCTGAAAGCAGTTTCAAAAACATAATCGAGCATATATAACGAGCAATAGAAAGGATACAAGATGCATAAGTAGTAAGAATATACAATACAGGGGGAACAAGCAATAAGCACAATAAGAACTGGAAGGTAAATATGGGAAATAAACTGCAAGTAGAAAACAAGAATACTAGCTATGTGATTTAGAGTGCAAGTTCGTTATGTGATCGGCTTAGGTTGCACATGAGGTATATAGGTAACTCCATTATATGTGAGGTGTATAATCGACATGCACATGAGATCAATAGGGCTTTGATCACATAACCAACTACTACTCCCCCTCCCCAACCGATACTCATGGATCCAATCATAACATGTTACGTACATGAACATGATAGAGTCACACTAGCACACGAAATAGTAGATGCACAAGAAGTACATGAAAATCAATACCCGATGAATACGATAAAATACATGTGATTGAGTACCCGCTGAATACGGTAGGGGATAACATCTCCTGACGGAATCCATATAGTACCAGTCCGTGTAACCAAGTGTCGGACTCAAGTATACAGTTCTAGAACAAGTGATATATACACTATCATAAAATAAAAACTATCAGAAAAATATACTTGCCTGAAGTCCAGAGCAAGGTGTCTCTCGATATCCAAGCTGGTGTCTCACAAACTATATATGATATGTTGCATCAATACAAGGTTCAATAATAAAAATAAGCGAAGTTGTTGCAATTCTAGGTCGATACGTCATTTCTAAGTCAAACCAATGAATTCTAGGTTGCAAGAGTCTAATGCTAAGTCACTAAGTCGATACACTATGAAACTATGCTATGCTAGCTAAACTAAGAAACAACAAGGCATTCAAAGAGCCGTATCCTAAGATACGCAAGTTTTGAATATAAAAATAATATTTTATATATATATTCAAGTCAAATATTATACTACCAAAACAAATCAAAAGAAATAGGATACCTTGGCCTTGCACCAAGGTGTATCGCACCCAACTCGATACCCAAACTCAATACCTTGGGTATCGGCCCGATACCTTGGTGGTACCTTGGTACCCCAAGGTAAACCAAAATCTATTTCATATAGCTAAAACACACACACACACACACACACACACACACACACACACACACACACACACACACATATATATATATATATAGATATCTCAAAACTAAATGCTCACTATAACAATATATGTATAATAAGTACTTAAAATAGCTATCAATGTAATACCTACCTAGATACATATCTAACAAGTATTGTACTAATAATGTATTTAACTAACTAACTAAACACACTGAAATATAACTAGCTAGATACCCAAAACCCACTGACTAAACCACCCAACTAAACCATCTAACTCAAATAAAGCATTACTGATACCTACTGATGCTGTAAAGTTAGGTTTGCTGATATAGGACTGGTGTTGTTGTCACTATTGGTTTTCTTCTTCACTGTGCAGATACTGCACTTGGCTCAGTTTTCACACTTAAGTGTGCGACTATGACTCGAAGTGTAGTGCTCAGTAAAAAAAATTTGATACTCCTTGACCCTTGCTGTTTGCTGATACTTTGCTGCAGCTACCTGCTCATGGGTGAAGCTAGCCGTTCTATCTCCCTTTTTCTGAACATTACACTGCTGCAGTTGGTAGCAGTGACTAATCGGCTGTACACTGTACTGGTACTGGGACTGCTAAGCTAAGCAGTTCTTCTTATACACTGTGCAGTAAGATACTGCACAGTCTATTTCAACGAATTCCCTAAACCTCCTGTTGTTGTTCTCTTCAAATGTTGTGCATTGCTGCACAACAACTACACAATGCTGCAGGACTAGGCACGAATGCGTGCTCGCTGCACACCCTGCAGTTGGTTGTCCTGCACCTGTATGTCGAGTCCTTCACCACATACACAAAGGTAACAAAGCATATAACTATATACCTCCTCTAACAATATGTATCAACATATATCACTATATACTCCTACATATATATATATATATACATATATATATATATATATATATATATATATATATATATATATATATATATATATATAGACTCATACTTATATACTAATCACAAGTACAGTACACATATATATATACAAACATATATATAGACTTATACACATAGTTATATATATCTAGATACTCTATTATATACACATATAGACACACACCTATACGTAAATCCAAAATACACTATTATATACTCTATATAATACATAGATAGTATATATATAGATAAATACACATGTACGTATAGAAAAATGAGCCAAACAACAAACACATGGAGCGCATCACACCCGTATCATACTTTCTCTATGATACGCTTGCGATACGGCTCCAACTCACAACCAAATGCATCCCGGAGGACACAAACAAGTCTAATATATAAATTATGAATAATACATATAGTAATTAGAGTGTCTACATGTCCGTGTCATAATGTGATATGCACAAGGCCCCGTGTCAGAGGAAACCCTCCAAAATTAACCCGTTTCATCAAATTAACGAGATACGGCCTACACGTATCCAATTATGGACACGACACTAGTCACAAACAAGGAATCAAGTGTCAATTAGATCTATTAGACCCAATGACAAGCACTACATGTGCCAATCTCGGAATTCCCCTAAAATTGGCACCAAATTGGTCATAACTTCCACAGTAGGTCTCCGATAAACCTAAAACTAAATGCTATGGGTAGCCTATGCATGTGGATTAGTTTCTCATGGTTAAATCTTAGATCTAGAGTCTATTAGAAGAGGGGAAACTGAAATGTACTTATTGGGAGATGGATTCCCAATGAAAGGTCCCTAATTGCCAAGTTGCTCATCTCCTTGTAGATTTTTGCCTCCTTCTCCTTGCTCCTTGCTTCCTTCATGTAGATCCTTGGTGTAACAACCTCAATGATGAATTAAGAAAGAGATTGGTGAAGAATTGGTGGAGAATTGATGAGAGAATGGAGGGAATTTGGAAGAGAAAAAGTTGTAGATCTAGAATTTGGGGATTATGAAATGAGAGCACTCTCTCTCCTTCTAGTAAGGGCCGGCCATGTAATCCCCTTTCCAAGAAATGTACAAAGTTACAAATACCCCTTGGGGCCTCTCATGAAGAAATTAATTAGGGAGGGAAGGTTCTAGTCTAATGGTTTCACTAATTAATCAAGCCTCATAATCCATGGGCCTAATTCATGGGCTCAATCTAAACTAGTCTAAAAGTTTGGTTCATGCATTCTAATAATTGAGTTTGGTCCACTGCACAAGTCTAAAACAACTATAACTAACAAAAAATAATTAATACAAAATTAAATAAATCATGCATGCATGCAAAATATTAAATATAAATAATTCTAGAATAAATAATACCCATTATCAATTACCAAACTACCCTTGGAAGAAAAATGTGAGGGTGACAATATGAGTATGTCGTCGATGAACACCACTACGAACTTGTCAAGGTACTAATGGAACACCATGTTCATCAAGTTCATAAATACCGCCGGGGCATTAGTCAATCCAAACGACATCACCATAAACTCATACTGACCATACTGAGTTCTAAAAGCAGTCTTCGATATGTCCTCCGGCTTCACTTTTACCTGGTGGTAGCTTGATCTCAAGTCTATCTTAGAAAACACCTTGGCACCAATCAACTGATCGAACAAGTCATCAATTCGTGCCAAAGGATACTTATTCTTAATAGTGAGATTATTCAATACTATGTAATCAATGCACATGCACACTGATCCATCCTTCTTCGGTACAAACAATACCGGGGCTCCCCAAGGTGAAGAACTCGATCTGATAAACCCTTTATCCTGCAATTCATCCACCTGCTTCTTCAGCTCGACCAGCTCGCTATTGTTTACTCTATAGACATGTTGTGAAATTGGTTCTGTACCTGGCACCAAGTCTATAGAGAATTCAACATCTTGATCTGGCGGCAATCATGGCAATTCTTCAGGAAACACATCCAAGAACTCTGCTATCAACGGATATGGCAACTCCTTGTCTTCCACCATAGCTCCACAAATAATGCCTTCTTCCTGCTCTGCAGCTCCTCTAGCAAACTCGAACTCTGGCTCTCCTGGCGGACCAAACAAAACTCTATCTCCTCTATAATCCATACTAGCACTGTGCCTACTCAACTAATCCATCCCGAGTACAATATCATAGTTCGGAAGTGGTATTACAAGTAGACACGCACTCAGCTCCCAGCCTCCCAGAGTAACTCTTCGATCCTTATAAATATTAGTAACTAGGATAAGCCTCCCCCAGTCATGATCTTGCATGTCCTAAGCAAAGACTCAGCTACAAAACCATGATTCAGAGCAAAAGAAACAGATACAAAACTATGGAAAGCACCACTATCAAACAAAGCTAAAGCTGGAATAGAATCAATATGGCACATGATATAATACATTCAAAGAAAGGATAGTTTTAAAGGTCAAATATTAATATCAAGGAAGAACAGTTGAATGTATCAAAAGAATTTTTCCTTGATGTGATTGAGTATTCTTAGCCTATATCCTATATCCTGAAACAGGCTCGTAATAGCACTTAATTCAGAGCACCATTATGAATCGCACTAATTGTGACCTCGATGACTTGGATGGGCCACCACTAAAAATGTGTCATGACCCGTACTCGGTGTAAGGGTACAAGTCGAGAACAACGTCCAGCCTACGCCATAGAATCGACTGTAGAATGCCGTTTGGGTAATCTATCTAACAATATAATAAGCCACCAACAATATCAATATACTCAATCACAGATCTAAGATGGAGAATAGCACGAATATGATAAAGAATAGAATAGTCACAATACAACTCATGAGTCAAAATAATAACATTGATGAGTCTGAAGAAATACTAACAATAAGCTGGAGACAAATTCAGTACAAGAGAATACTAAGAAGCTACAAGTCCCGGGTCATCTGTCTCAGTCGGGATGAGTTCCTCCTGAGCCAGGGTCTCTGACTCTAAGCCCACAATATCCTGAGGCCCGTAATGTGTAGGGTACCACTCCTCAGTGTCATCTTGGAAAAATATATCCAGTCAGGAAAGGAGCAGAGTACATCTCTAACAGTAGTTCTAATCAATGATAAAAACTATGTAACAGTAAATGGATATGAATATACAAGATAAAATAATAGATACAAGAGATACACAATAAAGAAAATACTGTAAATAAATACAAGAATGAATAATATGACAATGAACAAGAATACTAATAACTAAGTGTGTGACTACTAGCTTTAACATATGATCGGCTTGGGAACTTACACATGAAAACTTGCACAGTAAAAATGGCATATGTGCGGTGTATGACCAACACTCACAGGAAAACAAGACATGCACAAGAAGGGTATAATCACATATCTATACTAAAATACTCTCCACCTCCGGCTAGTATAGGGGATCCAACCATGGTATGCTATGGCACGGGATTCTCCACGAAGATAACGAATCTTCCCGAGAATCAGTGTCTGTACATGTACAAGAAGAACAATGAAATAAGGCTTGCACAAGATACACCATATACCAAGGAATAACATCTCATAACGAGATCCAGATATACCATTCCGTGTAACCATCGTGTCAAGAAAATATGGATATCCATACTAGATACAGTGAACATAGAGGATATCATAAATGAGAAACTATCAGAGAATGTACTCGCCTGAAGTCCGATAAATAGTCTCATAGATGTCTGATACGGTGCCTCAAAGACCTAGATATGGAATATAATATCAAAACAAGGTTTTCGGAATAAAAATAAGTTAAACTAGTCAATATCTAGGTCAAAGAGCTATTTCTAAGTCGAAATTGTTAAACTAGGTCAACTCTAAGTCAAACCGATCAAACTTGGTCAAACTACCTATTTCTAGGTTGTATGAGTCTATCTCAATGATGTTGGGTTCATAAACTATGAAACTAGGTCATACAAGCTAAATCTAGGATACTAAGATACCGTATCGCAAGATACGCAAACAAGAGATATGAATAAGTATATATATATCCAAACAATATTAAATATAATAATTATAATTATAATTACTAAATGAATACCTTGGTTTTGAACCAACTTGATATCGCACTACTAAACCCCCATCTTGATACCCAAACCCAATACCTTGAGTATCCTCAATACCTTGGCATTTACCTTGGTATCTCAAGGTAAATATGATTCTAATATATATAGTAGCTACCCAATCTAATGACTAACATATATATAGTTACTAACTAAACTAGGTACTAATAATGAGATAGTTAAATAACTAGTTAACTAATTATAGTAACTAGCTTATTACTAAGAGCTAATCATTAATAATAACAAGTGTATCACTAACTATTACCCAAATCTAACTATTTCTAACTGTTAGATATACTAGTTACTATCTAATATACATTCAATACAATGATACATATAGTATATTTACCAACTAACCTTACTTCCTTGGTAACTGCTACTGAATATGTTGCTACCCGCTGATGTAAACTGCTGCTGCTGCGAGAAGCTGTTGTTGCTGCTGTCGCAAGCTGCTGCTGCTAGTGCAGCTGCTCTTATAAGCTGCTGCTGCGGAAAGCTGTTGTTGCTGCTGCTGCTGCTTCTATAAGCTACGGTTGCTGGTGCTGGTGGTGGTGGTAACTGCTGCTGCTGCTTCTATAAGCTACGGCTGCTGCTGCTGGAAGCCGCTGTTGCTACCCCTGCAGCTTCTGCAAGCGGAGCCTCAACCCCACTTCTGCACACACACACACAACAACACACATACGTATACATGGATTCCTCTATATATATATGTACACACAGATATATATATACACTTATCAATATACATATATACCCAAGTAATCATACCCTCATATATACAACGTATATAAATATAATCATACACTTATAAATATGTACATATACCTAGGCACTACTAGATATAGTATCCCATACATATATATATACATAGCCTCACATACATATATGCCTATATAGATATAGTATCTCATATATATATATATATATATATATATATATATATATATAGATATCTATATATATATCAATATACATACTATATACATACATACATATCTACATACATATATATAGATATCTATATATATAAACATAGTACTTATACTTCTATATATGAATACATATATTACCAATAACTAAGAACAAGGAAATTGGATCTAGAATTGAAATACAACAAACACGTGGAGTGCATCGCGCCCGTATCATACTAGATATATGATACGCTTGCAACACGAGTCCACCACACAACCAAACGTACCGCGAAGGACACGAGTAAGTCTAATATATTATTTATGAACAATATAAAGAGTCAAACATATATTGACGTGTCCATGTCAAAATGTGACATGTACAAAGCCCCGTGTCGGAGAAAAATCCCCCAAATCAACACGTATTACCAAATTATTGGGATAAGATCTACACGTACCCAATTGTGGACACGACACTAGCCACAAACACACAAATACATATCAAATTGATCTATAGGACCAATTGACAAACACAACAAGTATCAATCTCGGAATTCTCCCAAAATTGACACAAAAAGCACCATAACTTTCTCAATATGCCTCCTATGAACTCAATTCCAATTCCTATGGGTAGCCTATGCATATGAGTTAGTTTCTCATGGTTAATTCTCAGATTTAGAACCTAATTGAAGGGAAAAAAATTGAATTACATCTATTGGAAAATAGATTTCTAATACAATCTCCAAATATGATAAAATTGGCCTTCAACTTGTAGATCCTTGCTCCTCTTTGTAGATCCTTGCTTCCTTCTTCTAGATCCTTGCTCTACTAGCCTCCAATGGTGATTTGGTAAGGAATTGGGATAAATTTTGGTTGAGAAATAATGTGGGAATGAGAGAATTTGGTTGAGAAAAATTCTAGATCAAGATTTGAAATAAAAAGAGGAGAAACTTTTCCCCCTCTTTATGTAGGTTGGCCTCCTTGCCCCTTCCTCAAGCTACTATGTAATGTCCATTATACCCCTTGGGGCCTCTCATAAAGAAATAATTAAGAAGTCAAGGTTCTAGTCTAATGGTTTAATTAAACTAATCATTCTCCTAATGAATGGGCTTGTATTTGGGCTCAATTCTAACAATTAATACATGTTGGTCTATGAGTCTAAACTAAACTAGCTAGGTCCACTAACATAAGTCCAAAATAATAATCTAACATCTAACCATAATTAAATAATACAATAAATAATTATACAACATGCACAATATTTAATTAATTATAAAATTACCAAAATATCCTTTCCTAGAAAATATGGTAGTGACAAGTCTACCCTCAAAATAATTTTGTCCTCGAAATTCAAAGACGAAAAGTACCCCTAGAAAATAACAGAACAGAACAAAAGAACAGAACATAACTAGGAAAGAACATACCTCAAGGCACAAACAAATATGGATAACGCTCTCGCATTTCATCCTCTCTCTCCCAGGTAGACTCCCCCGGAGAGTAATGCCTCCATGCGACGTGTACTAAAGGAATAGTCTGGTTCCTTAGCACCTTCTCTCTCCGAACAAGAATCTCAACTGGCTGCTCTGGATAGCTAAGAGTAGGGCCCACCTCTATCTCTGAGTGATCCAACACATGACTAGGATCCGCCACGTACCGTCTCAACTGCGACACGTGAAACACATTGTGCACTTCCTCCAGGGTAGGTGGCAAGTCTAGTCTATAAGCAACTACATCGACCCTTTCTAGAATAGTAAAAGGTCCGATGAATCGCGGACTAAGCTTCCCGCCTCCACCGAAGCAAATTATGCCTCGTGTCGGAGAAATCCTCAGAAACACTAAACCACCCACCTAGAACAAAACACCACCTTAAGAACTTAAACTATAACAGACAACCAATATCAAGCACAAAACAAAAATCTAAAACTATACCTCAAACTCCAAAGGTTTCCGGTGGCTATCGGCCCAGTGCCGCTGTCTGTCCTGCGCTACTCGAAGTCTGTCTCTGATCGGCTTAACCTTCTCCGCTGCATCCACAACCATCTCTAGCCCAAGCAAAACTCTCTCTCCAACTTTGTCCCATGACAAGGGAGTACGACATCTCCGACCATACAGAGCTTCAAATGGTGATATCTCTATACTAGCCTGGTAGCTGTTGTTGTAAACAAACTCTACCAAATAGAGATGGTCCTCCCAAGATCCCCCAAAATTTAGTACACAAGTGCGTAACATATCCTCGAGAGATTGAATAGCCTTATCTGACTACCCATCTGTCTGGGGATGATATGCAGTACTGAACTTGAGCTGGGTGCCCAAACTCGCCTGCAAAGTCCTCCAGAAATGAGAAGTGAAACGACTATCCCGATCCGAGACTATGCTGACGGGAACTCCATGTATCCTGACGATCTGCCTCACATACATATCTACCAGCTTCTCCGTAGACAAATCCAGCTTGAAAGGTAAAAAGTGGGCCGACTTGGTCAACCTGTAAACGATGACCCAAATCGCATCTTTCCCTCCTGGAGATCGTGAAAGTCCGGACACAAAATCCATAGTAATGTTCTCGCACTTCCACTCTGGAATGGATAATGGCTAAAGTAAACCTCCTGGCCTCTGCCTCTCGGCTTTCACCTGCTGGCACACTAAGCATCTGGATACAAACTATGCCACTTCCCACTTTATGCCATACTTCCACACACTCTCTCGCATATCCTGATACATCTTGTTGGCACCTGGATGTATGGAATACTGAGAGCGATGCGCTTCCTGCAATACCTCCCCACGCAGCTCCCCACTAGGCACACACAATCTAACACCATGCCGTAAAGATCCATCCTCAGCAATGGTGAAATCATCCTCCAATCATGCTCTCACCTGAGCCCTGATGCTCCTCAGAGATACATCCTCATACTGGGTTGCCTTGATCCTGTCCATCAAATCTGAGTGTATCTGCAACCCCCACATCTGCATAGCCAAACTAGGAACTATCACCTCAATGCCCAAGCTCTCCAAGTCCTCTAACAAATATCGATCCTGCGTCAAGAACATAGCTACCGGATACCTGCTCAAGGCATCGACAACTATATTGGCTTTTCCAGGATGATACTGCAAAGAGATGTCAAAATCCTTCATCAGTTCCAACCACCAAATCTGCCTCATATCAACTCCTTCTATGTGAAACTATACTTCAAGCTCTTGTGGTCTGTGAAGATCTCCACATGCTCTTCGTACAAATAGTATTTCTATAACTTCAGGTCAAAGATGACTGCTGCCAACTCCAAATCATGGGTATGATAGTTTTTCTCATGAGGACGCAATTGCCTGGATGCATAGGCAATCACTTTCCCATTCTGCTGAAAAATACAACCCAAATCATTCTCCGATGCATCACTATAAATAGTGAAACCTTCAGACCCTGATGGCAACGTCAAAATAGGAGCAGACATCAACCTCTTCTTCAATTTCTCAAAAGCAACCTGGCAATCCTCCGTCTAAACAAACTCTACATCCTTTCTGGTGAGTCTGGTCATCGTCTCGGCAATCCTCAAAAAATCTTGCACAAACTTCCTGTAATAGCCTGCCAATCCCAAGAAACTCCTGATCTCTGCTACTGAACTCGGGGTCTTCCAAGACTCCACAACTGCGATCTTCTTCGGATCCACTGAAAAACTATCACCTATCACAACATGCCTCAAGAACTCTACCTTGTCCAAGAAGAACTCATACTTGGACAACTTTTTATACAGCTTCTCCTTCCTCAGCACATCCAACACAATCCGTAAATGCTCCGCGTTCTCCTCTGGTGTCTTTGAGTATATGAGTATGTCGTCGATGAACACCACCATGAACTTGTCAAGGTACTGATGGAACACCTTGTTTATCAAGTTCATAAATACCGGTGGGGTATTAGTCAATCCAAACGGCATCACCATAAACTCATACTGACCATACCGAGTTCTAAAAGCAGTCTTCGGTATGTCCTACAACTTCACTTTTACTTGGTGGTAGCCTGATCTCAAGTCTATCTTAGAAAATATCTTGGCACCACTCAACTGATCGAACAATTCATTAATCCGTGGCAAAGGATACTTATTCTTAATAGTTAGATTATTCAATGCCCTATAATCAATGTACATGCGTACTGATCCATCCTTCTTCGGTATAACTCCCCACGGTGAAGAACTCGATCTGATAAACCCCTTATCCTGTAATTCATCCACCTGCTTCTTCAGCTCGACCAGCTCGCTATTGTTTACTCTATAGACATGCTATAAAATTGGTTCTGCACCTGGCACCAAGTCTATAGAGAATTTAACATCTCGATCTGGCGGCAATCCTGGCAATTCCTCAGGAAACACATCAAAGAACTTTGCTATCAACGGATGCGAAAACTCCTTGTCTTCCACCATAGCTCCATAAATAATATCTTCTCCCTGCTCTGCAGCTCCTCTAGCAAACTCAAACTCTGGCTCTCCTGGCAGACCAAACAAAACTCTACCTCCTCTACAATCTATACTAGCACGGTGCCTACTCAACTAATCCATCCCAAGTATAATGTCGTAACTCGGAAGTGGCATTACAAGTAGACACGCACTCAACTCTCGGCCTCCCAGAGTAACTCTTCAATCCTTGCAAATATCATTAACCAGGATAATGCCTCCCCCGGTCATGATCTTGCAAGTCCTAAGAAAAGACTCAGCTACCAAACCATGCTTCAGAGCAAAATAAACAGATATAAAACTATGGAAAGCACCACTATCAAACAAAGTTAAAGCTGGAATAGAATTAATATGGCACATGATATAATACATTCAAAGAAAGGACAATTTTAAAGGTCAAATATCAATATCAAGGAAGAACAGTTGAATGTATCAAAAGAATTTTTTCTAGATGTGATTGAGTATTCTCAGCCTATAGCATATATCCTATATCCTGAAATAGGCTCGTAATAACACTCAATTCAGAGTACCACTACGAATCGTACTAATTGTGACCTAGAAGACCTGCATGGGCCAACACTAAAAATGTATTACGACCCGCACCCGCTGTAAGGGTACAAGTCGGGAACAACGCCAGCCTACGCCGCAGAATCGGCGGTAGAACGCTATTTGGGTAATCTATCTAATAATATAATAAGCCACCAACAATATCAATATACTCAATCACAGATCTAAGATGAAGAATAGCATGAATATGGTAAAGAATAGAATAGTCACAATATAACTCATGAGTCAAAATAATAACATCACCGAGTCTGAAAAAATACTAACAATAAGCTGGAGACAAATCCAGTACAAGAGAATACTAAGAAGCTACAAGTTCCGGGTCATCTGTCTCAGTCGGGATGAGTCCCTCCTGAGCCAGGGTCTCTGACTCTAATCCCACAATATCCTGAGGCCCATAATGTGTAAGGTACCACTCCTCAGTGTCATCTGGAGAAAATATATCCAGTCAGAAAAGGAGCAGAGTACATCTCTAACAGTAGTTTTAATCAATGATAAAAACTATGTAACAGTAAATAGACGTGAATATACAAGATGCAACAATAGATACAAGAGATATACAATAAAGAAAATACTGTAAATAAATATGAGAATGAACAATATGACAATGAACAAGAATAATAATGACTAAGTGTGTGAGTACTAGCTTTAACATGTGATCGGCTTGGGAACTTGTACAAGAAAACTTGCACAGGAATAATGGCCTGGTTAGTCATACGTGTGGTGTATGACCAACACTCACAGGAAAATAAGACATGCATAAGAAGGGTATGATTACATATCTACACTAAAATACTCTCCACTCCCGACTGGTATAGGGGATCCAACCATGGTAAGCTATGGCACGGGATTCTCCAGGAAGATAGCGACTTTTCCCGAGAATCAGTGTCTGTATATGTACAAGAAGAACAATAAAACAAAACTTGCACAAGATATACCATATACCAAGGAATAACATCTCATGACGAGATCCGGATATACCAATCTGTGTAACCATCGTGTCAAAAAAAATATGGATATCTATACTAGATACAATAAACATAGAGGATATCATAAATGAGAAACTATCAGAGAATGTACTCGCCTAAAGTCCGGTGAATAGTCTCACAGATGTCTGATACGGTGCCTCGAAGACCTAAATATGGAATATAATATCAAAAATAGGTTTTGGAATAAAAATAAGTTAAACTAGTCAACATCTAGGTCAAATAGCTATTTCTAAGTCAAAATAGTCAAACTAGGTCAACTCTAAGTCAAATCGATCAAACTTGGTCAAACTACATATTTCTAAGTTGTATGAGTATATCTCAATGATATTGGGTTCATAAACTATGAAACTAGGTCATACAAGCTAAATCTAGGATACCAAGATATTGTATCGCAAGATACGCAAACAAGAGATATGAATTAGTATATATATATATCCAAATAATATTAAATATAATAATCCTAATTACAATTGCAAAATGGATACATTGGTTTTGAACCAACTCGATATTGCACTACTAAACCCCCATCTTGATACCCAAACCCAATACCTTGAGTATCCTCAATACCTGGTCATTTACCTTGGTATCTCAAGGTAAATGTGATTCTAATATATATAGTAGCTACCCAATCTAATGACTAACATATATATAGTTACTAACTAAACTAGGTACTAATAATGAGATAGTTAAATAACTAGTTAACTAATCATAGTAACTAGCTTACTACTAAGAGCTAATCATTAATAATAACAAGTGTATCACTAACTATTACCCAAATCTAAACTATTTTTAACTGTTAGATATACTAGTTACCATCTAATATACATTCAATACAAGGATACATATACTACATATACCAACTAACCTTACTACCTTGCTAATTGCTACTGAACATATTACTTCCCACTGATGTAAACTGCTGTTGCAGTTGCGAGAAGCTGCTGCTGGTGCTGTCTCAAGCTGCTGCTGCTACTGCAGATGCTCTTATAAGCTGTTGAAGCTACTGCAGAAAGCTGTTGTTGCTGCTGCTGGTAACTGCTGCTACTGCTTCTATAAGCTGTGGCTGTTGTTGCTGGTAAGTGCGCTGCTGCTTCTATAAGCTGTCGCATCTGTTGTTGTAAGCTGCTACTGCTTCCCCTGCAGCTTCTGCAAGCCGAGCCTCAACCCCTCTTCTGCACACACACACACAACAACACACATACGTACACATGGATTCCTCTACATATATATGTACACATAGATATATATACACTTATCAATATACATATATACATATATACCTAAGTAATCATACCATCATATATACAACATATATAAATATAACCATACACATATAGATATGTACATATACCTATGAACTACTAGATATAGTATCCCATACACATATGCCTATATAGATATAGTATCTCATATATATATATATATATATATATATATATATATATATATATATATAAATATGTATAAACATAATACTTATACTTTTATATATGAATACATATATTACCAATAACTAAGAACAAGGAAATTGAATCTAGAATTGAAATGCAACAAACACATGGAGTGCATCGCACCCGTATCACACTAGATCTATGATACGCTTGCGACACGAGTCCACCACACAACCAAACGTACCCCGAAGAACACGAACAATTCTAATATATTATTTATGAATAATATGAAGAGTCAAACATATATCTACGTGTCTGTGTCAAAATATGACATGCACAAAGCCCCGTGTCGGAGGAAAAATCCCCAAATCAATACATATCACCAAATTATTGGGATTCGATCTACACATACCCAATTATGGACACGACACTAGCCACAAAAATACAAACACATGTTAAATTGATCTATAGGACCAATTGACAAACACAACAAGTGTCAATCTCGGAATTCTCCCAAAATTGACACAAAAAGTACCAAAACTTTCTCAATAGGCCTCCTATGAACTCAATTCTAATTCCTATGGGCAGCCTATGCATATGGCTTGGTTTCTCATGGTTAATTCTCAGATTTAGAACCTAATTAAAAGAAAAAAACTGAATTGTACAAACTGGGAGATAGATTTCCAATGCAACCTCCAAATATGATAAAATTGGCCTTCAACTTGTAGATCTATGCTCCTCTTTATAGATCCTTGCTTCCTCATTCTAGATCCTTTCTCTACTAGCCTCCAATGGTGATTTGGGAAGAAATTGGGATAAAATTTGGTAGAAAAATAATGTGGGAATGAGGGAATTTGGTTGAGAGAAATTCTAGATCTAGATTTGAAATAAAAAGAGGAGAGAGAAACTTTTCCTCCCTCTTTATGTAGGCCGCCCCCTTGCCCCTTCCTCAAGCTACTATGTAATATCCATTATACCTCTTGGGGCCTCTCATGAAGAAATAATTAAGAAAAAAATGTTCTAGTCTAATGGTTTAATTAAACTAATCATCCTCCTAATGAATGGGCTTCTATTTGGGCTCAATTCTAACAATTAATACATGTTGGTCCATGAGTCTAAACTAAACTAGTTAGGTCCACTAACATAAGTCCAAAATAATAATCTAACATCTAACCATAATTAAATAATACAATAAATAATTATACAACATGCAAAATATTTAATTAATTATGAAATTACCAAAATACCCTTTTCTAGAATATATGGTAGTGACACATTCCGGATAATCGGCCGATATCAAAAGCTCTGTATCGGATGGCTCCTGCCGAATTAAAAGAACTGAAGTCACAACTACAAGAGTTACTAGATCGTGGCTACATTCGTCCCAGTATTTCACCTTGGGGAGCTCCAGTACTGCTTGTGAAGAAGAAAGACGGCACAATGCGTCTTTGCATAGATTATCGGAAATTAAATAAAGCGACAGTCCAGAACAAGTATCCGTTGCTAAGAATTGATGATCTGTTTGACCAACTTCAGGACATAACATTATTTTCAAATATTGATCTTCGTTCAGGATATCATCAGTTGAAGATCAAACCAGAGGATATTCCAAAGTTAGTTTTCGTATAAGATATTGACACTTCGAGTTTTTGGTTATGCCTTTTGGTTTGACCAATGCTCCAACGACTTTCATGGATATGATGAATCGAGTATTCCGACCCTTCTTAGAAAAGTTCGTCGTCGTGTTCATCGATGATATCTTAATCTACTCGAGAGACAAAAAAAACTCATGTTGTACATTTAAGGACCGTATTGCAGACATTTTGTGAACATCAATTATATGCGAAATTAAGCAAGTACGAGCTCTGGATGAGTAGTATGGATTTTCTTGGGTATGTTATTTCAGCAGATGGTATATCAGTTGCCCCGAAGAAGATAGAGGCAGTGGTGGACTGGAAACAACCTACATCGGCTAGTGAAATCAGAAGTTTTTTCGGCTTGGCTAGCTACTATCGGAGATTCGTAAAGATTGTATCGCCTCTTACTCGCCTCACCCAAAAGGGAGTAGTATTTAAATGGACAGACGACTGTGAGAGAAGTTTTTAGGAACTGAAGTAGCGGCTCATCTCGGCTCTAACTTTTACTCTTCCAGATGGACCTAAGGGATTTTAGATATACATCGATGCATCTCGGTTCGGATTGGGATGTGTTTTTACGCAGCGTGGAAAGGTAATTGCGTATGTCTCTAGACATATGAAACAACATAAAAAGAATTATTTGACGCATGATTTTGAACTTGCGGCAATTGTGTTTGCATTAAAATTGTGGTAACACTATCTCTATGGAGTATCCTACGAGATCTTCATGGATCACAAAATCCTTAAGTACATATTCACGCAAAAGAAATTAAACTTGAGGCAACGACGATGTATGGAATTGCTAAAGGATTATGACTTGATGATTGCTTATACGCCGGAAAAAGCAAAAGTTGTGGCATATGCATTGAGTTAGAAATTCCTCGAATCATTATCTGTGTCAAGTAGGTTACTTCAAGAGTTGGAAGAAATGGGCATCAAATACAAAGTTCGTACACAGGGAGCGCAGCTGGCTCAATTGTAGTTAGAACCAAACTTGCTTGAAAAGATCAAATTCGCGCAATAGGATGACATATTCCTACATAAGATACGCGAGTTGATTTCAGTAGAAAAGATAACCAATTTCGTGGAATACGAGAATGGAACGTTGTGGCTTAATGGCATATTATGTGTACCTAAGGATGATGAACTCATGAAGGAAATACTGACTGGGGCTCATTATGCTAAGTATACCTTGTATCCAGGAAGTACCAAAATGTACAAGGATTTGTACACAATATTTTGGTGGCATAGCATGAAGAAAGATGTGGCATTGTTAGTGTCACGATTTCTGAATTGTCAACGTGTGAAGGCAGAACACCAGCGACCCGATGGAGAGTTGCAAAACCTCGCTATTCCAGAATAAAAGTGGGAGGACATCTCAATGGATTTCATAGTGAGCTTACCAAGGACGCTAAAGGGAAATAATACGATTTGGGTCATCGTGGATAGACTGACCAAGTCGGCTCATTTCATAGCAATAAAAAATACATGGAGCGTTGACCGTTTGGCTCAAATTTACTTAGATCAGATTGTCTGGTTACATGGAGTGCCAGTTTCAATTGTGTCAGATAGGGATGGACGATTCTTGTCTCAATTCTGGAAAAGCCTTCAGGCGGTAATGGGCACCAATTTGCATTTCAGCTCGACGTACCATCTGCAGACTGATGGGAAGACCGATAGAGTAAACCAAATCCTAGAAGATATGTTACGACTGTGCATGTTAGATTTTAAGGCAAGTTGGGCTACCTATCTATTCCTGGCAGAGTTCGCTTATAATAATAGTTATGAAGCGAGTATGTAGATGGCCCCATATGAAGCACTGTATGGACGCAAGTGTCGATCACCGATATGTTGGAAGAAAGTTGGTGAATAACAAGTACTAGAATCGGAACTTATTGAACAAGCCATCGAGAAATTTCGCATGGTTTTGAAAAATCTTTGATTTGCTCAAAGTCGTCAGAAAAGCTACCCAGATGTATATAGGCGACCTTTGGAATTCATGGAGGGTGATCATGTGTTCCTAAAGGTGACACCTATGCGATATGTTATGCGGTTCGACGTCGAAGGAAAGCTGAGTCTACAGTTTGTCGGACCTTTCGAGATTCTAGATAGGGTGGAACCAGTGGCTTATCGACTTGCACTACCTCCTACTTTCGTGGAAGTGCACGATGTCTTCCATTTTTCCAACTAAGGAGATACATGCATGACCCGAATCACGTAGTAAACTTCGATCAGCTTGAGCTGAGTGCCGACCTATCTTACTCGGAAGAACCTGTTCAAATCCTAGACAGGAAAGAGAAGACCATACAAAATCGATCAGTGGCTTTGGTCCGTGTGTTGTGGCAAAATCATGCAATTGAGAAATCGACATGGGAGCTTGAGGAAGAGATGTGGAAGCAGTACCCTTCCTTCTTCGATAACATAGAGGTAGAACCTTTGTTTTAATTTTTGAGAAAGAAACTTTTTCTTAGTGGTATATTATATAGTGTCCCGCTCCTAGCGGTGCACTATATAAGGCTTATGGCTCGATTAACTTAGTCAAAATTGAGTATAGGAAAACTTAATGGCAGAATCAATCACGAACAATACAATAAACTTTTCCAATTGATGGATCGGTTTCTGTTGGAATGAGTCCAATAGCTTTCGTTGGAGTTTTGGTTAGCTTTCTAGGATTTTTGTTGCTTGGTTTTGATGAACGCATTTTTGTGATTAGTTTTCGATGATTGATTATTTAGCCCATTTTTATTGATTGCATGCATTCATTCTAGAGAACTCTAAGAGAAATGAAGATGGTAGGCTAACCAATTATTAGTGCCAATGCAGATAGACGGGTGATCGGAGCCTGAGCGAACAAGCGTATTTTCTCTTTCGACATTCTCTATTTGGTGAGCAGTTCTGTCCCTTCTTCTCTACTCCTTCATGCCAATAATCAATAATGCTATCTTGTAACCTTGCTAAGTCTAATGATCGATAAAGCCACTAATGCCAGAAGTTTTATACCACTATTATAAATTAATAGAATTGCATTGATAAGAGGGAAGTTCAATTATGTACCATAGGGAAGGATATAAGCATTGTGTCATGGTTTGGTGACATGACTTAGCAGTAAATTGGAGTCTACGGACTACCAATCGAATCAAATAAATAAGTATGCTGAAATGAGAATGGGGAAATATGCAGTGCTGCTCTAAATATTTCAATACCTTACACTGCTATTTATGCTTATTATATAGTCGTAGATGCATTGTATGGTCATGGAAAACTTGTGCACAAGGTAGTAAATTTTCTCGAATGAAACTTAGGGCACTGGGGACCGTTCGGCCCGGGGGAAATAGTAGCACTTTTGCAGCGCTGGGTATAAATGAGACATTCATTGAGGCTTACTACCTTCTTTGAATGGCGCATCTCACGCCCATCAAAGTCCTATACGGCATGTCCATCTTAGTGCTATACCACAAATGACCCAGTAGGAATGAGTTGCATACTAATGATGTCTTATGCAGGGGCGGTAAGAACAATCATGTAAATTATACGGGAACGTCCATTGGCCGGGGTAAGGATTCCATAGGTGTGAAGCTTATATATATTTTACTGCATTAATTGTTGCTTATAAATTGTTGCCTATTAAATGTTGTATTTATAATGTTGCATATTTAACTGCTGCCTTAATCAAGAAGTGTTGGTTTAGGTGAGTGGGCCAGTTCTGCTCACTAGAACAAGTTAAGTACTGAACCACGTCTTTATGGGCAAAGCAGGTGACCGAGATACTGGGGGCTCTCAAGGGAATTAAAGCTTTTGTTGAAGTCTTTTCAAGCTTCTTCCTATTTACAAAGTATTTCAAAGGTTTCTAATAGCTGCTTTCAAGTTTTCAAGAAGTAATAAAAGGGCATAATGTATGGGATAAGAATATTATTTTATGTCAGCTAAGAATATTATTTTATGTCAGCCTATCAGTCTTTCTTTTATGCAAAGCTATGTAAGACGTTTAGACATTTCCATTTCGATACTGAAAAAATTATACTTCGTTGCAATGAATCAATAAAAGAATTATTTTCTTCCTATACAAATGTGTGTTTTATAATCTGCTCCTATGTTGTAAAACTGTTTACAAAAGATATTTGACACATGTGCACGTTCTTGCCTTATACAAGTGCAACCCAGACTTGTACGGCATCGCGTCCAGCGAGTACGATCGGTTCTGCGGAACCGAATACGATGACGAATCGGTTCCGCGGAACTGGGGTGTGACACCCTTTCTTGTACTCAATAGGCCTTCGCTTCGCATCGGCATATTTATTCATCTTGTATGCGACTTTCTCCAGAAATTCCTTGGCAATATTCGCCTTCTCCCTGAAGTCTGAGACAAACTAGTGAACCGCGAGGCTTTTTTCCGACGTCCCCATACTCAGCGTGTGCGGGACGAGCGGTTGTTGACCCATTACCAACTCAAATAGGCTACTATGGGATGAATCGCTCCTTTGGAGATTGTAGCAGAATTGGGCGATGTCCAAGTGATGTACCCAATCCCGCTAGTTGGCACTCACAAAGTGTCGTAAGTACTCCTCGAGTTGGGAATTGACCCGCTCCGTCTGTCCGTCCGTCTGCGAGTGGAAACCGATCGAGAAGTGTAGGTTCGACCCAAGGATCTTGAACACCTCCTCCAAAACTTTCTTGTGAAGTGGTGGTCTCGGTCGCTGATAATGCTTTCCAGAAGCCCTAAATCTTCACAACATGGGAAATAAACAAGCGTACGGCCTCCTCTGCAATGCAGTCCATTGGTGCAGCTATAAAGGTCCCGTACTTGGAGAATCGGTCTACCACTACAAGGATAGACCCAAGTATCCTTACCTTAGGAAAGACAGAGATAAAGTCCATTGAGATGTTCTCCCATGGTCGACTCGGTACAGGAAGAGGCTAAAGCAGGCCCTCGGGTCGCTGATGGTCCACCTTGTCTTGCTGGTACACAAGACAAGTGCGCACATAGTCCTCCATATCCTCGCACATGTGAGGCCAATAGTAGGTGGCATCCAACAATGCCAATGTCCTCTTCTGACCCGGATGTCTAGCCCACTTGGTGTCATGGCATTTCTTGAGTAGTTGCCTTCGCAAGCCACCCTATTTGGGCACAACTACCTTATTGTCCTTTGTGTAGAGAAGCCCGTCCTTCAGCCAAAACCTTAGCGTCTTACCTTATCGAGCGAGCTTCACCAAAGCCTATGTCAATGGGTCCTCAGCCATACCAATCTTGACATGCTCAAGTATGTCACCCTTGATCAAGCACACCATTCCTAGATCGGCCTTCCTACTGAGTGCATCAGCCATATGGTTCTCCTTGTCCGGCTTGTATCGCAGCTCCATGTCAAACTCGGCCAAGAAGTCTGGTCATCTCGCTTGCTAGGGGGACAACTTCTTCTGCGTTTGGAAGTAGCTCGTGGCGACATTGTCTGTCATCATCACGAACTTGGTGCCAAGAAGATAGTGACGCCACATATGCAAGCAATGTACCACTGCGGTCATCTCCTTTTCTTGTACAGTGTAGCACCACTCTGTGTTATTCAACTTGCGGCTCATAAATGCAATGGGGTGCCCTTCTTGCACTAACAACCCTCCAATGGCAAAGTCGGATGCGTCAGTATGCACCTCCAATGGCTTGGAGTAGTCCGGCAATGATAAGACCGATTCCTCCATCACTGCCCTCTTTAGTGCATCAAATGCCTCCTCGTATTTGGAAGTCCAGCTCTATGCGCAATCCTTCCGCAATAGGTCTGTGAGTGGTACAACTATGGCTGAGTATCCTCGGATGAATCGTCGATAGTAGTTCGCCATGCCTAAGAATGATCGCAGCTCCATCGGCCTGGTGGGAGCCTCCCACTCCCGTATGGCCTGGACCTTCGTCTTGTCTATCCATATCTTGTCACGTCCGATCCAACACCCCAAGAAAGGCACCTCTTCTTGGGCAAAGGAATATTTCTCCCGCTTGACGAAGAGTTGGTTCTCCCTTAGCACTTGGAAAACTACCTTCACGTGCTCGATATGCTCCTCCATCGGGTTTGAGTACACGGCGATATCATCGAGATACACCACGACGAACCGATCGAGAAATGGGTGGAAGAGCTTGTTCATCAAAGTGCAGAACGTTGTCAGAGCATTTGTTAGACCAAAAGGCATAACTAAAAATTCATAAGCTCCATACCTCATGACGCATGCGGTCTTGGCCTCATCTCCTTCGGTTATCCACACCTGATAATATCCCGAGTGCAGATCCAACTTGGAGAAGTACCTCACACCTCCCAACTGATCGAACAAGTCTGCCACCAACGGGATAGGGTATTTTTTTTTACGGTCACCTTGTTAATTACACAATAGTAAATGCACAAACGAAGGCTTCCATTTTTCTTCTTCTAAAATAGCACTGGTGCGCCGAATGGGGCCTTAGACAGCCTAATGAATCCAACATTGAATAGCTCCTTCAGTTGCTTCTTCAACTCATCAAGCTCTGGCGGGGCCATACGGTATGGGTCATCGTAGGAGGTTTTGTGCCCGGCTCTAACTCGATGGCATGGTCTACCTCCTTCCGCGGAGGTAGCCTCTTTGGAAGCTCTTGCGGCATGACATCCCCAAACTCCATGATAACGTTGCTGATCTCAGGCAAAAGATCCCATGCACAGGCGCCTCCTCCGTCTTGAGCACCACTAGGTATGTCGTCTCTCCGTGCTTCACACCCTTCTTGAGTTGGATGGTTGAGAGAGCTTTCCCTTTCACAGACTTGCCTCGTGCAACCTTTACCATATACGGTGAGCCCTCCTCCATGATCCCGATGACTTCCAAGTGTGGCATTGGAACTGCTTTTGCTGAAGTCAGGAAGTTTATCCCTAGGATCATCTTGAAGTCGTCGAGAGGTACGACCATGAGACTGGTGATTTCCTTCCAGTCTCCCACCTCTATCTTCACACTCTTAGCCACCCCTACACGAGGTGAGCCGCTGAGTTGACCGCCTTCGTATTGCTTGAGTCATTCTCTAGCACCAGACCCAAGAGCTGGACCTCCGTGTCCGAGACGAAGTTGTGTGTTGCCCCAGTGTCAACCATCGCCCTTGTACTCTGGTCGTTGATCTTTACGTCCACGTACATAAGTTCTTAATTCAGAGCTTTGGTCAAGACGGACTTGCTCTTCAAGGAATTGAGCAAGCGTTAGGCTCCCATTTGAGCCCCCATCATTGGTCCTTCATTCTCGGCCTCCTCACCTTGGACCGGGTTCACCCGCTTTCCTTTGTTCTTGTAGTCGCGGGCGAAGTGATTTCCTTCGCACACTAAGCATTCTATTTTGCGCTCCGTCAGGGGCTTCGCAAGTTGCTTGTCCTTCGACGAGGCCTCCTTTTCGTTGACTTTTTTCTTCCCCCACCATTGCCCTTGGTGGTGGTCTTTGTCTTGGGCTTGGACGTATCATTCCGTCGATACTCCATTAGCTTCTCAACCGCTGAGACGATCGTGTTCAGGTCTTGGACACGCTGCCTGTGCAACTCTTGCACCGTGCATGATTGTAGACCGTCAAGGAAGAAGAATAGGCGGTTGTCTCAGCCCATGTTGGATATGGTAAGCATGAGACGAATGAACTCCGCAACATGCTCATTGATCAACCCAGTGTTCTTGAGTTGACGCAAGCCTCTCCTTGCCACGAACTCAACATTTTTTGGGTAGAATTGAGACTTGATCTCCTTCTTGAGATCATCACAAGTCTCGATTGAGCACAAACCCTTCTCCTTTTCAATGCACCTACTACGCCACCAAAGAATAGTATCATTAGTGAAATAAATAGACGATGTATTTACCTTATTGGCTTTGTCCTTGATGCAAATCGTCTTAAGGTACCGCTCAATGTTCCATAGGAAGTTATCCACTTCCTTTGCGTCTCGAGCACCATTGAAGGATTTTGGCTCTGGGTACTTTATCTTAGGTGCCGCCTCCCTACCCAAAGACCCACTATTGGCGATGGCTTTCTCAAGAATAGCAGCTTTAGTCTTGAGTTCTTCGCGTAGTTCAGCAATCTCCACCTTCATAGCCTGACATTCCTCCTCGAACCCAGCTTGCATCTCGCAAAGTTGCTCTCGGAACAGCGCCATGGCATTGGCGATATCGCTCTCCAAACCATGAGAGAACTCTTCGTAAGCCATTTGATTTTTCTCCACTTGCGCCTCTACGCCCATCACGCCATGCTCCAAGAGTTCCAAGCGGGATATCAGATCACCAAGGGCCAGCTCTAACATCGGCTCCTTGCTTCTTCCCCTTCTGGTGTTCCTCTTAGGCAATGCGGGACACTGGTCGTTGACAAACTTGGATGTCGACATGGCTACGATCGACCTTCGCTCTGATACTACTTGTCACAGACTTAGTAATTTTTTCTTCACTATGACTCGTGTAGCACACAAGCTTCCTCCTTGAATACCCGTGCAAGCCTTCCCGACCGAACTTAGCTAGATCGCTAAGAAAAATAAAGAATATTGAAGCAAGATAGAAACTTGAAGACTTCTTTATTACTATTATAAAAGCTTACAAGTTTTCAGAGGTGAGGAGCAAATGAGTCTCCCCCTATTTATATTGCCTCAAGGGCTTACAGGAACCTTCTGGAATGAGAATATTCCATGTATTATTCTCGGAAATATGCTAAAAATTATTCTATATCCTAAGAATATTTTATACATTATTATTAATGCCAAATAACTAAAATGGAAGCCTCTATAATGGAAAGTGCATTCCTCCATGTGCAGAATTATATTCTTCCATGTGCAAAATTCTAAAAACTTTCCGGATCTTGGTGGGGCCACAAAATATGGTGCCTGGCAGACGACTGTTGTTGCTCCTAGTGCTCGTCTTGGTCGATCTGGGAACGTATAACTTGGCGAGGCCGGCAGATGGGGGCTCGGTCTGGCCGTCGAGCTCGGGGAGGGAGGTCGTCTCAGCATAGCAGCTCGCGGTCGCTGCTACATGCTGCAGATGCATGCATGCAGTCAAGGCATTCGCGGCCTGCAAGGAAGACATCGGGGTGCATGAACCACTCTGGCAGGCAGGCGAACTCTCAGGGCGATCCCGACGCGGTGGGGCATGAATAGCAATGGTGAGGTGAAGAGAAGGAGAGGAAAGGGGTGTTTGAGTGCCGAATATTCATGGGTTAACAGTGAGCTATTGGGTACTATTTACGTTCTTGCAGGAAAATGGGTGTTTGAGTACAAAAATGCTATTTGTCGTCCAAACTTTTTGGGAGAAGCCATCTCTGGCAGATGACATATCAAAATTTAACATTGAAATTAAAATTAACATTAAAATTTAAATTTAAATTAATATTAATATTAAAATCAATATTAACATTAATATTAAATTAACATTAAAATTAATATTAATATTAATATTAATATTAATATTAATATTAATATTAAAAAAATTTGGTGATTAATTTTTTGGGTTAAAATTTGTCATGTCAGCTGTCATATCAGATGTAACATAATGAGAGATGGTATCATCCAATTTTTTTGGAGACAAATAGCAAAATTAATTTGAGTGCAGTTGTTGGTTAGGACACTGCTCACGTGGTTGACAACGGAGAGAGAAGGGAGATATTGATTCAATTGATTAATTAATTAGCTAGACCATAAGAGTTTATAATACATACATTTAAGGTAAGTTAATTAGAAAGATCCTTATATAAGTAAAGAATAATGAGTAACGAATTCAATAACACCCAATAATATTAATCTAGTCAAATAAAAAGGCAAATGGTCTTAAATAATAAAATTATTTGTTTGGAGAATAACTAAATTATTTTTATCAATAACAATAATAATAACAAGAAGGAATAATGTAAACACCCTATATTTTTAGATTTTTAAAAATCAATTTTTGGAATTAATATACATTTTTCAGGAATTTACATAGGTCCTGTAGTGAGTTTATAATTTTTAATTGCCAATAAATAACTTTAAATGAAATGAAAATATGATTTTATGGTGTAAAATAGAAAACCGGACTTAGGGTAATTTTCTGGGATTTTATTGGGCCTCAGACCTATTTTTAAAAGCCTAAAAACTATTTTTTAATTAAATTAATTAATTACTGTTTTATAATTATTATTATTATTTTTTTTTTTTTTTCTGTTTTTCTAGTTTTGGGCCCGGCCCGGCCCAGTGGGCCGAGCCCAGTGACCCAGCCCGCCTAGCCATCCTAGCGGGTCGGGCGGGTCCGCCAACCCGGATCCGCGCCCGACCCGACCCGCTTCTTCTTCCCCTCCCCCACTTCGCCTGCCCGCGTCCTACACTCCGCCCGCCGGAAAAGGCGCCGCCCACCGCAATTTTCGGCCGCCACGACCGCCTCCCTCTCCGAAACCCTCGCCCACGTCGCCCTGACCACGGCCAACCCCTCCCCGAGCCCCCTATATATAAACCCTCCTTCACCTTCGCCTCCTCCTCCAGAATCCTCTTCCCTCGTCGGAACCCTAGATCCGACCCCTCCCCTAGCCGCTGCCCTCCGCCTCCCAACCGCCGAGAGCCGGCCAGCCCCCTCCAGAACCACCCTCCTCCTCCTCCCCTCTCCAGAAACCCCCTCGGCGCCGCCCTAGCCGTCGACCAACTCCCCAGACCCCCCCCTCTGCCGGCGTCGCGTGTCCCCGAGTCCAGCCAGCCAAGACACGGCAGAGCCCAGCTCTAGGCCGGACACAGCGCGAACACAGCATCCAGGACACGAACTCGCGTGTCGGACACAGGAAAACCCCGGTTTTTCGGGTCCCCTTCAGGTACTCGTATCTTGCACCCTGTATCTCCGATTTCGATTCTGTAAATTTCTACGCGAAGCCTGTATGACCCTCTCGGTGCCCGGATAAACCGCTCGGGGCATCGCGTCCGGTGGTGATCGCACACCGCGATCCAAAAACAGGAAAAACCAGACCCTGTTTGACCCCGGAACTGAGTGCGCCCCGCCAAACGGGATAACTTGGTCGCGTGCGGTCTTCACAGATACGTGCGCGTCGTTGATACGGACGTGTGGAATTTTGCGAAAGCTGATTCGGGTGTGCGTGCACACCGGAATCAACGCGTATCCGCGGACATCGTCCCGTATCCGACTTTTTTGTAATTCACCCTAACTTCGTGCACACACGTCAGATTAAGACAAAACTTGCACCATCGGACTCGTAGCGATACACTGGTCCTGTGGGTCAAGTTTGGTTCGATTCTGAGAACGTTGACGAAATCGCATGTCGTGGGCCCCACAGGCCCCGCTCGACGGGCGATTTCGTGATCGGCTTATCGGAATTCAAATCTGAAAGTTCCGTTGGGTTCGTATCAGCGTTCTTGACCTGTTGACACTAAGTTTGGTGAATTTGGAGACCATTGACCATGACACATTTTTCGGTGCAAAGCGGGCCCACCGATGGACCCCGTTTTGGTCCGAAATTACCGTTTTTGTCCTTGTCTCCAAATTGGACCCAAGGACAGGCGTTCCTAGCTGTTTGACACCTTCTAAGCGTGATGGTACTATTTATTTCAGCTTTCGGAGACATCTCCAGAAATTTCCGAAACCAGGACCTAAGTGGAATCCAAACCTCAGGCAAGTGCACCTTGCCAAACTTGCAGTCATTATTTTTATATTTTTTTGTAAAAATACTCTGCTGGATGTCTTGTGCAAATTTATATAAACTGATTTAAACTGCTTAACCTAGGGAACGTATGACGTACCTAGTGTCCGATCATAGTCGGGTGCCGACACCGTACGCGGTGTTGGGTTCGTCATTTAGAGATGGATTTACGATCCCCTTACTTTGTACTTGACCTATCAAGTATCCTACAACCCAGGACACTTGACACTATCATGGCCAGAATCCTCCTGAGATATTCGTGGTGATTCTGTATAGGATACAGGACTTGATAGAGACATTTATTTATAGACAGTATGACTTGTTGCATTAGTTATAATCCCGCTGACATGGACATGAGACGTTATGGTCATGGCTTGCGTGATTACATTGGGTGGGGAGAGACACACAGGCTACAGGCTGTTCTACATATATATCTACTATTATTGTGAGGTTGTAGACTCTCCAGCAGAGCTAGACCCTTTACGTGTTATTACTGCTACCGGCTCCCCGACACAGAGCTTGTAGCGGTCTCAGCCTGAGTACTAGTGTTGCTCTCATTTGCATATCACATAGATGGTTACTTAGTTTACCCTGCTGTTCATTTATTTATTGCACTGCTTATTCATTTGGCTTATTTTATTTTGTGCCTTGCTATGTCCACTGAGGACCTGGAATGGATTATGTCCCCAGGTTTAGCAGAGGAGCAGTACCCCGAGGTATACGGGACCGGAGCTGAAGCTATTGCTGAAATAGAACCGAACACTGAAGACGAGGTAACTGCCGAAGACTTCTCCTGAGTGCCTGTTCCAGTACTCAGTATTTATTTCATGTTTATCTCTTGTTCCTGGCGTATAGAGCCAGTTTATTCAGACCTAAGTCGGGTTGTTTCTCCGACTGACTTGTTGTGATTATTGTTGCTACTTATTTCCATTCCATTATGCAGTTATTTCTTTATCTTTATGGATGAGATTAGTGTGACTTGTTGTAGTAGACCTTATTTACAGCTTAAATACGCCCTGATGGCTCCATTAAATTGGGTTATCCATCGGTGCGTGCTGCTGGCCATTGCCACGTGTCCAGTCCCTCGACATTTTGGGACTGGGGCGTGACATAATTTTTGTGGTGGCCCATGCAGGTCAGATCTAAATAGTTCGGTTTCAACTTAGGGACCGGACAGGCCTGCAATAAGATAGGTTATAGGATCTCATCCATTGATTGAATCGTTTTTGAACTCTATGTCGAATTCAATTTAATTGCTTGAATTGCATCATGTTTTGATTCCTCTGTGCATTCTCATTGTTTCCTTTTGGTGCAGAGTTATGGATCCCAGAAGTGGTGACGAGACCCCCTTGGGTACACCGACTGAAGCAGGGTTTACCTGTAAAGCTGGAACGACGCCAGATACCAGAGGACAATTCTCCCAGAGCAATCAAACTGGCCAGCCAAGTTCCAGGTTCAGGCGTGATGACATCCCTCCTCCTCCCCAGTTCCCTCCTACGATGCCTGCCTTTCCCCCAGGACAGGCAATGGACGGCCAGCAAATGTTCCAGATGTTCTACGCAATGATGCAGGCCCAACAGCTGACTCAGCAGGAGGCCCAACGCCGAGAGGCCGAGAACCTAAGGAACAGCCTAGTCGCAGCGTTGGAGCATGCAAATCTACCAAATAGGTGGCCAGCGACGGGATCCATCACGGATTTCCGCCAACTTAAGCCCCGTACCTTCTCGGGCAAGGAAGGGCCAACTGAAGTGCATGAATGGCTTACAAACACATAGCATCAGTTGGAGGCCGCCGAACTACCAAGGGACAAATGGATGACTGTCGTCAGGATGCAACTGACGGACAACGCACATCATTGGTGGCTGTCCGAAGAAAGAAGGCTCGGACATGATCAGGTTACCTGGGAGGAGTTCTCCAGACTCTTCCAGGAAATGTACATCCCTGCTGTGGCTCGGTCAGAACTCCGAGACAGATTCAACCGCCTGATCCAGGGCAACATGACGGTGGAGAAATATAACGCCGAATTCATTCGTTTGAGCCGCTTCGCCCCTTCGCTAATTCCTACCGAAGAGGAGAAGGCGGAGAAGTTCTTTGATGGGCTTAGGTTCGAGCTTCAGAAGTTAATCGGATCAGTCGCGCCCACCTCTTACACCGACGTCCTAGCTGCAGCACGTCGGCTGGAGCACATTACTCGGAGGGAATCAAGCCTGAAACGTCCCTTCTCCTCCGCACCGTCCAAGTCATCACCAGGGGAATCTGCTAAACGGCCCCAGAAGAGCCCGCCTCCAAGAGCAGCAACTAAGAACCTGCCTACTTGCCATTACTGCAGCAAGGTAGGACATATTGAAAAGGAATATCGACGCAAGCTGGGACTCTGCCTGGTTTGCGGATCTGGACAACACTTCTCAAAGGACTGCTCGGAACGTCGAGAGGGAGTTCCGAATCAACCAGCTCCACCTGCAGCTCTTCCAGCTGGGGGAGCAACACAGACAGGGCCTGGAGGAGCCAGGCCACCTCTACCACCTCAGGCAGCATTGTTCCAGCAAGCTCGTCAGTAAAGGGGTCCCGCTCAGGGACGAGGTCAGGCATATGCACTAGCAGTCACTGAAGAAGCTACGGCAGGCGAAGTGATAGCAGGTACCATATTAGTAGCTTCAATTCCTGCTGTAGCATTATTTGATTCTGGAGCTTCGCATTCATTTATTGCTGCTAGCTTCGTAGCCACACATAGAATAGCTACCGCACCTCTCTCGAAGATGAAGAGAATTCTAACGGGAGGTGGAATTATCCCGGTTAGTGATACTTGTAGATCATGTTCGGTAGTAGTCTATGGCCGAGAGATGCGAGCCCAATTCCTGATCTTTTCTATGCCTGATTACGATGTTGTACTTGGTATGGACTGGTTAAGTCAGTACCATGCGACACTGGATTGCCGGCTTGGAAAAGTGATATTTAGACCCCCTAGCCTTCCTGAGTTTGAATTTCTTCGAGGAGCTGTAGAACAAGGGGTCCAGCCAACTCTTAGGGTATTGACTGTAGAAGAAGATTCAAGTTACCCAAGAGTCATAACGGAGTTTGTGGATGTATTTCCCGATGACCTTCCAGGTTTACCACCTGATCGGGAGATAGAATTCACAATAGACCTAACTCCAGGAGCCGAACCTATCACTTCATCGGTATATTGGCTAGCACCTAAGGAGTTAGTGGAGCTGAAAACACAAGTTGACGACCTTCTGGAGAAAGGATTTATCCGGCCCAGTGTTTCAGCATGGGGAGCACCTATACTTTTCGTACCCAAGAAGGACGGATCTGTACGGCTGTGCATTGATTACAGAGCCCTTAATGCTGTAACTATTAAGAACCGGTACCCATTACCACGCATTGATGATTTGTTTGACCAATTGAGTGGTGCTAAGGTATTCTCAAAGATTGACCTTAGATCCGGTTATCACCAGATTAGGGTGAAGAAGGAAGATATCCCAAAGACGGCCTTCAGAACTAAGTATGGACATTATGAGTTCCTAGTTATGCCGTTTGGTTTAACCAACGCACCCGCCGTATTTATGAGTTTGATGAACGGGGTCTTCCATCAGTACTTGGATAAGTTCGTGGTGGTATTCATTGATGATATCCTAGTCTACTCCAAGAACCACGAAGAGCACGAGGAACACCTCAGAATTGTGCTAGAAACCTTGAGAAGGGAGAAGCTATATGCCAAACTCAGCAAATGTGAGTTCTGTATGGACAAGGTGCCATTCTTAGGACATATTATCTCGGGTGAAGGACTGTCTGTGGACCCAGAAAAAGTCACTGCTATAGAAACCTGGCCTACCCCTACCTCTGTTGCAGAAGTGAGAAGTTTTCTTGGACTTGCTGGGTATTACCGGCGGTTCGTAGAAAAATTTTCAAGGATCACAGAGCCGATGACTAAGCTGACGCGGAAGGATCAGGAGTTCATATGGACGGAAGAATGCCAGAATGCCTTTGAAGAATTGAAGAGGCGTCTAACAACAACACCAGTCTTGACTCTTCCCTCAGGGTCAGGAGATTTTGTTGTATATAGTGATGCGTCCGGCAGTGGACTAGGTTGTGTCTTGATGCAACATGGCAAGGTTATCGCTTATGCATCGAGGCAGCTGAAGGTCCACGAGAAGAACTACCCAACACACGACCTGGAGCTAGCTGCAGTGATTTTTGCATTGAAGATCTGGAGACATTATCTGTATGGAGAGAAGGTCGAGATATTCACTGATCATAAGAGCTTGAAGTATGTTTATACACAGAAGGAGCTCAACATGAGGCAAAGGCGTTGGCTTGAGTTGATGGTGGACTTTGACATCGATCTGCAGTACCACCCGGGGAAAGCAAATGTTGTAGCCGACGCCCTCAGCAGAAAACCCTCGGCTTATTTCTTGACGGAGCAGCCTCAGCTATTACAAGACTTGCAAGATCTTCAGATAGAGGTTGTTCTACCTGGACAAAATGGTTTGCTGGCTAACCTCGAAGTGAAGTCATCGCTGGTGGAGAGAATCAAGGAAGCTTTGCCTAATGATGCCAGATTCCGAAGGCTGAGAGAAAGAACAGAAGCAGGCTTGCAGACGGGACTTCACATCCACGAGGACGGAACATTAAGGTGCGGAAATCGCCTATGTGTTCCAAATGGAGAATTAAGGCAGGAGTTGATGACAGAAGCCCATAGCTCCATATACTCGGTTCATCCAGGAGGAACCAAGATGTACCGGGACTTAAGACAATATTACTGGTGGCATAGAATGAAAAGGGAGATTGCCCGCTTTGTGGCAAAATGCTTAGTCTGCCAGCAGGTGAAGGCCGAGCACCAAAGGACTGCAGGTATGTTGCAGCCACTTCCCATCCCTGAATGGAAGTGGGAGCATATTACCATGGACTTCGTCACTGGATTTCCAAGATGCCCTAGTGGTAAGGATGCAGTATGGGTCATCGTGGATCGGCTCACTAAGTCGACTCACTTCTTGCCGTTCAGAGTCGGACAATCCACGGAAGTACTAGCCGACATGTATATGCGACAGATCGTAAAATTACATGGAGTGCCGGTTAGTATTGTATCAGATCGAGACTCGAGATTTACATCTCACTTCTGGCGAAGCATGCAAGAGAGTCTCGGCACCAGGCTCAAATTCAGTACTGCCTATCATCCTCAGACAGATGGCCAATCAGAGCGCACAATTCAGATCTTAGAAGATATGCTGTGATCATTTATACTGGACTTCGAAGGATCTTGGGAAGATTATCTGCACTTAGTGGAGTTCTCCTACAACAACAGCTATCAGGTAAGCATTCAGATGGCACCTTTCGAGGTGTTGTACGGAAGAAAGTGCAGATCGCCAATATGCTGGAGCGACGTTGGCGAACGTCAAATACTGGGTCCAGAGTTGGTAACGGAGACAGTGGAGAAAGTAAAACAGATTCAGAACCATCTCCGTGCAGCCCAGGATAGACAGAAGCATTGGGCAGATGTACACAGACGACCCCTTGAGTTCAAGGAAGGAGAGCATGTATTTTTGAGGATCTCGCCCACTAGAGGTACTATCAGATTCGGCAGCAGAGGCAAGTTAAGCCCAAGGTACATTGGGCCATTTGATATCTTGGAGCGCATTGGTGAGGTGGCTTATCGTCTTGCATTACCTCCATCCTTAGAGGGAGTGCATGATGTATTCCACGTCTCACAACTGAGGAGGTATGTGACGGACCCAAGTCATATAGTTGATCATTCTGAGATTTCGGTGGGACCTAGCCTGAGATACGAAGAGCAGCCAGTGGGTATACTCGACACCAGCGAGAAGACACTGCGAGGGCAGACAATCAGGCTGGTTCGAGTAGCTTGGAAACAGCACTCTCCTGGCGAATTGACCTGGGAACGAGAAGATGTTATGCGCCAGCGTTATCCACATTTATTTGCAGAATCAGGTAGAACCTAAGCATTCTTTAATTCTGTAAATCTTGCCTTTATAGTTTACCCTTCGATTGCGAGGACGCAATCCTCTTAAGGGGGGTAGATTGTAAACACCCTATATTTTTTAGATTTTTAAAAATCAATTTTTGGAATTAATATACATTTTTCAGGAATTTACATAGGTCCTGTAGTGAGTTTGTAATTTTTAATTGCCAATAAATAACATTAAAATAAAATGAAAATATGATTTTATGGTGTAAAATAGAAAACCGGACTTAGGATAATTTTATGGGATTTTATTGGGCCTCAGACCTATTTTTAAAAGCCTAAAAACTATTTTTTAATTAAATTAATTAATTACTGTTTTATAATTATTATAATTATTTTTATTATTATTTTTATTTCTGTTTTTCTAGTTTTGGGCCCGGCCCGACCCAGTGGGCCGAGCCCAGTGACCCAGCCCGCCTAGCCATCCTAGCGGGTCGGGCGGGTCCGCCAACCCAGATCCGCGCCCGACCCGACCCGCTTCTTCTTCCCCTCCCCCACTTCGCCTGCCCGCGTCCCACGCTCCGCCCGCCGGAAAAGGCGCCGCCCACCGCGATTTTCGGCCGCCACGACCGCCTCCCTCTCCGAAACCCTCGCCCACGTCGCCCTGACCACGGCCAACCCCTCCCCGAGCCCCCTATATATAAACCCTCCTTCACCTTCGCCTCCTCCTCCAGAATCCTCTTCCCTCGCCGGAACCCTAGATCCGACCCCTCCCCTAGCCGCTGCCCTCCGCCTCCCAACCGCCGAGAGCCGGCCAGCCCCCTCCAGAACCACCCTCCTCCTCCTCCCCTCTCCAGAAACCCCCTCGGCGCCGCCCTAGCCGTCGACCAACTCCCCAGACCCTCGGCGCCACCCTCCCCTAGCCGCGTGTCCCTGAGTCCAGCCGCCCGAGTCCGGCCAGCCAAGACACGGCAGAGCCCAGCCCTAGGCCGGACACAGCGCGGACACAGCGTCCAGGACACGAACTCGCGTGTCGGACACAGGAAAACCCCGGTTTTTCGGGTCCCCTTCAGGTACTCGTATCTTGCACCCTGTATCTCCGATTTCGATTCTGTAAATTTCTACGCGAAGCCTGTATGACCCTCTCGGTGCCCGGACAAACCGCTCGGGGCATCGCGTCCTGTGGTGATCGCACACCGCGATCCAAAAACAGGAAAAATCAGACCCTGTTTCACCCCGGAACTGAGTGCGCCCCGCCAAATGGGACGACCTGGTCGTGTGCGGTCTTCACAGATATGTGCGCGTCGTTGATACGAACGTGTGGGATTTCGCGGAAGCTGATTCGGGTGTGCGTGCACACCGGAATCAACGCGTATCCGCGGACATCGCCCCGTATCCGACTTTTCTGCAATTCACCCTAACTTCGTGCACACACGTCAGATTGAGACAAAACTTGCACCATCAGACTCGTAGCGATACGCTGGTCCTGTGGGTCAAGTTTGGTTCGATTCTGAGAACGTTGACAAAATCGCGTGTCGTGGGCCCCACAGGCCCCGCTCGACGGGCGATTTCGTGATCGGCTCATCGGAATTCAAATCTGAAAGTTCCGTTGGGTTCGTATCAGCGTTCTTGACCTGTTGACACTAAGTTTGGTGAATTTGGAGACCATTGACCCTGACACGTTTTTCGGTACAAAGCGGGCCCACCGGTGGACCCCGTTTTGGCCCGAAATTACCGTTTTTGCCCTTGTCTCCAAATTGGACCCAAGGACAGGCGTTCCTAGTTGTTTGACACCTTCTGAGCGTGATGGTACTATTTATTTCAGCTTTCGGAGACATCTCCGGAAATTTCCGAAACCAGGACCTAAGTGGAATCCAAACCTCAGGCAAGTGCACCTTGCCAAACTTGCAGTCATTATTTTCATATTTTTCTGTAAAAATACTCTGCTGGATATCTTGTGCAAATTCATATAAACTGATTTAAACTGCTTAACCTAGGGAACGTATGACGTACCTAGTGTCCGATCATAGTCGAGTGCCGACACCGTACGCGGTGTTGGGTTCGTCATTTAGAGATGGATTTACGATCCCCTTACTTTGTACTTGACCTATCAAGTACCCTACAACCCAGGACACTTGACACTATCATGGCCAGAATCCTCCTGAGATATTCGTGGTAATTCTGTATAGGATACAGGACTTGATAGAGACATTTATTTATAGACAGTATGACTTGTTGCATTAGTTATAATCCCGCTGACATGGACATGAGACGTTATGGTCATGGCTTGCGTGATTACATTGGGTGGAGAGAGACACACAGGCTACAGGCTGTTATACATATATATCTACTATTATTGTGAGGTTGTAGACTCTCCAGCAGAGCTAGACCCTTTACGTGTTATTACTGCTACCGGCTCCCCGACACAGAGCTTGTAGCGGTCTCAGCCTGAGTACTAGTGTTGCTCTCATTTGTATATCACATAGATGGTTACTTAGTTTACCCTGCTGTTCATTTATTTATTGCACTGCTTATTCATTTGGCTTGTTTTATTTTGTGCCTTGCTATGTCCACTGAGGACCTGGAATGGATTATGTCTCCAGGTTTAGCAGAGGAGCAGTACACGGAGGTATACGGGACCGGAGATGAAGCTATTGCTGGAATAGAACCGAACACTGAAGACGAGGTAACTGCCGAAGACTTCTCCTGAGTGCCTGTTCCAGTACTCAGTATTTATTTCATGTTTATCTCTTGTTCCTGGCCTATAGAGCCAGTTTATTCAGACCTAAGTCGGATTGTTTCTCCGACTGACTTGCTGTGATTATTGTTGCTACTTATTTCCATTCCATTATGCAGTTATTTCTTTATCTTTATGGATGAGATTAGTGTGACTTGTTGTAGTAGACCTTATTTACAGCTTAAGTACGTCCTGATGGCTCCATTAAATTGGGTTATCCATCGGTGCGTGCTGTTGGCCATTGTCGCGTGTCCAGTCCCTCGACATTTTGGGACTGGGGCGTGACAAATAACTTAATAATATTCAAATGTATAAAGTACACATCTATTTTTAGGAAAAACATATGAATGGGTAATGAATAATCCCAAAAAAATAAATAATAGCCTATTACTAATAACTAATAATCATTCCAATAATACATTTAATAGTTTAAATTAAATTCAAATTTTAGTAATATTAGTTATCAAAATATATGATTTTTTTTTTTTGAAAACAATCAAGGAGTTTACATCTTCTTCCCTTTCGCTCTCTCCTCCTCCTCCTCCTACGGCTCCCTATTCCACTACCTTCGCCTAAAGAATGGTCCCGCCTTCGTCGATTGATTTATCTACCATGCACACCTCCGCCTCTACTCCAATGACCTCTGCCATGCACCTCATGTTTGATGAAATCTCCCAACGGGACACTATCCACCTAGACGTCTTCATGAACACCTTCCTCCACCATGGAAAATGTAGTGTTCGTTTTAGGACATTGCACTATGTGTGGGCTTATGGCTAGTTTGACTCAGTTTGATCGAGACGAATGCATAGGGAAGATTTCTTATTCATGGATTGGCTTATGTTGGAATAAGTTAAAAATGCAGTAGATTGTTGTCACGTTCAGTCCCAAAGTACATAAGATTAGGATACTTGACAATGAACAACTATGTATCAAGTGTAGTCCAACCAAACTCGAATACGTATATGTGATCCAAGATTGGTATAACTATCTATATAACATAGCACCTCTTAAACTCAATCTACATAACAATAGCATAATGAATGGACAATATGAATATTAGTCTGCAGCAAAATAAACATACTTGTCCGAATAGACTCGAAACAAACAATACGAGACTACAGATACTAGGCTATCAAGAAGATATAAATAGCAGAATGAAATATATGCTACGAAGGAACAAATACATGTAACAAAAATATGACCATCCACAATCCATCAAAAGGACTGCACAAAATCCGTCCAACCAACCTAGAAGAAAATCAGGTCCTCATAGGGATATATCAAGATACAAACAATATGTTATATAAATTAAAGTAAATATACAAAGGGTGTTTCTAACCACCTAAGTGCATAATTTGCGGACAACTTTCACACGCATGGGCAAAATTCAGGCTCAAGTATGATATGTATATATACTATAAGCAATCATCTATAATTGTGCGTAAAATCGACGAACGTCAAAGGCCAACATGATATCAACCTCATAAACTCCCATAGTTCCTCCAAAGACTATGGTTCACCGATTTTACTAGTCCATACGTTTAGTGACTGTCCTCCCCATCTCGCCCAGTAGACTGACAAAGTCGTATACACAATATGTCCAGTTTGTAACAGCTTGAGTCTCTAAACACTAAAAATAATATTTACTTTCTATCCATTATACGTCTCATACATATCAATGATCAGTCAGATACAATGGGTCGTGCCCTAACATGAATATCATAAACTGTATCATATGCATGTCAAGGTCATGGAGATATGAGAATCTCTCTCAAATATATGGTAGTCTACTAACAACTAGGCCGATACGCATACAATAAACATTAAATAAGTAAATCGACAAACACCGTTGATCGCACTCAAGTCTAGCTCAGACGCACAATTTTATATATCAATAATTGTAAACATGCAAAAATAAAATTACATGCTGAAATATAAATAAAATAGTAAATATAACAAGGTATACTTGCCTGGAGTTTGAAAGAGTTTAGATGACGTTCCAATTGCGAACTCGTCGAATTAGGGATATCACAAAAAAAATATAAGATGCACAAACGTCATCGGGTGCTGAAATAAATATTACCAATGCATCCAGAATGGGTGAGATAATCATAAAAGCCTAGATATAAGTTCAATTTAGATACATAGTCAAATATGACAGTTTTAGGCCAAAAAGGTGTCTGCAAGTGGGCCCATGTTGCACCGAAAAATATGTCAGAATGAAGGTGTCCAAATTCAGCAAACGATAATCTAACGAGACTAAAATGATGATAATGTCTCAATGGTACATCCATATTTGGATTCTGATGCGTCAATCATAAAAAAACACTCGTCGATTCGGATCGTGGGGCTCGCGAAGCGATGATCCGGTCGACTGTTTCAGAATCGAATTAAATTTTGGCCACATGACAAATTAGACGTCGCGAGTTTAATGGCATAATTTTTATCGCAACACGACGCGCGTGCATAAAATAATTGTAAAATCTCGAAAAACTACAATAGTTTTTGACGAATACGAGCTAAGTTCGTCGTGCACGCGCGACCAATTTAAATTTCGTCAAAGTCCACACGTCGGAAAAATCGGACGAGCCTTTCGGTGTAATCGGTTTGATCAGTTGGGCTGGCCTGGTTTGACGGACCAATTCCGCATAAGAATTTTTTGTATATATGGAAACTGTTCAGGGAGCCTAGTTCGGCAATGGGTTCCATCTACTTATAATTAGAATTTTTCTCTGTAAATTTTGCAGAGTTAAATTAGAGTTGTAGGTCTACACACGTACACAAATGGTTCGGGTAATAGTTAACCAAGTTGAGTGTACGACTTACGCAAACTCCTCAGAAACTCAATATATGTTTCTGGAAAAATAGAATTGTTCTCTCGGCAGACAAAATTGATTTTAAATTAATCATTTGGAAATATTTCCAAATTGTTGGTGATTTCATAAGATTTTTCTGTTGGATGGATTGTTGGTATTGAGTTCCATTGATTTTCGAAGTATGGACCAAGATATGGTCGATAGGGAACTTAGTGGTAATTGGATTTTGTTGGAAATTTGATATTACTGAGCGTTAAAAGTTGATAGAGATTTCGAAGTGAGCAATTTAAAATATTTTAGGGAACTGTCAGATCAGTTGTGGTTTAAATTTGAGTCAGAATCGAAGAACAGTTGGTTTTATTCTTAATTCGATCGATGATAGCTGAATAAATCGAAACAATATGATTACATCTCAGTTACTCATGAGAGAGGAAATATTATTAAGGAATATATTTTCATTACGGATTTTGAGAACTTTGATATTGTCGATTTTAAGTTGGTCCTTTATTTCAGAATAATTTAAGTGTAGTGCCTGAGTGAGTTGCCTAGCATGTTTAGTCATCGATGTTTATGTGTTGGCAGTTTATAGAATAATGACTGAGACAAAATTGTTCCGTGTAAGGCACAATATGATTGAAAGTAAAAGATAGTAAAAGATTTTGGATATGTTGGACTTGGTCGATATTGGTAAGACTTCAGAATTGGTTGGACGGAGATGGGGATATACAAGATGTGTACAAAACGACAAGCAAGCACTCATTTTAAGAACGGGAGACAAAATAGAAAATAACTATAAAGTCTAAGAAAAATATACATATATGAATTTAATTAAGATAGGATATATGAAAAGCAAAATACTTCCCACTGTGTTAACTTGAAATATGAAGTTTTTAACTCTAGCAAAATCCTATTTTACTTGGTGTCAAAATCATAATTCACAATCACAAAATATATACATAAACTCGTATATGCAAATACAATTTAGAGAATGTATTGGGTCACATACATCATCTAGTGTCTCGGCAATAATCTCATATACCCGAGATCAGCTAAATCTTTTTTGGATATACGGTGCTTAGATTCCAATCACACAAGAAACAAGAGTTCAAGTATTGTGATATCAATGTATCATCTTTTCTTTTCCATAATCCACATAAATGTGATAATTATTGTAATTATAACAAGTGTTGATTTACTTGAGTTGATATTAAGAATTCTAGCAAGTGCAGCAAACTAAACCTCGCCTCCTCGCCTCGATCATCGTATTTCCATTCGTCAAACATATTTCCATTCGTCAAACATACAAACATGGTCCAAAATTCATACCAATGCTGAATTTTCACTTTGAATGGGTCCAGAGTACTCTATTGTCCATTTTTGTACTAAATCGCCCTTGCACTATTGAATTAAATGTACTATAGTGCTAGGTTTCTTTCAACCCGAAAAGTGATATTATTAGCTTCTAATTACACTGTACGCTGAATTTTGCATTTATCCTAAGGGCATTCAACTTCATGTCCAATTTGGACCTGATACGACCTAACTACTTATACTAAAGTATCTCCTAACTCTTCTATTGTAATTTTATTCTATGGTCCTTATACTTGGGTCAATATTATCTATAGTGAACTCTAGATAAGAATAATGAGGTCACAAAGAAGTTCAATACAACCAATTCTGTATCCGAAATCCAACCTAAGCCTATCGGAGTACCCCTAGTATTTATTTTCAATAATAGAACTTAAAATTGACCTGCTAGTTACCATTTTAGGCCCCTTTTTCAGTTTTGGACAATAGCATAGACGTCCCAATTAGCCAATTTCTAGCCATTTTAAGTGTTTTCACATAAATCTAGACTAAAATGAATATATATATATATATATATATATATATATATATATATATATATATATATATATATATATATATATAAAGCGTATACGGACAAAATGAAAAACCAAAAGTATACCTCACAACCAATCAGAAGCATCCTAAAAACTACTAACTGCAGAAAAGGTAAATCAGACCACTAAGCACTCCTGCCAGATGAGCACATTTAGAAATAACCATGCTGCATTGGCGTCTAATTTCGCCCACTAGTTGCATCTCCTTGAAGGTGTATACCTCGAATCGCGATTTGTTCATGCTTTTCCATAGGACCCAAATCCTCGTGGCTAGAATGATGCGATGAAGATGCACATGAGGACCTGCCCCCCAAGCCTCTATCTGATGGCGAAGCAGCCCCGCTGAGCAAGGCGATTTGCAGAGCCCATGTAATCGACTCCATACACTCCTTAGCCACCTCACCACCTTCAGAGAAAATGTGGTCTAATGTTTCCTAGGTTCATAACAGCAGTGGCAACGCGACGCTAGGGAGAAGCCGTTACGAATTTGCACATCATCCGAAGGGACCTTAGCCTTTCAAAACTCAGCAAGGTAGGAGTGAAAGGAGATTAACTTTGCAACTTACAACTGAAGATTCACACTGCCATCATATATTTTGCTGCATCTTGTAAACAGCCCTATCAAGGATATGATCCTCCTTTTTACTAATGCCATATTCCGATTGATCTTCATCTTATTTACTGGAAAAATAAATAAATAAATTAGTTCTTCAACCCATTTAAGATGAAGATTGCATCACTGTTCTCATATGTAAGTACTGAAAGTCTTCAAGAGTCAGCCCCATCGCCAACCTTTCACAGGTTATTGAAGATCTAGATAAAACCCATATCAGTACTCCCTGCACATTTGTGCCTTTGGATATTACATTTCTTAGACTGTAGTAAGGGAAAAACCCTACAGTATCATTAACCTGCTTAACTAGATCTTCAATTTAAGACTCATGAATGGGAAAGTTCAACTCATCTAAAGAGGGAGAAACTCAAATAAACACAATGATCAATTATATGACAATGTGCAAACGAATGTCGAACGTTTGAGAGCATCTTCCCATGGTGACATTGAATTTGGTGTGTACTGTGCATTAGTTTAACACTTGATGCCTAAGAGAAATATAGATTGCTAAAGGAAATGAAACTCTTCCAAATTATTTGTATATGACAATGTGCAAATGTTACTGCACCTGACGCTTTTACATGTAGAGAGGTAAAAAAAACAATGTAGAGAGGAGATCATGTGGTCAGTCAGAAGCTGCGATAAGGTCCTGCAGACACATTGTCTTGTCGTGCAAGAGCCTTATCTTCACCCCCACCCCCCCCCAACTGTTCTTGATATTCATTTTTTTCCATGAGACTTCTTTGCAACTCATTGACATCAATGTTGAGTTTATATTCCTTATAGTAGCTATCACTTGAAGTAGGCCCAAGCTTGGAAAGATTAGCTAGCGTTGGCTGCAGAAAGATTTTACCTTCAGCAAGATATAGATAATAAAAACTCTAACAACATATAGTTATCAATAAGACAAAGTGAAAAGAAGGCGCTTTTAGTAACAAGAGATCAATCCAGATTAGTTCTTTAAATTATGTTCTTAGAGTACAAGATGAAAAGCTTAAAGCAACAGGTACAAAATAACTCAACTATTCTTCCTACTGCCCTTGATCTTGCTACTGATACCATAAAATGTATCACAATCCTCCAAACGTGAATATTGGTATAAATATTATAGTTCAAAAGTTGCTTTGAAATTAGTATATCTTGTATAGTATAGCAAGTTTGAGAGTTTTTATTTGTGCTTCCTAGTCCTCAATCTCCAAAGACATACACATCCCAAGCTATATTGAAAAGGAACTACGCAGTACGCACAACTCTCATCCATTTTACTGCACGAGTGCATTGTAGTCTTCTCCTTGTCAGGGTTCAAAGATATACAAATAATAACATTACTTCCTTGTTTTCTTCTTCGATTAAGATTTTTAAGGTCTTATAATAACATAAATAGAGATAAGAACAAAAATGCTCTTTGATCTTGGCATCGTTAAAATTTCATTTGACATGTATTCTTTCTCAAAACCAAACAAACAAACACACTTGATACCATCCTTTCACATAATAAAAATACCGCAATCTTCAGTATTATCCTTTTTTTTCATCATTTCTTCAAACTAAGCTTGTGAGCGAGTTCTCATATATCCAATTCTGTCATTGCTGAAATGATGATAAACCTTAAAATCCCAACAAGATGTAATTGAGATTTTAAGTATTTGGTTTATGATAACTAATCAAATAGTAATTAAAAATTCAATGGAAGTACCTTTTTCTTATTTCATACAGATCCATATGTATTTAAAATAGGAATGACAAAAATTAGAAAGATACAATTTCACATATAGTGCTGCAGTAGACACATTCCTATAACTGGTTGGAATGATAGATCATCTTGAATGTGGTAAAGAGAAACAAGAATTTTCAAAAAATATTATGTCAGATTACGATTTATTCTGATATATCACATGAACGCATTACTTGCAATTGGAATCAGTGGAGAAGTTCTTACCGAGTTTCTTTCTGTCCTTTTGACAACTTGCTATTGCTCTTTTCCTGTGTTTTCTTATCCTCTTTCAAGAAAGCTTCAGATATGGCATCAGACTCCCATTTTTCCTGCCATTTTAAATATTGCCAAGATAAACTTCAAGTAATTTGAGTGTAAAAGTTTTCAAATAAGTTGTGCAGAACAGAGACAGACCCGTAGGACACTCTTCACCAATGGTATAACTAGAGTAAGATAATCAAAACAAAAGACCTTCTCGAGCCTTTCCTCCCATCTTTGGCTGACGGCAACACTGTTCATGATTTGTGTTATATTTCGAAAGAACTGCAAAACTAGCAAGTTATAAGTGAGACAAGAGCATAAACACAAAAGGTTCTAAACTTGACTCTGGAAATGCTAAAAATTACACACCGGCAAGCTTAACTCTTTCTTCTCTTTAGCCAACGCCTTCCTTATTATGTCGTCTTCCTTAAATATGTCACAACCATTTCCGGAGGCCTTGATGATATCTTCTGCCCCCTTGAAGACTTGGTTGATAGCTTTCATACAAACCTTACACTCTTCCTCGGTAAGTTCAGCAAGACTCTCTTTCCATCCTTCCAGAATAGCCTTAAAGCTTTGAATGGCATGCCCCACCTTGGCCCTTCCCTTGCGCTCATCCTCACACTTAGCCTCCATTTTCAGCAAAGCATCTTGATAATTCCTCCAGTATATGTGTAGTCCCTGAAGAACATTCAATTTCTTGGATTCCCTTGCATACTTTTTAAGTATACGAGGACCTAAATCTTCTCTTACACCTTTTGATTTGATCCAAGATATTAGAGCATCTACAGCACTACTACCACTGTATAACCAAGAAACCACGACCTCAGCATTAACCTTCCAAGAAGCATTACCATTGCTGCTATCAGACTGTATAAACCATCCATCGGCATAGATAAGGATACTGGACCTGCTACGATCAAGAACCACCCTCATGTTGTTGTCAGGAGGAGGAGCAAGAAACGCATCGTCTTGAGGAGCAAGAAAGACGTTGTCATCCTCAGAAGGGTTTTTTTCTTCTGCCCACAGCTCTATATTACGTAAAAAGTTTTGGACATACTCGAGTTGTGGAGTCCCCAGGCAGCGAAAGCACAATGTCGAGTTCATATCCACTCCTTTCATCTTCAGCAGGTTCCCTGACGGCAGGCCTTCCACTACTGCCATGGCATAGCTTAAGGCAGTATGGAGGTGAATAATATGGAGGATCTTCTTCTCTAGAAGGGTCTTGAAGGACGCACAGATAGATTCAAGAAGCTTGGCCCTCTCCGTGTCAGTCGACGTGAGCGACACATCAGAATTGGTAAATAAATCATCGGTGGCAGCAACATCAATGGGTGTCCAGCAGCTTTCGTATATCTTCTTGGTCCATTCCTCAGGGAAGTCTTTCCGAAAGCCCCGCAAGAAGACCTGCAGACCTTCAGGGAGGGGTTCGAGATGCTGCATGAAGGCGTGCCTCCCAAGGGATCCGGAGTCCGTGAAGATGAGGTCGCAGTAGCAGCAAGACCACCATTTCCAGGAGGATTCTGACACCGGTGAAGGAGAGGCCTCCAAGAGGACATCATAAACCACCTTGTTTTCTTTAAAGGATTTCTTGATGATTTCAAGATCCACTTGTACATGATCCTCCGAGATCTCCACTGGACTAGTTTCTTTTTCAAGAAAGGAACGGACCAGTTTCTTCTTCTTCTTCAAGGGAACCATCTCTGTTTTTTTTGGTTTCGGGCAGGAGGAGAATTTGAAGTTGGCAGTAATGCGCGCGATTGAGGCAATTGCTCTGTTTCATCATTTCCTCTGTTCAGCTGATATAAATACGATGGAGTAAGGTGCTTGTTGGTAACGTACGGTGTGACCCAAATCGGACTTGGCTCATGAGGTACGATATTGAACTATTTGCTCATATGCGTTAAAAGAAAATTTTAAAACTCAATTATCTATATCTCATATCCCATTTCCCACCCGGTGTAGAACTAAATTATCAACTCCAATGTCACAACTTTTGAGGGCGAGAACAATGCTTTCATGACAACACTAGCAGAGAAGGGGGAGGAGTGGTCATGAATTCGAATTATAATTCACGTAAAATAAAAATGGGAACGTGTGATGGTCTTACGGTATAGTAGCCCACAAAATGGATGGTCATTAATGACTAGCGACATATGAGAAAGTAACGTATATATAGCGTAGGATCGTTTACATAGTTTAATAGAACCTAGTAAGTACCTGTAGGATGCATAAATAATATAGATAGTATGGAGATCTTATATAAACAAGATGTATGTAATTATGTGTTAATTGTTGGATTGTATCTCGTTTTCAGTTGAGCACTCAAAATATGGTGACAATAAAGTTGATAGTTTAGTCCAATATCGGATACGAAGTGGGATCATGAAGGGCCAAGTGCTATACCATCTGATTTAGTCTTGGAAATCTAAGCACACGATCTGCTTTGATCTTGCTGCAAACTTTCTTATTATGGATGGGTTTTTTTTTTTTTTTTTTTTTTTGCTTTTTTTGCTTTTTTTCTTTGATAGGAGAGAACAACCGGTAGAAAGTGGAAGTGCAGGATTGATCTTTATTCCACAACTTTTGCAGCTTAGCTTCTTCCAAACAAGAACCAAATAAATAGCTTATGCCATTGAATGCACTGAAATGGAGAACAAATAAATAGATTCGCTAACAACGACGACAACGACGACAAGTCAACTTCCGTAGTCACTAAGCGACGGCAATTATTTTGTGTTAAAAGAGATCGCAATTATTTTGTGTTAAAAGAGACCCATAGTACATGCTAATTTTATTTTAGATACAAAATAATTTGTATATATATGTTTAAACTGATTTTTTGGACCATTTTGGTCCGTGGGCCCTGGACGGTAATGCCTATGAAAAGAAGTGTGAAGAACTGAGTAATCAAGAATTGGATGAAGACAAAGTCAGCACAATGCTAGAACATCTAAAGGTTGGTGACTTTATCAGTAGGGGTTTTGTGCTGCCGTGAGCATCTCTCTATGGTCAGATTTTTCTTTGGATCGTAATTGTTTGCCTGCTCGTAGGAATCTTATGAAATACTCTCATCTGAAGACGAGAGGAGATTATATGATTGGAGCCTGGCTAGGAGCGAGAAGCCAGATAGATACCATTTGGCCCTTTGAAGTCGACAAAACACAAAGTCCAACAGACTCCCCCGCGTGCCAGGAGTATGTATTATCTATTCTTGGTCTCTAATTTGATACGTACCTCACCAATTCCTTATCCTAGCCACAGCAGTTAGCATAACTGGATAGAGCAGCAGAAAAGTATAGCAGTAGCAGTGATATTCAGTGAATTTTTAGTATCAGTTAGCTCACTAACTGATACTCAGACGTCAGTGGCAAATAGCAGTTCCCAGGCTCCACTCACCAAGCAAGGGTCCACGTCAGATATCCAGCTCAGCTCCAACCGCCTAACTGTCAAGAGTATCAGCAATGTATCAGAAACAGTATAAACAGATGTAAAGAATGAGAAGAGTGTATGGAAAAGTATTTCTTCTTTCTTCTTCCTCTAGCATTAGCTTCTTGTAACCGAAATATATACATATTTATTTTTCTTACCATATTTATATATATATAATGATTTGATTTACCTGCGATTTCTGGAAGCCCAAGAACCAACAAGGCTGGCATGGTTTATACTTTCTGTTGCCCTCTCTGTAACCCTCAACAGATGAGTGTGCTTGCGATCTATGTATTATAATCTCTTCGAAGACAAATTTATGTAAATTTACCTCATTATTTTGTATATTATTGGTCCTTCTGTGTCAGTTCCAATGTTGTATTCTGAATAACAACTGTGAAAAGGTTCATTAGAATGAAAGGACGGTGTTTTGAGGCGTCGGAAATGGGTTTTCCTGAAACTCTGGAAAAGGAAACAACAAAAATCTGCTGGCATAAAAATCGTCAGAACGAGAACATTGATCAGTCCTTACAGAGTTAAAGGAAGAAAAGCAAAGCAAAAGTCATGCAGATAAAGGAACATAGTGATTACTGAAGAAACATTTTACTGAAATTCCTGCTCGCTTGGAGAAACCTAGTATTGATTTATATAGATCATGAACATGAAAGCCGAGCCTGAACTTGAGAAGCTCGGTTATTGAGCTTGTGAACAAGCATGACTTGAAAAGTTCAAAGAGTAGTATAACTCAAGTCGAGTCTATGAGTTAAAATTGAAATTGCAAACAGTGATTATGCATACTTGGTTTCTCAAACCCATGTACTATTTCCATCTTAACACAGACAATCCTTTACTACTGACAGCCTCACCTGTTCTAAAAAGATGTACCGTGCTCGTTTGTTTGCTGCTGCCATGGGTATCCTCTGGAAGGTGACGTCGCCGACAGTTGAATCTACTGATTGCTGTGCATATTTGTAGTGCTGATAAATTTTCCAGCTATTTCAAGTGTACATGCTGTTACTAGGCCAGTATAAGCGATTAAGGCTTTGAGCCGCAGGTGGTGGTGTGTTCCTCTTGTGCTGTAGGATTGGACTTGGGTATGTAACAGCTAGGACCTCACCCATGTATAAATTGTGTCAAGATAAATAGTAAGCAAATCAATATTATGAAACAAAGATGGTACACTTAATGTAAAATTCAAGGTAATTGAAAGAAGCAAAATGGATTAGTCGTTAAAAATGTTAAATTCCTAAAAATAATCGTATATAATTTAAGGCAAAAAAAAAGTCACGTACCACCACAATTTTTAAATTGAATATAGATCGAGATAAATAGTAAATAGAAAGAAAAATATGAAACTAAGATTGCATGCTGTATTACAACATGATATCAAACTGAATTAAATTAAAAATTAAATTTAAATCTTTAACACAATTCGAAGAATTATACAATTATTTAAATTCGTTTAAAGCAAGGTTAGCAGCATCGGTATCATACCCTTCATATGCGTATCGGGATCGCTGGCAAGGGCGGAGCCACATGTAGCACATTGGGCTCCACCGCAACCACAGCGGACACCAATGTCTTCTATGTGTTGTATGCAAAAAATAAAAAATAAAAAAGAAAAAAGAAATAAAAATATTATTAAGGTCTGCCCCCACGGTCCAAAAGAAAAAAAAGACCCCCCCCCCCCCAAAAATGAAATGTATGTCTCCGCCCCTGATCGTCGGTATCAGCAGTATCAACGGTTTCAGATCGGAGTATCGAATTTTTTTGGTATCGAAAAACAAATAATTATTAAAAATTTAGAAACAATATTTTATACATTTAGATATAACTTCAAGTATTTTATGTGTTGTTTCTTATTAGTTTTGAAATTGGATGAAATAGTAGTCACCTTTGTCGTTTGCTTAGTTATTGTATATGGCGATAGATTAGTTTCTTCTTTTACATGCTTCTACAACCTTACTAACCCTTGTTGATTGGTCTTTTTCGTCCAAATTTTCTTTGCCGAATTGACACGAAAAAAGATCCACAATGTCAATATCGGTTAGTATCGGTACCGGATCGAGACATGCCAAATCGTATCGGTATCAGCCGCATCGGATCCTATACGGTATCGGCCGATACTGCAAACTATGGTTTAAAGTATAATCCATATTTTATTTATTTATTTTATATGTACTTATCACACTATACATATTCTAGCTTGACCTATATCTTAATAATATTACTTTCCATATTATTGAATTTATCAAAATATAAAGATTTAAACTAAAAAATGAAGGTAATATCTGTATATGACAATCGCTTAATGTAATAACAAATATTAGTAAACTAAAGAAAATAATTTATATAGCTATACTAGGTAATTTGTGTATCACATTTCCGGTTGGCTATCTGATATGGGACTAAACTCCAACTTCATTACCATCTTTTCAGCACTCAACCGGAAACGAAATACAATCCAACATACAATTGTCAAAAGTGATAAATGAATGAACCTCCAATACAACAGAAGACCTCACGTTAGATTACCGTCAACTATAGTACCCTATGGATTATTTATGAAGAGGTTCCGTTGCCGGGAGTTGAACCCAGGTCTCTCGGTTAGAACCGAGTGTCTTCACCAACTAGACTACAACGGAGAGACTGGACTTCAGAAAGTGTGAACTCTGCGGACACAGAACCTATTTATCTTTCACGCGCTCCCTCTGGTTATTCAAAACTCATATGAACACGAGGAATAGCCAGATAATATTGATGATACTTTCATAGGAATATGATGCACATCTGGGATCCAACTCAACTCTGAAGCATATGTTTTGGAACTAAAACAAAAATTAGCAACAAAAAAAATGAAAACAAGTTTGAAGAAATATCAAATCATATATAAAGTTACGAAGTGTTTTGATCTAATGATGCAATTAGAAATATCCGAACTCCACAAACCAGAAACCTACCGTCATCCATATACCAACCAATATTTCCCCATCTAGTTTTCAACCAATATGGCTGTGTCCCGAATCCGTTTAATAATGTGGACACAAATATGGGTTCATACTTCCAGCTACGCACTATCAGAATCACATTATAATAGGACAATATCTGAAAAATCCTATGATTATGGCAATTTAAATATAATATGCATGAGAAAGAAATAGTTGAATATTCATAGTAAATAAAATTAAATTGACCCAAATTGTTCATGATCCATAATTCTGTTTTCACATGATTCTGTTGTTAAAATATATTATCTGGCCTTGTTGATGAATAAGAAAGTGTAACATATCTCTACTATTATAATGCGGCTTGGAAACGTCTCGAAAAAGAGCCGTCTAAGCCGTGTCGGTTATATATCCTCCATTAATTAATGATTTTTTTTTTCTTCTAACTATCACCGTATGTATATCCCTGTAGAAGCATGAAAAATCTACACCATGCGCCAAAGTGATATAGAGCCATGTGTCAGATAAGTCCAAAGTCATGCGTCGTCAACAACCCTAGTAGTGTTCCCGTGTGCCAATAAGCGTCATGCGCCACTACCACCCCGATGATAGCCATGAGCCACTAACAGCCTAAGTAGTGTTCCCATGTGCCAGCAGTGCCAAGCACCAATACTACCTCAGTGATCTACATGCGCCAAGCGGCAGTGTTCCCAAGGTGCAATCAAAGCCATTAAAATTAGGACATGACACATGTCACGAGTATTATGGGCATCAGCGACCCCAGATCTCGACATGCCATGTGATAGCCGTAAAATAGCATGCGCATGCAGGAGAACATGCGCCGACATGCAATCCGCGCACGTATGCACCTACATAAAGCCTTCTCAAGGCTATAAATAGTAGGTGTTTCCCATATGCAAAAAGGATCGCCACCACGACCATAAAGAGAGAGGAGAAGAAGACATAAGCGCCTTGAAGCCTCGTCAACCTCCTTGATCCCGGATCGTCAACGGAGTAAAAGAGCCGCTGCAGTGCTCGATCTCTACCATCACACTTGCTCAGAATCCTATCTTTTTATTGTACTTAGACTCTTCTGTATTATGGATTCTTTTATACTATTTGTCAATTTTCAATCAATACAAAAGTTCGCTTAACTTTTTTCGTATTTTTTGCGCGATGCGACAAAAATGGCGACTCTGATGGGAAAAACATCTCCTCCAACGAGAAGCTGGTGACGCAATCCGACGTGACCAAGTTGAGTTCGACTCAGAGGATGTTGGTCGTTCACTTCGACCAACAGGCATTCGAAGACATGCTGGACAAGCCAAGCTCTCCAATGAGGCCCCTACGACCTCGAAAGACTCGCAAGATTCGGGCCACCAAGGCCGCTGCGCCGCACCCGAGATGGGTAGCCGATGCATTGTTAATACTCGCCGCAGATGCACATGCGGTTTACAGGTATCCCGCCGATAAGCCGATTTCTTCAACGAGGCCCGTACGACCTCACAAAGCTCGTAAGATTCGGGTTGCCAAAGTCGTTGCGCCAAACCCGAACTCTGTTCCAGAAGTACCGCCAACCTCCGTCGCAGGTGCACATAAGGTTAGCGCACATCCTATCTCCTCCATCTCCGAAACCGCTCTTGAGAAGAACGAGGCGAAACCTCGAGAGACGTGCACACATCGTCGTCCAGGTAGGAAAAGATGCGCCACGCCTGAACATAGGCGTATGAAGTCCCTTATGAACAATGCTGCCTCACATAGGGATTCCTATAGTCCCGACTTGGACTCCCTGTACTATGCGCCTAAGGACGCTGGTTCAAGGAAACCCAAAACATCCCGAGCCATGCGCGCTCGAGGGGTTGCGCCGCCAGCTCCCCAAAAGCAAGCGCCGTTGGTCGTCACGCGCGCTGCTGATGGAAGACTATATAGGGCTGACCCAGGCGCTCATGCGTCGGAAGTGGATCGACCCTCAAAATCTTCCTAAACCCACTTGGACGTCGCAATTGCGCTTAAACCAAGTCGGAGAACAAACATTGTGATGACTGACCCATGCGCCCAATTTGGCTGCGGGCATGTAGTAGGTCTGTCTTACATCAAGTCTTCCACGAATGATCCGTTGCAGTTTATACAGAAGAACTAAGTCAGGGAGCAAACCTACCACTTTCACCTCCATGCGCAAGGCTTGTCCGAGCATATGAAATGTGTGTGAAAGTGAAACTTCTATCGTCTGATTTACACAACGTGATCAGTCACAAGCGTAAGACGAGAGAAGCAACCCTCGTACATGACGTGTTTCCTCGAAGACACTTGTGCCAACATCATCATCAACTGTTGTTGCACCAAGGCGCCAGTCCCTCCAACCAAACAGTCAGTGTTCCAGTGATTACAACCTGCGACACCGATCCGACAGCATCTCAGGAAACAATCGCGCGAAGAGGAGGAATTGTCCGTCGCTTCATGTTGCTCAACATGGATGTCTCCTCCTATGAAGGAGATCTCGAAGAAAAGCTCACCTAACCTAAGTGTGTCGGTCAGCACGCCGCGAAGCCATCCAAGGAGCAACAAACAAGTACCTACTGAGGGGGTATTCCGGGCACGCGCTCGAAAACCAAGTCTTGGGGGTAGCCATGCCCTCCCAATTGAGGCTGCAATTGGAGCTGGGGGTAGTAATCCTCCGGTGTTCCACGACAATCCATCCTTCCAGGAGGATAGTGAATCTCCGTGCACGGTTCCGCGCACGGATGACAGCTTATAACATAGGGTAGCCATACCTTCCAGGATGAGCCCGCAACTGAGGCTGGGGGTAGCAATCCTTCCAATGAAACTCTCCCCGAGGACAATGAGACTCAGACATCGGAGACGGAAAGTGAGTCATCCACCTTCCCATCCACCTCTTTCCACGTAATGCCAGTATACATGGCAGGAGACGAGCATGACGTAGAATCCAGTAACCAACAACGCCTTGAGGTACTCGAAGCCATGATGCACGCTCCGAGAACTTCAATGCAGACTCTGACTCACATAGTACTGGAACTCAGAGAAAACTTGATCCCAACACATCCACAAGCTCTGGAAAGAACAAACCCAGATCAAGGGACCAACGAGGAATCTGATATGCATGATCCGGCTCCTCATGTCGCAAGCAATCATACCGCACCTCGATCCTCTGTCGCCCTTCTACAAAACGATATCCAGGATACTCTTAGGGACTTGCGTGCCCGCGTTGATGCTCGGGATAATCAAGACAGGCTCCAGAGACTTGGGATCCGACAACCCTATCCTCCATAGTGGGATAACGTGGTCTACTCTCCCTAATACAAGCCACTATCTCTGACCCCATTTGACGGGAAGACATCACCCCGTCAATACATGAGATACTTTCAATCCACAGCGGATCACTTACCTCGGGATGACGCCTTACACACCTTGTTCGTCGGAGCACTATCCGGGGTTAATTTTGAGTGGTTCTGTAGCCTCCAGGTAAGTGCATCTCGTCCTTCGAAGACCTGAAGTCTCTTTTCCTCGCCCGGTTCTATGAAGGAGGGATAAATATGACTATGTCCTATCTGATGGACATTACCCAAGGGACAGAAAAGTTGAAAGAAATTACATCGAACGTTTCCGACAGGCGTCATTGAAATTGCCTCCCGGCATCACAGAATCTTCACTGATGGACACATGCCGAAAAAACCTCCTAACAGCAATAAGACTGTGGACGGCATCTGGCTCATTCAGTGACTGGACGGCATTTATCATAAGTGTCGCTGCTGCGAAAAAGTGTGCAAAAGACGCCGCTTATTAGGATTCCAAGTTCTCAGCAATAAAGACAAGCAAAAGCGTCTTTTCACCGCTGACAACAGTCGTGACAATAAAGGAAAGCAGGCCATGACGGTTAACTTGTCCAAAAGTTCAACCTCACATGTTACCAAGCCAACAGAGACACCAAAAGTACAGGAGACGTATTTCTTTGATGACGATGATGTCATGAAAATCTTTGAAATATTGATGAAGGGTAACAAACTCCGGCTACCTGACGTCAAACGTCCCGATGAAGCAGGCAAGGTTGACAGTCCCATGTATTGCCACTACCATCGATAAGTCCATCACGTCACGCGAGATTGTTACATATTAAAAAGGCACATATGTGAGACTCGTCTCACTGTTCTAGTATATGTATCTGATATACGCGTATTATACATGTATAGCTTGCTTATTGTTTAATTGCTTACATCCTGTCATATGCCATTCATACATTGTTTAGGTTATTTTTATAAGTTTTTCTTAGTTGAATGCTTTGGAACGTTGGTCCCTTGGTTTTCTTGATGGGTGGCTGTGATGAACCGGGTGAGGTGCATAGATTATGATCCAATGGCCTACAAACCTAGCTCTTCCTATATAAGCAATCATATTCTCTTTCCTCCACTTTTCTTTCCTTTCACTTCTCTTTCCTTCTTTATTTCTTTTCCAGCAGAGAGCAGCAGCTGAGCTTGGTCTTGGCCGTGGGTGACCTTGGTAGTGTTGGTATTAGGCGAGAACTTGACCGTAGACAAGTACATCTTTGCCAACCGAAGAAACAACGTTGGATCTTGCTTTGATTCTTAGTATAACTTGTTTTTATCATTTGATCGATTTTATTTTTGGGTAGCCCTTAGAACTTGTCTCATTGATGATTTTGTTTTCCTTGAATTGGATTGCTCATGGAGCCCGAGAACGGCAAGTCGGAGAATGCAAAGTTGGTCCGAGAATATATACAAAAAGTACGCAAGGAACCCTTGTCGCATAAGCGAAGTTCCAGTGAGCACACTTGTGTGTGTTTCACAATTTTCTTAGAAAGTGCGCCAAGATATGTTAAGTACTCGGGGTGCACTTCTCTACTCCTACGTACGTTTTGTACTATGACAAATCATTCAAAAGTACGTCAATCCTACTTGGCGCACTTTTGAATGGGTCTACAAGTCATCAAGAATAAACGCGACTGCTTAAAAAGCCAAGTTGACGCACTTTGCAGATATTGCAGAGTTGGCGCACTTTGGTGAACTTTCCTTACCGGCGCACTTTGTCCCTTCTGGAGAATAGTACACTTTGTTGTATGGCACACTATGTGGCATTCTCCAGTGACGGCGTACTTTGTAGCCCTTCGTAATTACTTAATGACTAAGCAATGACTTCTGACCATTCTCGAGAATTGTGTTCTCGGCTGCAGGGTCGTCTCGACTATTGTGCCATGTCTTGAAACTTGTGTTTTGTCTTTTGTAGACCTTTTTGCGCTTGTTTGTGCGCCAAACCTCACTACTGGCATACTTGATGAAAGTGCGCCAAAGTTCATAGCTTAGGTACTTTCATTTGTGCGTCAATGATAGATTTATGCGCCAAGCTCCTGTCTCGTGCACTTCTATCATTGTGCGCCAAGGTCCTAGAAGTGTGGTTTAGTATGATTTGTGCACCATCTTTGCTCTGAGCACTTTTGTATCAAATTGCACTAGAACTGTCCGGATTAGTAATTTGTGCGTCAAAACTGTTTTTGGCAATTTGTGCGCCAATACCCGTTTTGGCTATTTGTGCGCCAATAGTAGTTTTTGGTCCATTGTGCACGGATGTTATATTCTTGCCTGATTTTATGCGTCAACCTTGAATTGATGATTTATGCGCCTGTATGCCAGTATTCTCTTTAATATGCTTAACTCCTAAGATTCTCTAGTTCTCTTTAATCTCGTTATTTTAGTTAATCCTGGTTATTTTCTGAACATGACATTTTTGATATTGATCTTGATTTTCTGACATGATCTAGTGATTGTACATTATAAATGAACTCCTGAATCTTGACATGGAATTGATAATACTGATAATCCTGATCATGTACTGATAACCCTGATACTCCTTATCCTGATACTCCTGATAGTGGCTCGACGTAGCGCACCATCCTGATATTGATAATCCTGATAGTTCTCCTGATCCTGATAATCCTGATAGTGGCTCGACGTAGCGCACTCCTGACTTAAAAATTCCTGTAACTGTCATGATCAAGACTATTAGCAGCACCTGTATTGCATGACATGTATCCCCGTGGTTGGTTTTGATTGTACCCGTCAAGTTACTTCCTAAGCACCACGGTCGAAAATTCTTGATAATTGTCCAGGCTAATAACTAGAATAATAATCTAGAAAAGCATCTAGAGAGATTTTCTGGTTACATGCAATCCCGGTATCCCAGCGACACCTGATGTATTTGGTGCTCTCCGTCGTGAGGGACACACTTTCAGCACACCGACGAGTGTTGCACTACCAGAAAAGATAAGAAATGATTATACCTGATAAATCTATAATATGTACATGTTCGTCTGAATAACCCGGATAGCCTGTAGGGCATGTGGCTGTAAGGAATCTCAAACTGCATGTGTTAGTAACTAGGAGTGTCATAACCCTAGTTAGCTAATGATAGCAAGCCGTAGGGCATGATTGGCCGTAATTGCTTGATTTTCAGTCTAGTCTAGTCCTGATTTGCATTAGCAATTGATCCGAAGATGGTAACCAGAGTATTGATTCCAGATGCCCTTGTTTAATTAATCTAGAACTGTTTAACTATTATTTTATCTATTGCACTCATTTAACTTACTTTATTTGTTATTTTTATTGATTTGTCTGCATGCTGGTTTTAGTTCATAAGTTTGGCTTTCTTGTGGTACTTGCTGTTTTGGGGTCTGACCCCATTGGTTTTATATGGCAAAATTTTGGAGCAGGACCGCAAGATCTTTCGTACTTCTCGCTTCAAGATGGTGAACACCAGGAGCTCCCGGGGCCATTAGTGGATTTCTTCTTCCCCACCCACTTAATCTTGTACATTATTCTTTTGAGGCATTTAGCCACCGAGTACGTGTTTAGCTCGTGTTTTGGGACTTGACACTCTAGCATGCGGGCCTACATATAAAGCATATTCTAGACTATAGCTATAGCTGATCATGTAACATTGTACTATGCTAGTTCTTCATTTTGGTACTAGCTTCATGATCATCTGGATATGTATAGTGTGGGGCGCCTTACTATTATATGTTGGTGATCATAAATCTTGTAAACTTGTTGCTTGCTTGAGATTGAGACACCTAGGATTCTTGACCCAGGATTACCTGATGAATTGTAGAGTAAATCCTCGCATGTCTAGACAGTCGTGACCGTATCTCGGGGTATAGAATACTCTGGTATACGTAGTTGACTTTGTTTGCCCCCGCTCTCTGGTATTCTGGTTCTGGGGCGTGACACGATTTGAGTGGTGGGTCATGCAGGTCTAAAAATTCAGAAGTGTGGGAGGTTTACCAATGTGTTTTAGATGTCTCAATCATGCTACTCCTTAATCTCCTCCAGTGTCGAATTTATATCCCTGAAATCTTGATTCAATATCTGCTTTGATCCTCGAATAATCATGTTCGTCCCTTTGATGATCCTTGTGTCATTTATCTTTCAGGGATATTGTTCCTGATCCTTCTGATCATCCAACTAGAGTTCCTCCAGTAACAGGACAGCATCCCGATGCCCAGCAAACCCTTGAGGTTCAGCCTCAGCATTCCGGGGCTGGGTCCAGAACAACTCAAAATAAGGAACCTCAGATCCAGCCAGTACCTCCCGTGCAGCCAATACCTGATGCAAGAGGGGACAACGGTGTGCTAATTGGTATCCTTCGAGAATTATTAACATCTCAAGGTCGTCGAGAGGACGTACTCATTTAGTCAGTACAAGGGGCTTTGGAAAGAGGCGAACCTCGTGCCAACAACTCGGCAAGCAACTTCAAGCGCCTCCAACTCTCGTATCTCTATGGCACCGAGGATGCGATTGTATCAGACGCTTGACTTCAGGACACTGAGGCTATTCTAGAGGTAGTCGGACTTCCGGCTAGAGAGCAAGTCTCGGTGGTTCGGTTACAGTTATTAGATTTGGCTCGAGACTGGTGGGCAGCACAGATGATTTCACTAACAGGACGTCCCCTGGGCCGCATTCAGCGAAATGTTTCAGGTCAGATACTTTGACGCGGTGTCGCGTTATGATCTGCAACAGAGATTTAATAACTTGAAGCAGATGGGCAGGACTGTCGATGGCTACGCGGCAGAATTCTGCAGACTTAGTCGGTTTGCTCCCACCTTGGTGGCGACCGAATTAGACCTAGCAAGGAGGTTTCAACAGGGACTTCACCTGGAGATCATATTGGCAGTGGAACTGCACGAGTTCCAGACTTTTGATGTTGTGTTAAGAGCAACAAGGAGGCATAAGTATACCTCCCAGAGAATAGTAGATAGGACTGGAGGTCGTAAGAGGGCCCATACTTCAGGCAGTTCTTATAACCAGTCTTCAGCACCAACCCCGACAGTTAGGGCTTTAACTATCGGATCTCCGAGGAGGCCAGTTTCAACAGCCCCAGTTCAGCAAACAGCTTCAACTCGAACTCAGCAGCAGAGATCATCTCCTTCAGTGGGATGTTCTTATTGTGGAAAACCAGGACAGATGATTTCAGAGTGTCGCAGAGCACAAGGGTTGTGCTTAGCCTGTGGAGCACCAGACCACATAGTAGGATCTTGCCCAAACAGAGATAGTTCATCATCATCCTCCTCGGCAGAACCCCAGTATAGGGCTCCAGCGCCGATTCAGCAACACCAGGGTCAGAGGCCTTTACCGACCCAGTCTCAGGTATTACAGCAGCAAAGGCCACAGCAGTATGCACAGGCCTAAGCTCAAGTGCAAGATAGGCAAGGAGGTCCGCAACAGCAAGGACCAGCACCGAGAGGACGAGACCGGGTTATGGCACTCACCGTGGAGGAGCAGCTAGCTTCAGTTGAGGTGGTGGCAGGTACCATTCTCGTCAACTCTCATTCAGCTTCAATATTGTTTGATTCTGGTACATCACATTCATTTATGTCTACACGATTTTCGACACGAGTTGGATTAGAACCCGAATCATTATCAGTAAGACTCAATATACTTACTGGTAATGGTATCGTGGGAGTAGATAGAGTTTATACCTCGTGTCGGGTCGTAGTGTGCGGAAGAGATTTTTTCGCTAAACTGATGGAGTTTCCTATGAGAGATTATGACATCGTCCTAGGCATGGATTGGTTGAGTGTCCGATACGCGACGATAGATTGCCATGATGGCAAGGTTATTTTTCGTATCCCTGGAGTGAAAGAATTCTCATTTTCTAGAGGAGAGATGGAGTCTCCGTCAGCAATCATGAAAATGACAGTAGCAGAGGGAGTACAATTCCCCATAGTGGTCGATGAATTTCCAGATGTGTTCCAAGAAGAGCTTTCAGGCATGCCACCAGAAAGAGATAAGAGTTTACCATTGATCTACTTTCAGGAACAGCACCAGTGTCAGAGAGAGTACATGATGGCACCATCAGAGTTGGAAGTCTTGTACCGAATGATTGAGATTGAGATACCAAGGATTCTTGACCCAGGATTGTCTGATGGATTGTAGAATAAACCCTCGCATGTCTAGACAGTCGTGACCGTATCTCGGGGCATAGAGTATTCTGGTATACGTAGCTGGCTTTGTCTGCCCCCGCTCTCCAGTATTCTGGTTCTGGAACGTGACAACATACAACGATTAATCGACTCCAAAGCTCACTTTGGACTTCGAAAACAAGACAGTCACTGCAAACATGGTGTCTCTCCAGTTTGACACCTTCCCGACAACAGAGGCCCAAGATGGTGTCGTCCCCATACCTAGGACAACTATGGAGGTTGTTAACCTCCCCCCAGCCCAAACAGACGGATTGGTTCCCCTTACTACTCCAAGAGGCAAAGTCATGTGGGTTCATCTAGATCTCGTCCCGGATATGACGCGGCTAGCAGCACCTTCTGCTTCCAAGTCCAAAGGAAAGAAGACAAGTCTTGTCACACAGTCTCTCCATTGACAGATGAAGCTTTCGCATGAGTAACCAGGTCGGACCTAGCCTACCAGCGCGACTACAATGCTCCCGACGATACTATGCCTTCGGTTGCCACACCCGCGGCACCCGCCACATCTGACCAGGGTCCATCCCAGCTTCCTGCAATGGACAAACAAAAGCAGAAGGAAACACGCTTTGACAAACCTCTACGAAAAGACATAACTCAAGGGCTGGAGAAGCCTTACAACTTCGACATTTTGGCACAGCTGGCCAACACTCCCGCTAAATTGTCACTCTTCGAGCTCCTTCGTCTCTCCAAAAACACTCGTGATGCCCTAAGTGAGGCATTGCAAAACGCCGACTCTTATCTGGCCCAAGTCAAGCCACCGGCCGAGAATTCCGCCGCATGCCCTTATTGTAACATTGTGATGGAGGCGATTCCGACCATCACATTCTCTCAGCAGGACATGTTGTTAAAGAATAATAGACACGATCGTCCCCTGTATTTACACGGTACATCAGAGCCATTAAGGTGGACCGGATGCATATCGACCCTGGATCATCTCTCAACATTATCCCACGAAGTCTGCTACAGACCTTAGATATTCCGATGTATCGGCTGACAGCAACCAATACTACTATCAGCGGCTTCAATGCCGAAAGAAGCTACCCGTTAGGCAAGATTCGTCTGAAATGTCAAATCGGTGATCTTTGAACAGAAGTGACTTGCTATGTCATCGACGTAGATATGTCCTACAATGTCCTGCTATGACGTTCGTGGATACATGAGTATATGATTGTCCCATCCACTCTCCACCAGTGCTTAAAGTACGTCAGTGAAGACGGTGTCGTCAAGACAATTCGTCGATGTAGATCCTTTCAAAGGGTTCGAGACGTACTACTCCGACTCGATCTTGTATAAGCAAATCCACCAAAACGAAAGAGGTAACGACGCCGATGATGAAGCCGACACCGTTACAGCTTCAAGCGAACCTCTAAGGATCTGTCTCAAAGGACGTCCAGCCCATACAGCTACTCCCCTCGTGGTCAAGCTTCGAAAAAAGGCGCCTGAATCCCCGGTGGTCAAGCCCCAGGGACAAAGACGCTTTCCAGACAAGGATCCTCTTGCCGTGAGAACCCCAGGACAACTGGTAGTCAAGTTCCGCAGGAAAACTCTAGCACTGTCAGCATCATTGACAACCACTGAAGAAGACGAACGGGAAGAGTATGTCGCGGCATCTACCGACGTATCATCCCTCGATAATGTAATCCCTTTACAGGAAATACCGTACTTCCTCAACAAAGACCTCTCTTTGAATTGCTCCGTGGTCACGCATTGTGGCGTTACATATTCTTTGCAGTATGGTATAGGATTACATCTGCACACGCAAGTGGCTACAACGCACGCAGTAAACTGGATCCACCTTAACCAAGACCCTGTTTCGCCGTTCCTGCAAGGAAGAAAGGGGACATCCATCCGTTTTCGGGAAGGTTGAAGGTCGCCGGGACTTCGTCTCAGAAGAGCCAGAACCAGAAAGCGGTAGAATGCAACTTCACCGCTACAACATACAGACTAAGTATATTCTCCAGAAGATGGGACACGATCTGAAGAGCGATCAAGGCCTGAATTATGGCATGGGACGACGCTTACCACTATATCACTTCGCCCCCAAGGGCAAGCCTGAGACGTATTATCAGCGAACCAGTCATGGTTTGGGATATGTCATACCTCCTACAACTCTTGAAGACTCGGAGGGAGGAAGATGAAACATAATCTCACTCTTCACAATCTTCTGTTTGGGACTCCGACGTCAGCATCGGAGACGTGCTTAAACAAACGTTGTCCATCAACATGGTATCGGCAGATCCAGAAGAGGAAGACTGAGTGCTCCATCGAACTCTTTGAAGTAGGACCGTGGGCTCAAAAACTGGAATCTCTGTGGGAGTTACGTTTCGAGCAGCGATGTCAAATCCATGCCGACTTCATTCACCAACATTCACAGTTCCTACACCCGACCGTTGCGTCTTGGCCATTCGAAGCCTGGGGAATGGACATTATAAGGCCGATCAGTCCACCTTCGTCTAAGGGGCACCGATTAATCCTGGCTATCACATACTACTTCTCCAAATGGACGGAAGCCATTCTGCTCGCAGAAGTGAAAACATCTAACGTTATCAGTTTCCTAAAACATCACGTCATCTACCGCTTCGGCTTGCCTCGCAGGATAATTCATGACAACGGTCCACAGTTCGTAAGCCACGCTTTTTTACGGCTTTGCAATAAAAACTGAATCCTAATGTAGCTTCAACCGCCTACAATCCAACAGCAAATAGATTAGCCGAAGAATTCAACAAGACAATCATCAAGCTACTCAAAAAGTTGGTTTCTACCAACAAACGTGACTGGAATGAGAATCTGGGCGAATGTCTATGGGCCTACCGCACAATGGTCTGAACTCCTACTGGCAGCACGCCGTTCTCTTTGGTCTACGAAAGCGAGGTTGTGTTTCCTCTGGAGACCCAAATTCCTTCTCTCCGAGTAGCCCTCACCCACCAGCTAACTGCCCAAGACAACTATTGTCGACGTCTACAAGAGTTGGAGACACTTGACGAAAAATGTCTCTTGGCTCAACAGCGCATTGAGCAATATCAAGCACGACTCTCCGGGGCCTTTAACAAAAAGGTGAAGGAAAGGACATTCCAAGTTGGTGATCTTGTCCTAACCGTGAGAAGAGCAATGATCATGACTCACAAGATGGTGGAAAAATTCCAACCCAAGTGGGAGGGTTCCTTTGTAGTGGAGACGGTCTACTCCAATGGCACGTAAAGGCTTGCTAAGCCCAATGGTGACTTGCTCATAATACCAATCAACGACAAGTTCCTAAAGAAATACTATGCCTAAGTTAGGCACGTAAAAAAAAAGTGATGTCTCATTTATATCCCTAGAAGAGGGACATAAAAGTATAATAATCACAGCTGATGTCTTCCCCGGTAAACTTTTTTCGTCCGTAGCACGCGAACAAATTTGTTATCTGTACTCGGGAGTCCTGAGTACGCAATAGGTAATGGATCCACAAAACTTCTCTAAGGCAAATGGTTCACGTCCACATCACCTCTGAACTATAAGCCGTCTTTCCCATCAAAAGAAGGGAGTCACGTCCATACTACCTCTGACTCATCCCTTTTGTTGCTATCTCCACAAAAACAAGTAGTTCACGTTCACATCACCTCTGAGCTATGAGCTGCCCATGTTCCCCAGTAAAAGAAAGCAGTCATGTCTATATTACCTCTGACTCGTTTTCTTTTCCCTCCACAAAAATACTTCACCATGGTCGTGCTCAGCTACAAACCAACCTACTTGACCATCGGTTCTACACCACAGTATCCCTACCATCGCAGATGATGTCTCCACCGAACTTCCTTAATGGAACTACTCTAACCTATTACGTCCATACTACCTCTGATAGGGCTTGGCGTTATCGCCACTATGATGTTATACTACGTACATATTACCTCTGATATAATACTCGCAACCAAGATATCCACAGCAACAAGAAAAATTCTAAACAGGAAAGAAAGCAAAATTTTTATTAATATTCAAGATCATGAGTACATATAAAAGTCCATTACATTTTGAATTTTCATTAATATTCAAGATCATGGGTATATTTGAAAAGAAGGAGACCCCTCTGTGTTGTTTATGGTACCAACGCATCTAAAGCCAGCAGCTCAACGCATTCTGGGTCATCACTTCAGCAAACTTCTCAGTGCAAACCACAATATATGAAAAAGAATCCATACGAATGGATAGCAAATGAGCTTGCAACACAAAGTTGAGCCTACAGACCCAACTCTGTCATGTGAAAGGACGCGACTAGAAGTTCCGGTTGGGTCTCATCTCTTCTACGTAGATGTGCCGCCAGGACCCGACCCGAGATCCAGCCATCACATCATACCCGCATACGGGAAATAGCTACAGAGAGCTAGGTTGGAAGATCGCGGACAATCCTCCGGGTAACGTGTTTGTTCATCACGAACAACGGTAACTATGATATCCTTACATGTTCCATCAGGACTCGAGCAATCCAAGGCAGCCCTTGCAAAACGAGCACACAAAAAGTCATAATATGTAAGCGAAGACAAATATCAGAAGCGCTAGTCCATTCATGGCAATCTAGCCATCTATGCGCTCGAGAGAGATGCGCATAAGCATCAAGTCCGGTGTATACGCATGTAACCGCCACAGTGCAGAGGCGAATGCACCCATACAGTATGGTCGCGCATGGTTTCTCAGTGCATGCCTCAGATGAGTGTCCGGAGACAGCATCACCCATGCTACCAAGAGAGAACTCTGCCCGTCTGCGTATCTTCATATCGAAGCCCTTCGGCAACGATCATGTGCGTCAAGACGAGAAGAAGTGCCTGCGCATGAACGGACAATTTTTTGCCCATGCAAGCAGACAGTGTCGAAGTGTCCGAGTGGTCCAGGAACAGAAAGGCAGAAGTTTTGCTCCTTACCTCCACCGACGGCAACTGGATGGTCAACCATCAAAGGGAGGGGATCGACGAACCGCTCAACCGATCTACCCGCACTCGGGTCCCGTAGAGACATTGGACAAAGGAGAAAAGCACTATTATCTCTCTCCCCTAGCCCTCTATTTATAGCAAGAGAGCCATTAATGGCGCACGAATTGCTAGACGCCTAAACCACAGGATGAACCTGACATTTAATGGATGAATCTCTACCTAGGATATAGCCAGTCAAAATGCTGACTCAATGGCTTGTCAGCAACAAGGCTACATCCGATGCACCAAATGCCTATATGCGCCTATCTCCTCCATGCTTCTGTTCAAAGTATTCCAAACTTAAAACTTATAAAGTTTAAGTTCAGAAACTTTGAAGGGGTCTCGTAGAAGCATGGAAAATCTACACCATGCACCAAAGTAATCTAGAGCCATGTGCCAGAGAAGTCCAGAGCCATGCACCGTCAACAATCCGAGTAGTGTTCCCGTGTGCCAATAAGCGTCATGCGCCACTACCACCTCGTTGATAGTCATGCGCCACTAACAGCCTAAGTAGTGTTCCCATGTGCCAATACTACCTCAGTGATCTCCATGCACCAAGCGACATTGTTCCCAAGGTGCAATCAAAGCCATTAAAATTAGGACATGACACGTGTCACGAGTATTATGGGCATCGGCGACCCCAGATCTCGACTTGCCACGTGACAGCCGTAAAATAGCATGCGCATGCAGGAGAACATGCGCCGACATTCAATCCGCGCACGTATGCGCCTACATAAAGCCTTCTCAAGGCTATAAATAGTGGGTGTTTCCCACATGCAAAAAGGACGCGACCATGACCACAAAGAGGGAGGAGAAGAAGACAGAAGCGCCTTGAAGCCTTGTCAACCTCCTTGGTCCCGGATCGTCAATGGAGTAAAGGAGCCGCTGCAGTGCTCGATCTCCACCGTCACACCTGTCCAGAATCTTATCTTTTTATTGTACTTAGAGTCTTATGTATTAGGGATTCTTTTGTACTACAAAAGTTCGTTCAACTTTTTCCGTATTTTTTGCACGATGTAGACAATCCCTACAAAGATATCTATAACAAATTTTAATTAAAATATATTCAAATATCCCTACAAAGATATCTATAACAAATATATTCAAATATTTAAACTATTTTTCAACAATATTAGAAAAAAATCATTTATGTACAACGCACGTGAATTTACTAGTTTATTATAAACCCATACAGAAAACATAACATATTTATAATCCATGAGAATATATAACAATAACAACCTATACGATCCCAGGATAAAAAAAAACTAAACGTGTTTGGGTCTGAATACTCTCAAAACCACTCACGAATATAAGGATCCAAACCAAATTAAACAAATTCCTAACCATGAATATTGCAACATAAAATACAAAATATGACAATCATCAATAGAAATCGCTTGCCAGTAGTCGAATAGGAGAATATAAAAATATACATTTTTTTACAACATTTGAATACTGGCTTAACCCTGAAAACTATATATTAAACTTTATTTCTTTCTAACTGATTAGAACCAGTCATTGTGCTATGATTGGTTTCTGGATATATATCCGTATTTGTACGTGAATGGCAAGAAAAACTTACAGGTTCAACACTATGTGATCAGATCCGACAGCAGTCATTCCATCTCAAATATGATAATTGTAAAATCATAATGGACTTTAATGGAAAATCCAAACTGGCCATCAGTGAAAATGGATACAGCTACTCATACAGAACTACAGAAGACTCAGACTGACCCTAGATTGTAACATCGCATTCAATATCTTGTTATGTATATACACCTACATATGCTGGAAACTTAACAAATCTTTACATGAAAACTCAGTTGGTACCCATCTCAGTTCAACAAGAAGGCAATGGACGTGGGTTTTGGTAGTAGGCTTTATACCCATATGTCTGCAATACAATTTTGTTCAATCCCTTCACAACCTAATCTATATAAACATTCGAATACACAATCTCCTTCTTCGTTGTCAAACAAAAATGCATCCCCCAACTCTTGTGTAAGCCTTGTCGTATCCCAAATCCTGGTATATTGGTTCTTGTCACTCCACAACCTCGATATATTTATTGGCTTTGTTGCATCCCAATCTCGATTTATTAGCCCATATCGCATCCCCAACCCTAACATATTGGATTTTGAAATATCCCTAATCCTTATATATTGGCTCTTGTCGCATCTCCAACCCCAATATATTGGGCATTGCCGCATCCCCAAACCCACAATGACATATTTTCTTTTGTCGTACCACCAACCCAACATATTGACTCTTGTTGTATCCCAAACCTCGATATATTAGCCTATGTTGCATCTCCAACCCCATTATATTGGCCATGGTTGCAATCCCATTCCATAACATATTAGCTCCTTACAACACATTCGGCATTCCCAACTCCGTTATATTTACCTTTCCGTAACCCCATCCGAACCTCAATATATATTGTATCCTAATCTCTATATGTTAAGCATTGTCGCATCCCCAACCCCTACATATTCGCTAATGTTGCATTCCAACCCCGATATACCCATTCCAGATAATTGGCATTTGTCGTATCCCCAATTCTTAACATATTTGCTTTTCTTGTATGACCAATGTAGATATATTGGCCATTCCCATCCCAACCCCCGATATATTGGCCCATGTTACATCCCAACCCCGACATATTTGGTTCTTATCGCATCCACAACCCCGATATATTGGCTCTTGTCGCATCCCCGACCCCACATATGATCTATTTTCACTTACCCAACCCTGACATATTGGCCTTTGTAATAGCTCTTTCTGTATTCCCAACCCCAATATATTGACCCTTATAATGGCTCATTCGTTTCCTAACCACCATCACTTAGCCATCCCTCCTTCGACCTAGTTGAACCAACCATCATATACCCTTGGAGTACTTCCATCGTAGGCAAAGGGACCCTTCCCTTGTAGCCAATATAAGAGCTACTGTTTTCAGTTACCAGTCAAGCAGTCAATCTCTACTCTCCTTGACTTGCAAGCTGAAAAGGAAAGAATTTCTTTCTTCGACCAATAAAAGCAATATATTGAGTCAATCAAACCATGGTTCTTGTTTTATGATTTTATCCCCAACCTCGACATATTGCCCCATGTCTCATCTGTATTATGTCATATTTTCTCTTGTTATATTGATCCTTGTCGCATCTCCAACACGATGTATTGGCCCTTCTCGCACCCCCATCCTCAATATATTGGACATTGCCGCAACCCCGATGATTGTCAATTGGCATATGATGCACCTGGAATCCAACACCTCAAAACATATAAAATTGGGAACTAAGAATAAAAATTGGGGTAAAATAATCACAAATCTGTGTTACATCAAATCTTCGATAAAGTTAAGAAGTGCACGGATTGACATAACATTAAGAACTCTATGAACCTAACCCCCATCACAGCTACACATGATCTACTGACACAATTCCAAGTATCTGACTAGTTTTCAACAAATACAGATGCTTGTCAGTTTAATAATGTGGATACAATAATAGGGGTATGATAATAACTGAAAATCTGAAGATTATGATTTAATTTTAGTGTCGTAACAATATTGTATGCCTCAAATGAATAAGTAGTTGCTATATGCTATTCTGCTCAAAAGAAATAATACACTCTTTACACCCAATATGCCTAATGACGCACATATCCTTGAATATTTATAGTTGCATAATATTCAATTTATGAGTAACAATCAGCTTATTATTCTGTATCATTTTTTTCTGGTGGATAAAAAGGTTGGCTGTAATATGTAGATTGGTTCAGTGGGGCTGAAGCCAAGAACACCTTACTCTGTAGAGTAGAATTGTTGATGATTCAAGGATCAACTTTGGTAAAATCTTGCTCTTAAAATGGCTCATCTAAACATGCTGATTGGATTTAGAGCTACACGATCAATAGTAATCCAATGAAGAAAATATACCATATTTATAGACCCATGAGCATATATAACCTACATAAAATATGATTACAGGATTAAAATGCTGAACAATGCCTGAAATCTTTAAACAATATATTAAACTCTATTTTTTTTGTAACTGATTAGAACATTATGCATTTGGCCCGAATCCGTATAATGATATTCATATTTGTACAATCCTCGATGCCGATAAAATAAGGGTACAAAAATACCTCAATCTATCTATCTATACTTCAGCCAAAGTATAAAATCATTACAGTCACAATTGAATTGGATCAGGTCAGGTCTCGCGCTAAACCAACTGAATATGATAGGAAGAATAATAGGATGTATAAAAGATTTTATCGTTATATGAGACTTAAATATACTCCCGTTCACTTGTTCAAGGGCATCTTTAGGAATCCAGCTTGTATATATCATAGAGAAAAACTCTTCAAATACCTAAAGTTTCCATTTGTCCAAGTCCTATAAGGTTGGACTTGACTAGAAAGTGAGTTTAAATGGATTTTCATCTTGCGATAAAGAAGCTCAAAGTTCTCTTTGCTAAATAAGTTGAGTTAGAAGTTGAGCTGCGAGCAGTTGTCCTAAATTTGTAAGAGGTAGTGAGAACATGACCAATCTCTTGGTTAGAGTGGAGGACACTGAACACCAAGCCCGCGGTTGGAGTCGGTGAACACTTCGAATCAAAGCTCAAACTAGTGGCAGAGCTGAGTAGTCAATGTACTTTGTAATACTTTGCAATAGTTGATTAATTTCAGAGTAGTCCTAGGTCGAGGAGATCAGGGTACATCGTTGTGTTTGTGTATCATCTCTTTACTCTTACTCTTATATATTGCAAATAATTTGCAATTGCTAATAGTTGGGATTTTAGAATGTATGGAGGGATAAATAGTTTAAAGGTAAAAGGTGCATGAATATCCTTTGGTCAACAAGATGCATGAATATTCTTTTGTTAAAAAGGTGCATGGAAGTCCTTTGGTCAAAAGGTGCATGAATGTTCTTTGGTTACAAATGTGGATGAATGTTCTTAGGTAACAGAGGTGCATGTATGTTCTTTGCTTACGAAGATGGATGAATGTCACTGATTATTTAATAGTCCTAATATTGAAGGAATTATTTTGGTGGTGATGGAATTGGATTAAGATTAGAATCTGTAGTCTTTACTGCACTAGTTTGCAAAACCTGGTCTCCTACACAAAAGATTTGTAACATTAAGAAATTATAAGCAACACTTTCTTAACCCAAAGTACAATAAGAGCATCAAAAGAGAAAGGGAGAAGAAAGTATACTTTGTTCTTGTATACTAAGAAACAAAAAGTACTTTATAAAGAAATAGCATCCATGCACCATTTTAACCAAAAGACATTCCTACCTGTTTTTAATCAAAAGACATCCATGCACATTTTTTAACCAAAAGACATTTATGTATATTTCTAACCAAAGTTCATGCACATTTTACTTCTAAACTATTCATTCCTCCTCACCTTCTAAAATTTCAACAATTAGCTTTTAATTAGTTATTAATTAGTGGCAAACCTAATGACGAGTAATATAGGTACATGAACCCGTGCATACAATTAACATATAAAAGGAAACACTTCTCCGTCTATGTGTACATGCACCGGTACATACTCAAGGGGTATGTAACACCGAGCTAAACTCTTCATACAAAAGATCCTACATATCATTTCTGCAATAGGCTCTAGTGCAGCATATAAAGTATAATCCGAACAACATCAGTAAAAGAAAATATAATTCATATGTAGTAAATTTTCCGTCCACAACCAGGTTCATTTTTTAAGAGACTACTAGAAACTAAATATAATTCATATGGAGTATCTTTTCCCACCACAATCAGGTTCATTTTTTAAGAGACAATTAGAAACTCTGATCTATACCCAGTGAGATTCACAATCCAATTTTGATCAGAGACCCAAACAACCTAACTGAACCTTCAAAATATATATATATATGGGCCACAACAGAGAAAATTGAACTACTGAAACTAATTTATAGAGAAAGCATACCTCTATCTGCAACAACCTTCTCACCATTAGATCCGGCTCCAATGTTGACTTTTTTGGCTCAAACCTCTTGAATTATGCCTCCGTCTTTCGCTTTGCTTCTTAATGCAGTCTTCAATATGGTGCTCTCTCTACCGTGACAGTTAGAGCTGTCAGACAAGTCCTTCAGAATTTGATTTACAAGAACAGATGGGTGCGAACTCTTCTCATGTCTCCGTTCATAGTTTTGAAGTTTTTCATCCAATCGGACACTCGGCTGTTGATGAGAGAATCCATATTGTACAAGGTCATGCTCTCTAGACCTAAATGACCACGAGTCAGTAGTTAAATATTAGTAACCTTTTTATTTGCAATGAACCATTAAAGTCGAGATACAGTTACAGAACTTCCATCACTCATGATTTAGAACTTACATCAAATACCAACTCGAGATTAAATTGGTAATTTACACTATTTAGCTTCACTGAAATATTCATGTGCCAGTTTATTGGTATTAATTTATTTTGAATAGTCTAGATTTCACCTCAAATGAACACTTACTACCAATGTTACCAGGATCGTGGGTCGCTTTCGTACGTGGTACGGGTACGGGTACGCGGTACGGTACCTCGGCCGGTACGCGGTGCGGTGGGGATAGGCTTATTCGGTACGCTATTTGGGGTCGCTGTTCGTTTTTATCTGGGTCGTCTTTTGTACCATATACAATTATATAGAAGTATACACCAAATATCATAAGTTCATAACCAAAGCCATCAAAATCCAAGTGAAGGAAAGCATAGACAATATTCTTGTAACTAAACCAAATATCATCATAAGTTCATAACCAAAGCCATCAAAATCCGGGTCGCTAAATTTGACGAACGGATCGCGAACGCACCCCGTTCGGGGTCGTTCGTCCAAATTCGTGGGACGTAGGAGGGGTTGGCGAATTAGGCAACTATGGTTACTACTTTAACAAATTCTTTCTTCACTAATTATTTTTACCAAATTCAAAACCTTGTTTGTTTGTTTTTGCTTTAAAAATACTGCATAATTGCTCAGACATAACTAATAGACATTATAGAACTTAGTAAAATTAGAATGGCATAGGTACGCTGCATAATATCCCTCAGCCAAAAATGTAGCAGGATCTGTATCTTTGGTGATGTCTAGAATCTCTCCACTGGGCATCATTTCGTAAACCTAAGCTAAGTGACCAACAAATCCTCTGATGGAAGGACTGATGCATTAACATTAACATGGCAACTCATCCACAATAACTTCACAAAAGGGTTACACCAACTGTTCATGATATCTCCCGCTTTGATCGGTCTGGTCTATCGGTCATATAAAGGTTTCAAAGGTAAACTGATACAGCTTGAAAAAACCAATACTTCAACAGCTCTCGTTCTGCGGCGTGGTGGCAAGACCACTAGGGGATTGGCTCCAGGTGTAGGTAGGGTATAATTTGCTGGGGTCGTTCAAATAAATAGGCCCCTTCCCTTCTGTTGAGTTATTTAGAAGGCTTTCCGTCCTATTGTCCCACTGTGCTATAACAATCAAAATATGGGGTATAGTGGGCATGTCGAGCAAAGATATATATTACGCGATTTTCATTATAAACTTGATCCATGCTGGTTACATATTAATAGTGATTACTTGGCCGATAAATCGTAATTATACAACTACTTTAAATTTAATTAATCGGCTACCCAATAATCATATCAAGTGAAAAATTACTCGGCCTATTATCAATAAATCCTTTTTTGACACATATATCGATGCATATGTCAGGTTTGGTTCAGCCATGAATGAATCCATTAAACTTCCTTTAAACTAATTGCAAATCTATTTATCTATCTAAAGAGAAAAATTATATGCTACTACTTGCAAATCCATATATTGCATATAGTGGCACTTATGTTCTCTATTCTCTTCTCCTTTGTTAAAACAATTGACTTTGACTTTTGAGTTGTTCGATTGTTGTAATTGTTTATGGATAATTATTAGCTATGTTGTATGAACACGCCATGGGATATGGAGACAACGCGACACAGACACAACGATACCAATTTTTCTAAAAATCTAGGATACGACATGTTAAGGTTAAGGGCTATATATATATATATATATATATATATATATATGAGGGATCCACATCCCCGATATTTTGCATCTCCATGTTATCAATCATTGGATCTTGTTTAAGTCATCTAATCTTAACCATTGATTTGAATGGTTCAAATCAACGGTTAAGATTGATGACTTAAATAAGATCCAACGGTTGTAAACATGGGGATGCATAATATGGAGAGATGTGAATCCTTCCTCATATATATATATATATATATATATATATATATATATATAAGTTAGAGATCTAATGACTCCACTAGAAAGAAAGGATCAGGAGACCCTAGAAAGAAAGGATCAGGAGACCTTGGCTGCATCAAAGAATAGGGAAAGATGTTAGTTAGAGATCTAATGAGTCATGGTAATACTAATACTGATAATGATCCTAGTACCAATGTAGTGATGAGCAACTACGGTATTCCTGAGAGTACAAGGCAGTGCAGGGAACTAAGTCCCCATTGTACATGAGTAATCCATTAGTGCAATAAAACCAGCTTAAATTTTCATATATATATATATATATATATATATATATATATACACCTTAGTGGGATTCGAACATCGTCCACTCAGGTCTTATGCCTCCACACTAACCACTTGAGCTAGTGGTTATATATATACATAATCCTAGATGGACGACAACGATCTTGTGCCTTGTGGTGGTCTTCACCGACGTGAGGATCTAGTTCCTCCCGATGTGGCGAAAGGAAAGGGTGTCCCTAGCTCCGAGAGCCAGGGAGACGACTGGATCATGGTTACGATTACACATCGGTTGAGAAGAGCCTATCAGTAGCAGAGAGAGGGTAGTAATGCTGCCAAGGAAACTCAGGGCCCTAGAACAATTTTGAAGAGCAGAGGTAAGATCCTGATTGGGACGAGTCGAGACAGGTTTGGTGCTCAGGACCGACCTAGAATTTTGCAACCGTATTTCCCACTTGGGAGTCGTGGCTTAGGGTAGGGGAACGGTTACTCGTCCTGAGGAGTTTCAGTTTCCCAGGTTGCTGAAGTGATGCAGGGTTTGACTGAAGTGGAGAAACGGACGGATGGGTTTAGGAATCGAGTGAAGGCTATAAATGGTGGAGAAATAATTTACTAGGTGGAGATCTGCTCCACTGACGGTGGTTGAGGACAACGTCCACCTTCACTATGAGTTATCGCTCCACCTCGACGACCTTCGCACAACTGACATCTTCTTTGACGATGTGGCTCTTTCAGTGGCAGAGTGACGACTTTACTACGATGATGTATGTAGTAAGGCCTCAACCCTCATACCCGACCGTTGGGGTGTATATAGTGCTTTTTTTCCAAAAAAATGACTATTTTTTGTCAAGTTCTCCCTGGACATGGATATGGAGAAATCCTTTGTGGTGGCCCCTAGATGTTTGACAGACGGCTAGTCATTTTCAAAAGGTAGGACCCCTAGGTCTCCTTCGAGCAGGACATGTTGGCGATCATTCTCACTTGGATCTAGTTTTCGAAGCTTATGTTACAACTTTGAAATGAGCCAGCCTTCCGCAAGATAGATAGCGTGACCGAGACACCGCTCTGGATGGATTTGGTCACCCTGCGACGTAAGCGGTTGGTGTACTCTTGGGTGTTGGTCGAGATAACGGCTACGCATGCCCTCCCCAACGTTATTCTGGTGAGGGGTCCGGATGGATAGTATTTCGAGAAGACGGTCATATATGAGTGGTTGATACGAGTGTGGCGGCAACCGTTGTATTAGCCATGCAGAATCTCATTGTCCAGACCCGACTGGCGAGGTTATTCGTGAAGAGCCGATAAAGGTCATTCGGGAAGGGCACCTTCTGGTTTGGCAACAGAGGGAGGCCCACACTTGACCACTGGGGGAGATGGAGAATGCAATCATGTTTGAGTGGACTCAAATCACTTGCCTAAAATTTTGTCACATGAGCTGTTCACTCAGGCCGGCTCTGGTGTGCATTATGTATTGCTTCGGACGAGACGAATCCGTAACTAGTAGGCTCACCCCAGTTGTTTACCCTAATAACTTGCTTAACCTAACGACGACATTGACAGGGTGGCTATGGCTACGGTAGAGATGACAAATTCTTCTAGGGAGCCGAGAGGGGAGGCCCAAGTATGAAACTTGACCCTACCAATGTGGTCATCTCTAGGAGTAATAGTCACATAGTTCTACTGGGGGATGAACGTTGTCGAGCAAATCGAGCACCGGGAGCTCCATTCAAGCACTAGGAGCTTCATTCAAGGACAGAGATACAACCTGCTCCTAAAAGTTGGGGTGTAGTTGCGAGTTCGATGACTGCTCAGAGGAGGTTGAGGCACTTAGAGGATGAGGAATACAAAGTGGAGAGACATGATGAGGTTCAAAAGCTAACCAGGTTGAATGTCAAATGGTTTGAGCTTCTCCAAGTCAGAGATCATAGACCGTTGTTGCAGAAGACGAGGAGGAAGAGGTCTGGATTAGGAAAAGATTCCTCATCATTGTCCGTGTTAGCTCCCTTATTACTAAAGGGGTGAATAAGAAACTTACAAGATTGCTATGTTAGGTTGGGTTTGTAATAGGTATCTTCTTCAAGTTTAGTATTGAGAATGACTGGTTGGTGGGCAGTTCAGTCCTACCACCCATCTCTATACCATTTTTTATATATAAAATTACCCTCTTCATATATATATATATATATATATATATATATATATATATATATATTCTCTTCACACACACAGTTCTAACCAAAAAATATCAGATTACTGAATATATACATCTTTAAGGAATAGGTATTTGGTTTATATGAAATTAAAATTTCCACAACAAAAAAGCTTTAGGTTTTACCTTTTATATTTGATTTTTATCCTCATTATAAACCAAACACTCTAGGTTATCAACTCGCTTACCGTATCGTGTATCAATTTGCTTGCTTATCGTGTATTATATCGTGTGTTGTATTATTTAGCGTGTCATACAGTAACTCTTGGAGTTTAGTCATATACTTATAGATCTATTTAAGAACATGGTTTAACATAAATTTTCTCTTTTTTCACCTTTATAAGTCATTTATAGCTCAGCTCAAATCAAGAATCCCCAGAGGATTCCAAGAATTTTTGGTAGTATACATTCAACGACTCAAAATTTAAAAAAACTTACACTACCTACAGCCTATATGTATCATATTGAATCACCCGATATGTAACGAAATGATAGTATATCGTATCGTAATATGCATATCATGTATCGTAAGATCCTAAAAAACGTACAAAATTTCACTTAAAAAGTGTCAAACAAGTTCTTAGAGAGTGTCTGAAACCGACACGTGCCCGTATTTGGAAAGTGTATGCGCCAAATTTTAAATGAAAATACGAAGATATGTAAAAGTGTGTCCAAAGAGTATCCGAGAGTGTCGGTGTCCAATACAGTCCGACATGAGACACGTTACTAAGGTGAGAGTGTCCATGGTACATAGGATATTATAAATATTTTAATGCTTTTGTTCTTGTTCTACAAGTCACGTATGATATGAATTATTATCTATGAAGCATAAGTACTATATTTTAAAAAAAAATCCAATGATGTACTAGAAAGTACCAAAAAAGTACCAAACCCTCGAAGTACCCAAGGTTAAAATTGAAAATACAAATAAATATAATATTGCGTATATCATCCGGTATTCGAAATCCGATATTGGGATCCCCAACCAGTATTGGACCAGAATCCAATATTAAGAACCTTGGTTACACCTAAGAACGTATAATTTAACAATTATCATGGTATGAATGGTAGGCTTTTATGCATATGATAAATTTCTTTATCACGCGATATAGTTGTAATAGTATAACGGATGACATTTGAGAATACTGCCCCACTTGTAAAAGCACTACTGATGGCATGTACAAATAGTAGTTGCCAGAAAAATGCAAGCCATAAATTCAGTGGAGAGATGCTCCATTGCAACCTATGTACAATCCTTTCAGCATACTTGTAACATCTTTTCGAATGCCCAACTGAGAATTGCTTCAATAGAACCAAGAGATGCCATGAAAAATATTGGCTACCTCTCTGGATGCACAACCAGTTACTCATGCTCTCGCCTGTTTTGATCCAGTCATCATGGGTGTTGCATGCCCCTCGTCCTCATAAATTCCCTAGATTAAACATATAATAATTCAATCATTAAATTTTTGAATGACAACGTAAAGTTGATCGTGTACGACAAGTGCAGAAAGAGACATGAATCATCTTAAGAAAATGAATAGAAAAGAGTAACTTACGAGGGATCTCGCATGTTAGGATACGTAGATGGCATATATGGAGAGATGCCATAAGGTACGACTGGGACCATTATTTGATAGAAAGGCATCACATCAAAAGCACCATACATATTAGCATAAGGACCAACATGAGCATATGGTGCCCCCATGCCAAGAAGCTTGCGGATATGCCAGCATACCACCAACAATTGCGCCATATTCTAAAATTCATTACAAAAGAATATTTGTTGAGTTTAAGAGTATATAACTGAATCTATTGCAAAAATAGCATATGAACACCTCATACCTGTTTGATTAATTGAGTATCGCATAGAAGCCACTGGACAGTCTCTAATTATGTGGTCACGAGAGCCACAATTGGAACAGTTATGGGCAACCTGATTGCAAACAAAGTAGATTAGGATCCACATAAGAGACCATATTTATTTCCCAATTTATTTTGTTCCAACAATAGGTTATTTTCAAAGTATATGTTGCTATCCCTCCCTCCCTATGCAGGTCAGTAATCAAAAGAAATTAACACAACGTTCACAGTGAAAGTACAGTACTAGCAAGAGGAATTATGAGAAACACGGCTTACGCACATTTGTATGCCTACTTGGCTGCATGAAAAAATCCACTTCTATCTACAAAACCAAGACAAATAATGAACATTAAGCTTAGAACGAAGTTGAAATAAGAAATTAAAATTTTCTTCAAACAAGTGACAGCAAATTACTCTAATCATAAACTACAAGAAAATATGACACCAAGCCCATTATTTTTGCGATAGTTATATTAGCTGGCATTATGAAAATTAAATAATATAAAATAAGAGTCCTACTTATTTTTTATTGCCAATTCTACTAAGAAATTAGCTACGGTCTGGCCCAAAACTAAATGCAAATTGATATATGGCAAGAGGTGTTAACATGCCACATATGCTGGTAGATATCCAGCGTCAATCTAAGCAAGAATCAATCACATTGGCATGTCATTATGTCATGTTACACTCATGTGCTATTGTCAGGTTCAAACTTATGCAAAAGAGCCGCCAACAATATGTTCAAGTTCCTAGCTCCTTTTTGAGATAAGGCCAGTCGTTAATGACCGGCCTTGTCCTGGCTGCTAGCACCAAGACAACCTCTCATTTAATCAAAATTTTGCCCGGTCTGAGGTTCCTAGCTCCTTGACATTGTATAAAGACGCTATTTAAGAAGGAACAAAACTAAGTGGTCATTGTTCTTATTTCAACTAATGTCAATTAACGTAACAATTACCTTCCTCTTGCAAAACATTTTGATGCGATGTTGAGGCGACATTACTTCCTTGGAGGCCAGCAATACGGTTTCAGAGCTTCTGCTGGAGGTTCTCTCTGCCTTATAGACACAGCACAAGACACCTCTTTTGCATGAATTCCTGATTCAGCATCTGTATTTTTTTACAAAGTTAAAGAGTCATTAAAGAATAACCTTAGCTACAGCAACACACACATACAGACACAATACATAGAGAGGATCCACCTTTTCGATTTTTACTCCGAGGTGCTCATTTGAACCATATGAAATAAGCATTTCAAGCTTTAGCTTTTTCTGTTTCTACTTTCTAGATAGATCAAATCTTTTATTGATCCATATGGAGTGAATTTCAAAGTTGATACCAGGATACATAGATACACATACATGTATGCAATTAAATGATGATACTACTGAAATGGATGAGTGCAGATATACTGAAAGACTGAAGAATAGTATCTCCAGAAAGCATATAATATGCAAAGAGTTACCATCAAATAAAGAAGCTTCCCTTAAAGTTTGATGTTTTATTGTCGAAAAAGGAGAATGCTTCAACTAGTTAAAACTCAGCTCCCTCACCTTTTGTGTGAGAAAGAGAGAAAAAGAGAGATGGGGGGGGGGGGGGGGGGGGGGGGGGGGGGGTTGTTAATAGTAAAAGACCATCAAATTTGTCTCACCTGAGGCATACTGAGGAATATTGTTATGAGAAGCATTGTTCGCTTGCTGTGCCTCGAGGAAATGTTCAATTGCTCTTCGAAGTGTCAAGTTTGGCAGCAAATCGTTAATGGTGCATTCCACAGAAGAACAATTGGGACACATTCCTTTCTCAATTAATGCTAATCGTACACCTGCAAAAGCATAAGACGTACCATTAAACCATTCTTCTCTACGTAGAAATTCCAGTTGATATTCTTTGATAATTAGATGTCACCTTCAAGTCAAAACTTCATCTTAATGAAATCCTTCACATGAAATTACACACAGATACAATCAATATTTTCATCAACACATCACAACTGATACTGATTGAAATGAGAGGAAAAATCAAAATTTTGTTCGGTGAGGTTCTGTTAATTCTATCACCAAAACGTAATTAAATATGCTCCGATTAAACGTAACATGCTAGAATACACTACAGAAGAACATAAATATTACTAGGCGTATCAAGATAGCAGGCCATAATGTAGGTGCACAGTGAGTTAGTGTAACTAACAAAGAGAAGACTACAAACAAGGACTATATATGCATCCTTTCAGTAGCAATTATAACGATTTTAATGGACACATTTTCATCCTTATCAAACTAAGGAAGTCTCAGATTGCTTTTAGGAAAGATTTTGATGCATTAATTACTTGTGTACTGATCAGATTAAGAAACATTTATATTCACAATATCGGTAATAATTGGAAAGATTTAGATTAATACTCAGTAATGATTCGAAAAGATTTTTATTAATCACTTATTAATAGAAGAGTAAGGATTTACCTTAATAATCTCATTATAATTAGAAAGGTCCTGATTCCTAAAAGAGACCAACAAGTGCAACGACGTGTGTTCAATACAAATCAATGCAAAATAACAGTGTTACATCCATGTGCATCCCTTAAGAAGGAACAACAAATTCTGTTTACTTTACTTTCTATATAGATATGCTACATTTTTCTTTCGGTTGCTATTTTTCTTGTTATGTTCTCTCTATCAGATCCGTTTAGATTTTACATTAGGTTTAATTTTGAAAAGATTTATTTAGACTTGCAACATGTATTCAAAATAATATAAGAGAATAGGTTAAGAATACAAATAGATACTACCAATAATTTTAGAACATTTAGTGACGCGGACGCTATACTGGACTCAGACGCAAAATTGGGCTTGTGACCGGCGGTAAACCTGGTATACCGCCAAGATGCTTAATGCAGAAAATTTTGGGTGAGTTTGGTTTAGGAAAATTTGGCGTGATACCAGTACACAGTTGGCATACCAGTTCACGGCGGCTGACCTATTTAGGGTCGTATTTTGGACGGGTTTTTCGTCCATTTTTTTTCCTACTTTGTTTAGGAGTCTTTTTTAGAGTTTAAAAGTTTTTCTTCTTCTTATAGATTAGAACTTTGTAAAAGAATAGAGAAAAGTTCATTCTTATAATTGTGATTGATAATAAAAGTTATTTCTCTTTTGATTATTGTGCTTGATAATTTGGGTTTTAGTCTTCGTTATCTTAGGTTGTTGATTCTCAACGATCGACGTCTCCGTGATGTGTCATGTGGTATTATAGCCTCAAGCATGTCCCAAGACATAGAGGGAACCAACGCCATCGACGGCAATCGACAACTTCTTAACGAAGAAAAAGGGTGTGAAGAAATCTTTTCGACGGTCCGTCACATAGAATTCTTTTTGCGGTATCTGACCCTACGTGTCCAGCGAATCTAGCAAGCAGCAGGCAATGAGGAACAAATAAGGCAATAGATTATTGATCCAAAAACAGCATCACGACCTCCCTGAAAATGGACAAGTTCCGGGGCAAGAGCATCATCCACGGAAGGCTCCTTTAGATTCGTCTAGAACTAGGATAAGTTTGATGATTCCGTCATGCGGGATTGTGGTAGCGATCGAAGTGGTGACATGTTGACGAGACTACGAAGGTCAGCCCGGTGTCGGCAGACACGGTCGATATGGCGACTACGGGAAGAACGATTTCTGCGGCAACGGAGATCGATTCAACGACGGGTACGCTTATCAACGTGACGGCCATAGGGAATGTTCGTAAAGGAGATAACTTTAAAGTCAAGATCGATATTCCGATCTTTAATATTTGGACCGATTCACGAAGATGGCCCACTTCATACCTTGCATGTAACAAAGTTACTTTCTAAAGGTTCGTCTTCATGGAGTGCCGCACAACATAACATCCTACCAAGATACAAAGTTCTTAAGTACGTTATAACGGGGTCTTTAGAGTATGTTTGGAATCATATCATTGGAGTCTACCATTACTGCTCATCGGGGACGGACTACCAAACCGAAGTAGTCAATCGGACGTTAGAAAACATGATAAGGAATATATATGGAGAGAAGCTGAAGCAATGAGACTATCTTACCACAAGAGGAATTCACTAACAACAACGCGGTTCATTCATTTATAGGAAAGTTATTTCATATTGTTTATTTCAGGTCACATTTCAAGTCACCTGATCATCTGCTTCATTTACATGTTTTGCCAAAAGAACCTAAAAAGTTACAATAATGAAGAATTTGGCGAATCGAATACAAGAATTTCATGAAGGTTCAGGAACGACGGCAAAAGGCTAGTGCAAGGTACAAGTCAATGACGAACAAGCACCATAAGTGCAAAATTTTCATTGTTGATGATGACTTCATGATGTACCTTCGAAAAGAGGGTCGGTTGGGCAATACGACAAGCTTCAACTGAGGAAG